>BPLS01000683.1:1536775-1564330 GCA_019656275.1 Rhododendron kiyosumense | reverse complement strand
AATGCATGCTTACCTGATCAACCTTATGCATGAGCCCAGGACCTATATGGCCCAAGCTATTGAAAAGGTGGCTAACGAACAAGAGCAGGGTAGGCAAGGACGCGCCATCTCCGACAGCTCCCACAGTGCCCAGCACCATCAGCATAACGTCCGTGGAATCAGCGCATCCGAAGAGCACAGCTACTGATATGGGTTTATCGGGCGGGCTGTCTCCGGTCCCCTTCTTGTCGTCTTCTTTCGTTTTGCTCATTTTTTTGCTTAATTGCAAAATGAAAACTGATCGATTTCCTGAACAGAGCAAGTGGTGAGAGAGAAATGGAGCAGATTGTATGTATTGCCGGCCTCGGTTTGCTCAAACAGTTAATGACCCATGAGAGTTTATTGACATCTCTACTGTGCCCATATATTTATATATATGGTATATATTTTGTGTATGGAGCAAGCGGCTGAGGATTTATTGCCAATTGGTGTCTCGGCAGTATATCATGTCAGTTCTTTAACAATTTTTTTTTTCTTTATAGGAGTTTGATTCTCGTAAACAAACTCTCCATTTGCTGGGATAAATCTGCCTGCATCAACCCTTTTCCAAATCTTGCTTACGCAAAAGCTTAGTTGACTAATTTTTTTTTTTTTGAAAGGGAAAGGGAAGACAGTGACCGTAAGAGCATAGATATTGACCGGGTGTACTCTATAATAGGGCTGCTCAAAAAATCCGGTGAACCGTGAAATCGGTCCGGACCGAACCGATCCGTACCTTTTGGATTTTGTCCGTGGATTAATGGTCCGGACACGAATTGAAAAATTAGAAAACCGTGACTCGCGGTTCGGTTCATGGATTTTCATTACGAAACCGTGGATTAACCGAACCGGACCGTGAGATATTTATTTTATATAAATAATAAATAATATATAAATATATGTGTGTATTTATATAATTAATTGTTAGTAATGTTAAAACTTTTTTCTACCAATTTTAGTATTTTATCTTAATAATGGGATATAGTGTAGATGTATAAAATATACGAGGTAAATCGTAGTTTTTTTTCTATATAAGTTATGGGTAATCCTAATTTAGTTTCACTAGTTCGTTTCTTTTCCAGTTTTCCTGATTTCCATTTCTTGTTCAAGTCGCCACCACACCGTTCTTACTTCTTCACCTCTTCCTCCTTCTCCTCTCTCTCTCTCTCTCTCTCTCTCTCTCTCTCTCTCTCCATTTCTTCAAAGTAACAAGTACTTTCTGGTGGCCGGTGTTAAACTTAATTCTGAATGTAACCTTCTTCACTTTTAGTGTGGGATATAAGTTTGAGTTTTATTTTTGCTAAAATCCGTGGACAAAACCGTAACCGATCCGTGAGTTACGGATTGGATTGGAACCGAACCGTAGGACTTTTGGTCCGGACACGGATTTCATTTTGTAAAAACCGTGACTAGCGGTTCGGTCCTCGGATTCCTAGAAATCCGAACCGAACCGGACCGCGAGCACCCCTACTCTATAATACGGCAACTGCTATTTTAGAATGAGTAATGTTAATTATATAACTTAATTTAAAACATAATTTTGAACATAACCGCATTCAGAGTCGTTCGATGCACATGGGTCCACGTTCATTAAACGGCTCGGGACGCAGTTTTGTATGGTGTGGTGTTTGATTAACTTTTTGGCATTCGAATAAGTTGAAATTAAGTTTAGTTGAAAAACATGATAAATTACATTAACCTCCTCTGAGGTTTCTATAAATGCACTGACCTTCCCTCTGATTTCGAAACTTATTGTCACCTCTCTTAATTTTTCAAATTGCTAACAAACTTGCCGTTTCATTTCGATCCCTTATACTTGTTTTTATAGTTTCTGTAAACAGTTTGTTGGGCTTACGAAGCCTGATTCAATTTTCAATGCCCATGCGGAGGTTCAGGGGCACTGACAATAATAAGTACTTGGCTACTTGCTATATGCAATAGCCGGTGTAATTAACTTGTTGGTACATAGAGTTTGAAATATTCTCCATATATAGAAGTATTTGAAATATCTGCCAGAGCATGCAAAAGGTACGGAAACGTTTAATTGTAGCTCCATTTCTGTGCAAGTGCATCTTTTATTCACTTTAGTGAACAAAATACTACTCCTAACAAAGAAATTAAATGACAAATAACATCATTGTCAAAGAATTAATATATCCCAATTTATTTGCCACATACCACCCGACCAAATGTGGTCAGCGATCCCCAGCAATATTGTTGTTGGTACTATATAAATAACGGGTTGGATCTGGTTAAGTCTTCCACAAACCAGTTTCGTCCATTTGTTGAATCGAAGCAGTCCAAAAGTGTTTTGGATAGTCCAGATTTGTTCGGAGTGTTTTGAATATTTTTAAAAAAAAATTTATCCGAACAAATCTGTGCTGTTCAAAACTCTTTTGGACGGCCACGATTCAACAAATGGATGAAACTAGGCCAAGCTTGAAAATTGCATATTATTTCAGTAAGCCCAAGCTTGAAAATTGCAAATGAGGTCCTTATTGAAATAAGAACCTTAGCAGAACAGAGTCTAAAATTGAATAGTGTATGTATACATAAACAATTAAAAACTCACTTGGTGAATTTTAATTATAACAAGGCCGGCTGTGATCAAATGGAAAGAATCGAAAAGAATATAGTTTATTTTTTTGGTCGACAAAGAAAGTATATATTATTTGATGATACATCGATAGTGGTTGATTACGAGAATCACAGTAAAAAATATGCATCCCAACCAAGTTGACGCTCATGCGTCACAAGAAAACTACGTAATTTGCTACCGAAACACCATCAAGTAAAAGATCTTAATTTTAGTAAATTTTTTAAAAAATGCTTAACATTGACTAGTAGAATATGAAATTCAAAATTTCAACCCTTTACTCCAACCATTTTCATCTAAAATCGGGAACACGTACCAAATGATCTTCAAACATATCACGTTGATTACGGCACAGGTGATTTGAAACGAGAAGATTCCCTCCTAGATTCCGCGATCTGCGCTTTGGCCTCCCTCGTTCAAATCTCGACATTTTTTTTCCTATATATTTTTAAGGCATGTTCCGAGATCTTAACAAGATCGATGATCTGAACCGTTTGCGTCGTAGGCCTCGTTGAGATTAGTACTCTTTAGAAAAATTATTTTGGTTAGATATCGATAAATATCAAAACGAATCATATTTTTAAAATAAATTATGTGTATAGATACCTGTCGATGTCCGATTATGGTAATTTTTATCGTGAATGCTCTTCTCAACAGACCATGTGAGATGAGCGGTTCAAATCATCTCATGATCTTTTTGATATTAGATTTGGGCCCGGTATATCTACTGATATCGATATATACCCATCAATATCCACCATTCTAGAGAGATAGTACTTGACATACACTTGGATAATCCGAACAACTCATATGGTAGGGTTTGTTTAGAAGAGCTTTCAGGAAAAGTGTATCTTATCTAACATCAATCGATAGGTGGTATCTAGCTAAAAGACAACAATTATTTTAAACATATGAGTACTTGCTTGATACTTATCGATATCTGATCAACGTAATTTTTTTTTCCCCTAGTGATATGTCAACGGAGCCTACAAAATAAGCGCTTCGGATCATCTTAATGTAGTATGTACGCATCTTAAAAATGGGAAGTAATGTTGAGGTTTGAACGGAGAAAACCAAAACAACATCGTTTGGCAATCCTGGAATTAGTACTGGAATATATCAGAACTCTCCTCCTATTTTCTCTTCCGGTTTAAATATCCTTCCGTTTCCAAATCAGTATCGACAATGGGTTTCGAAGCTTAAATTGAGTAAATATCCACTTGAAAATAGGTTTTTTTTTTTTTGCGGTCAGTATTCCGTAAATTGACATTAACCCTGGAATTTCTCTCTTTCGATGTTTTTTTTACAGTTCTTCTTGTTAATTACGTACCAGAGAAAAATCACATGCGCAGATGTTTTAGGAATCTTGATGGCGATCGACTAACAATGATTTCTTTCTCTAATCGGCAAAGAAAAGTTTATTAATAAAACTCTATAGGCCACGTCGAGGAGGACAAAGCAAGCATCATTGAGTGAGAAAGCTATACCCGGCCCTATCCAATCATGTGCTCAGAAGACTCCCTAGGAGAGAAAAAAACAGTTCCAACAAATAGTTGAATGGCAAGAGAGACTAACAATGATTTCTTTTTCGAATCAGCAAATTAAGAAAATTTCATTAATAAAACTCTATAGGGGTACGTCGAGGAGGAGAAAGCAAGCATCATTAATGAGAGGGAAAGCTAGCCCCCCATCCAATCATTTGCTGCATGGAGCCTACTCGATAGATACGGTACCAAATAAAAACAGATCCAACGTACAAAGAGTTGAAAGGCAAGAGAGACTAAAACTAAAACAAACAACAGAAGAGAAATATGCCTCAAAATTTTACAGAATATGCCTCCTAAATCCCATCTGGGTGACTTCTAAAATCTTCAATGGAAATAGTACTAGAATCTAGCTAGATAATAGAATGACTAGAATCATGAATAAATTCACAATATATATATATATTTTGAAACGGCAAAAATATTATTAATAAACTCGATAATGGATGCGTAAATTCACAATATCTTATTCTCTGAATTGCTTGTTTGGTTCATGATATCATGTAAGTTTGCTTTCATCATTCACTTCTTTTGGTGATATTGATTAGCTCAACTGAATTGAAATGTCAATGAAAGTAACGAGGACGCACGGTGGATAAAATATGTACCATTGCTCAACAACAATGGGTAGTTGCATGCAAATATCGATCTCATAAGCCACGTCTAGCTAGGGTTGCTACCAAATATTTATGGTTGTCCGGCCAAATGGTATATATATAATTGCCAATAATTGGTATAAAGTTGATGCGGACAAGAGCATGCATATCGAGTTTCTTTTTTGAGCAATGAAAAATCGAGGACGAGCTTTTTCAAGAGATCGATCAACAAAACTGATGTAAGACAAGATTTAGACGCTCATATTTTGATATTGGTGGTTTAGATTTACTTTCGGAATTAAAATTTTCGAAAGAAATTTCACCATTTTAGAAGTCATGACGCCTAGGGTATCTGAAAAAGATTAGATTCTTTTCCAAATGCGTACAATATCGCTCCTAGAATACTTTTTTTGCCGATCAAAAAAATATAATAGATAATACCTGAATTTAGCAGAAAGAAGTTTTTTCAATTAATAAGTTCTTAATCTAAATAAATAATATTAAGTTACGTGAAAAGGCCTCCTTTAAATTGCCGCCGCGCGCGCATGCATGTTCATGAGCTGAGGGAAGGTTCCTTGCTCTTTCTTTTTCTTAATTAAATATGCTTAAATTAATTCACTTCATTGAAATTAACAGGGTGATACTACGCAGTTAGGTGCACAACATCGTGCTGTGCATCTTCGAGCCGTCGGATTGTGCATCCGACAGCTCAGATCTCATTTCGCCAACCAACAATCGAGAGCCGTTCATTACAAAGATGAGATCCGACGGCTTGGAGGTACGCAGTATGGTACTGAGCACAGCACCGTCCCCCAAGTCTCTTTTTTGGCACTACGTGAAGCTTATTTTCCAAATGGAGTCCATGATCGATAAGGATTGTCACTAGTAGGATATGGTGATAGTCTAGGGCTGCAAACGAGCCGAGCCAAACTTTGTTGAGATCGAGTTCGGCGTCATTTACTAAACGAGCATTTTTAATTAAGCTGAGCTCACGAACTGTTCGATTCATTTGTAGCATGCTAAGAGCTAGGCCTTTGGTCAAACGACATTAGTGGTGCACTTAAGTGTATGAGAAATGAGGTATGGAGTTTAATTAACTCCTCGTCCAAGATTCTTATCTAACTATTCTAATAATACTGACTATCACTCCGATTAAAAAAAAAAATACTAGTGCATATTCATCTGGTGGTTAGCGTAAGAAAATGTCAAAATCAATATAATTAATGAAATAGGATGGCATTTTGCAACTAAATAATTAATTGTCAAAAAAAAATCCAACAATTACGATATATTGGTGAGATGTTTGTCAAGGGTTGATATATAATTGGCCAACAATTACTATTAAACAAAGTAAACAGAAAGAAAGCGTACGTAAAACCCTGCCCATAATTTGGCACTTCTCCCGCGACCCCAGAAATTACTACCTATTTGGGCCGCGACCTTTTTCCTGTCTTCTTCAAAGCACCGTTAAAAGTGAGAATGTGTCGGGTTGTGTCGGTTAGGAATTGAACTCCTTGTTCAACTCACAACGCCCTACGGATCTTGAAAATTAGGATCATAGAAATCATAAGCAAATAGAAATAGTGCGTAACGAATAAAAAAAGAAAAAACACAAGATATATGTGGAAAACCTCATCATATACGTAGATCATTTTAAGTCAAGGTTCACCATAAATTATCGATTTATTTAATCTGTGTAACGATTCCTATGTTTCAAAGGTTAATAAAATCTTTTTTTGTTGTTCAAAAATAAAATACCGATTTAATTAATGTAATATCACGTAATCGGAAGGGATTACTTGAAGATTTTTTCAAACTACCAATTTAAATAAATTGAATATCATGTTGTCACTGGATTCGCATATCATTTTAGTCAAGGACGTTCGTCTTAAACAACCAATTTAATTTTATCTGATGTAATCTGAAGGAACTACTTAAAGATTTCTTGAAAGTACTACCAATTTAATTATTGTTTTTTTTATCAGGCCAATTTAATTTAATTGAATAACATGTTGTCACTTGGTCCGTATACTACAAACTACAAATTTAAAGAGATTGAATCTGCATTTATTATGTTGAAACGGTTGTGGAAGAGATTGTAGGGATTAGTCTGAAGGGTGTACAAATTAACCCGATACACCTGCATATATAACAAAAAGAAAATGTGTATCGTGGTTTCATTCCTTAATTGCTAGCTATAATATAAACTTCCTTAGCTAATGAAGAGATCTTTTTCAAACTACCAATTGGATTGAATCACGTGTCGTCAATGTATTCGTGTAGAGTATTATTTATGAGATTGGAACACATGTTGTCACTACATTCTTACTTTTATCTCCCCTATCCGTTATACAATTTTCTTGAAATATTATTCAATACAAAGATACGCTCGGATTGTGCACTACACGTCTACACCCCTGTAATGCAGGGGGCACAACCGGTTCTAGGATATGCTTTTCTTATGTTTTCAAATTAGATTGGTGAAATTGATGCGCAAAATTGGTCTATTTTTCCTTGTGTGCTTAAGATTAGATATTGGATGAAACAGACGATAGAAATTGCCCTCCTTTTCCACTTCAATTCACTTTCAACATAATAGGATGACCTATAATAAGAAAGCCATTATTTACCTTTTTTCCAGCACTATCTGAAGATTACTTTGAACGGTTGTCTTTTTGCAACCCGGGTCCCTATGGCTGTTGTTCCATCCGAGCCATTCATGTTCGGTAATAGACGACTCAGATTTTATCTTAACAATGAACGAATGGATGGCTGAGATCTGTTCAATCGAGATAAAATTTGAACTGTCAATCACCGAACATGAAATCTGTTGGATTGATAATGTGAGAACCCACCCTAGATATTTTATATCTTAATGCTGTTTTACCGGTTTTCCAGTCTTTTCTTGTCAGTGTATTTTGGCTGCAATTTTTTCATCTGATGTCCGATTGAGTTGATTAAAGTAGAGTTGTACAGTTAATTTGTTTGTCTACAATTGTGTGAAATACCGTTTTTCCGATTTCGATAGGCTAAAACGGGCTTGCAATCTAAACCAAAAATCTGGAACACCTATTTTCGATCTTTTCATATCCAAACAACATTTTATTAGCCACCTGAACTCATATAATCTAACCTTTTGAGGATACTTTGGACCAACTTGATCCTTGTGTGAGCTCCCAAGCCACTTTTGAGGGCTCGATAATTACACGGAAATTCTTATCGTAAGGAAGATTTGCAAGGAACCACGTAAGGAAAAATTCATTTGGACCCATTTTGGGCCCAACAAAAATTAGAAAAATATCTATAAATTTTTGAATATTATTTTATGAGCTACTATAAAAAATTAGATCTGACGGATGTCGTTAAGTATTATTTTTAGATTCATAGAGCAAAACTGTTCAGTTCATCCCTACGAATCCAAAAGTAATATTTACCAATGTCCGTTGGAGCTGATTTTTTATAGAGCCCCATAAAATAATATTAAAAAATTTATGGATACTTTTCTAAATTTTGTAGGACCTGGAATGGGGCCAAACGCATTTTTCCTTGCGTGATTCCCTGCAAATCTTCCTTGCGAATAGCAGGGCTCTTTGAGCCTTCAAAAGTGGAATCTTTGTTCGTAAAATGGTACCACTCTAAAGCCAAATGGTATACAAAACGCAGGTCCTAATTTGTTGGGAAATGAAATTTATAGTTATGAACAAAAGCTAGACAATAGAGCAAACCATTATGCTTGCAAGTATGACAGCAAAGTAGAAGTTTCTTCCTCATGGCAATACTGGTACCACTACCAATTTCCTGTATACATATCTGCTAGCACAGGATCTCTGGAGCTTACACTTACAACATGATCAGCATAGCCTCCTCCATCCACCACTCGACCAACAGGACCCGCAGCTCATGCCACAATCTAGATGAAGCAACAGACAAGTCAGCAATGCAATTCAAAATTATTTTTTACTCCAAATCTTCGCACTTCATTCCAGCCTTCCCTTTTGGCATTAAAACAAAAAGATGAAAAGGCAGCCGCATATGAAAATCAAGTTCATCGAACATTGGTAGCCACATGCTCAGACACAATTTCCGATAGTTCAATCTTTGGAAATCTGGCCACCCATTTCTTTAAATTTGGTGTTATCTGATCATATGATTATCAATGTACAGTGAACCTGATTTTTTGAAGGAATGATCTAAGTCAATAAACCCCACAATAGAAACACATCAATCAGGATAATGGGCTCGAGTAGACCCCGCCAAGCCACAATCGTTAGTTTTGTTTTATTTTGCATACCTATTAGTTGCAGAATACTACTCCATTGATGAAGGTGGTAATTGTTAATAAGAGTGCTATGCGTTATGTATTCTGAAGGCTGCAAAGGTTGAAGAAGGCGCCGCGCCTGTTCTTGAGCTGAGCAAAGGTTCCTCGTTCCAGCACCTTCCCGTTGGCAACAAAGGCGATGGAGTCAAGATTCTTGATGGTGTTGAGCCGGTGGGCAACCACTACCGTAGTCCTTCCGACCATGATCCGGTCCAACGCTTCTTGCACCACCTGCTCTGACTGGACATCAAGGGCACTGGTGGCTTCATCTAGTAGCAAAATAGTTGGTTTTCGGATTATTGCTCTTGCTATTGCGATTCTTTGCTTCTGTCCTCCTGATAATTGCACCCCCCTCTCCCCACATTCAGTTTCATATCCATCTTGTAGTGATCTGCAGACAAACACACACAAAAAATGGAAAAGTTGTATTCATAACCTACAAAGTACTCCACAATCTCATAATTTGTCAAACAATCACGATGTTAAGAGGATTCACATCCCTAAATTGTACGAATTTGCATCTTAAAAGTTGAAATCTTTGATCCATCTCAAGTTTAGAGCCTCCGAGTCAGATACGCGAATATAGAGTTGTAAAGAAAATTTCCACCTGTCTCAGTCGCACTGGTATTCGCCCGAGTCATGTATCTTTATTCTTTAAACCCATTTTAAATCTGTATCGGCCGATAATTCCTTGCCTGATCGTGCTTTAGATACACTTTACTCAGAAAACTTGTTGATTCTATGAAAAAAACTTTATTCTCGACGTAAACATATTCGTTAGACCGTTTAAAATTAAGTTTTGAAGAGCCAAAAACATCATTTTGGTAAACGGCCATTCGCTATGAGTCCCCACTGTCACGGTACGTACTTATTGATTTTCCAAAATATAAATCAAAACACCAATACTTTTATACATATTGCTTCCTTTCTGTGTCCCTTTACCGTGATTTAGAAATTAGAACTTTGGTCTCGACTAGTATTACAGCCACAAGATTCTGAAGAACAAAAAATGTACAAGAAAACTTACGAGATGAATTGGTGAGCATTGGCAGCCCTACCAGCCTCAACAACATCATTCTCCGACGCATCAAGCTTCCCAAACATAATATTATCACGAATGCTGCCAGAATATATCACTGGATCTTGGCTAACAAGTGCCATTTGCCCTCTATACCAACCAATACCAAGAGACCTTATGTCGACCCCATCAATCTTCACTGCCCCCTTCTCAATGTCATAAAACCTCTGAATCAGTGCAATCACAGTAGATTTCCCACACCCACTTTTCCCTACGAGTCCAATGCTTGAACCTGGTTTCACTTCCAGACTAAACTGGCGCAACACTAGGCAATCGGGCCGTCTTGGGTATGCGAAATCAACCTCTCTCATATCTATCCTGCCGGTCAACTTCTCCAACTTGGATCCATCCCCAACCTAATGGTAACATAGAAATCAATGTCAATCACAGTAACACCTGTAGTTTCAATTGAAGTGAAAAAATGCACAAAATTTGTTGACGGGGTAGGAAAATTCCTTGTCAAATATAATACTGGGTCTACTGGCTTTGTCTGGTTGTAGAATAAGAGAGCTGAGGAGGGGAGAGAAACAGCATGGGGGGTCTAACTTTAGAGAGAGTGAGAGGGAAAACAAGAAGAGAAACATAGAACTTTTCTTTTGGCAAAAAACACTTAAAAGGAGTAAGACTTTGCACTTTAGTCCAATCCACATGAAAGCTATGTCCACTTTTGAAGCAGATGAGTGTTGCCTTTTTTGGGCTGAACAATAAAGAATCATAAACTGTCATAACCCCAACATTAGACCAACAAAAATTCTCACTCACAGTGGAAGACTCTGGAATTAGTGATTGTCGATCAAGAATAGAAAACACGGATGCCACAGCAATGGACCCTTTGGCTAGATCAGAGGTCATGCTCCCAGCTTCAGCTATAACTTTTCCTGTACTCACCAATATAAAGAAAGTCTTAAACACATCGCCAGCTGATATCTCCCCAGTCTTCACTAACCTCCCACCATACCAAAAATCCAAGGCCCAACTCATGAAAGTTAAACACTGGGCTGAACCCATCCCAATTCCAGCTAGCCATGACTTTTTCCTCCCCTCCCTCCTTGGTTCATTCTGGGCCTCCTCAAAAAGCACAAGAACTTTCTTTATGCTTCCAAACGAAGTAACAATCCTGTGGTTATAGACTGCCTCCATAGCAATTTGAGTACTTTGATTCTGAGCCTTTATAAAGTTCGACGAAACAGAAGATAATAAGACTTTCCGCGTGTAGAAACACAGAATTGTGAGGGGTTGGACTGCAATCATAACGAGGGCAAGCTTCCATGCCACAACTAGTCCCAGAATCATTGCCACCATCACAGCTGAAACGGTTTGGATTAGAAGGGAAACTCTGTCCGCGACAAGAGATTTCACCAAGGAAGCTTCATTGCTCAATCTAGCACATAAGGCTCCACTGGAGTTCTTCTCTTCATCAAACCATGCTCCTTCAAAAGTCAGGACTTTTTCCAGCATTTTCAGTCTGATCCTTTTCGTCAGCTGCTCTCCCATGTAGGAAAAATTGTAGTGTTGCAAGAGATTTACAACGATTGAAATTATAGAGAGTGTAGAGAAAATTAGAGCATATGTCAGGATTCTAGCACGCATTTCCTCGTGACTAGGCGAGAAAAAGGCCGAAATCATGCCACCAATTGTGAGGGCATAGACAGGTTGAATTGCACCAAAAGCTATAGCAGAGAGGCTTCCAATTAGGCCTTGTTTCCACTCCAAAGAGTTCATAGAAATAAGCCTGGAAAAGGAAGGTGGAGGGTAATCTATCGTATGTGCATCCGGACCACTAGGTAGCGGCGCAGTGAAGACAGCTGGGCTCAATCTGCTGGTGCTAAGCCGGCCTGCGCTGCTTCTTGCCACGGAGGAGACACGAGATTCGATGTAGTGTTGGTCTTGGTCATCAGAGCTGAACTGTCCTTGTAATTTTTCCAGTTTTGCGTAATGGCCATTTTTCCTGTTGATGAGATCATTGTGTGAGCCTATTTCAATGATACAACCCCCACTCACGACGGCAATGGCATCTGCATTTCTCACTGTAGAGAGCTTGTGGGCAACAACCTGATCAAGACCACCAGTAGTAAGAGAATGCAGATAAGTCTCCAAATCTGTATCTACTTGGCAATTTCCAAAGAGAAACCAGAACTTATAGCTTTCTTGCAATTGAACCATGGATGAGAACCGTGCTGAACATATCCAATTCATTCCAATAGTTATACATTGTGTATCAGTGTATGGGGACATGTGGATGTTGCGGACTTAGTGGTGTGTGGCTTGAAGATTTGAAGAGAGATTTATGGAGAAAAATAAAAGAGGAAGGAAAAGTGGCAGAATCTATGTCTCTTGTTTTCCTGCATACATACCGTCCAATAATGTCGTCCAAACACAAGCTTAAACTATCAGCTTATACTTTCCAAAAAAAAAAAAAACTATCAGCTTATAAGCCACGCATAACTGAAAAAACACTCATATGTCACAAGAAGGGGTAAACTACCAGTGTGGTTCTTCCCATTGAGGCTTGATCAAGGGCATTTTGCACAAGTGTCTCTGATTCCGAGTCAAGCGCGCTTGTTGCTTCGTCAAGTAGAAGAAGCGCAGGGTTCTTGATAATGGCTCTGGCAATGGAAATTCTCTGCTTTTGCCCGCCAGATAAAAGTGCTCCACGCTCACCTACCTGTGAAAATTGATAGTGCTAGATATATCCTAAAGCTGTCCAACAATAAGCTCAAGAAACGCTTAAATCTAATAACCCACTTGGTATTCCTTTCATCGTTGGTTCTCTCGTTTGATTTTTGGAGGACACAGAAGACGACTTACCCAATTATTTCTTCCAAAACTCTATTCAGAAAAAGTTTCCGAAAACACCTCAATTTTCAGGAAAAGTAAACAAAAAAAGATGTATCCAAATTTAAAGAAGAACTTCTGCACAAAAATGATTACATGAAAACAATTTAGCGTGAGATGTGAATTTTAGTTTAAATAAAGAAAACAGAACCATATGAGATAGTTGTCCCTCAAATTACTGTAGTTGAGAGAATGCAATGGCTTATTATAACCAACATCACCAACCTTGGTCTCATACCCTTCTGGAAGCTCCCTAATGAAACAGTGAGCATTTGCAGCTGTAGCAGCAGCCACCACTTCATCCATCGAAGCATCAAGCTTCCCAAACATAATATTCTCCTTTATGGATGTCCCAAACAGAGCATGTTCTTGACTAACAAGGCCCATTTGCCCTCTCAACCATTTCAACTGAAGTCCCTGTATACCAACACCATCAATTCGCACAACTCCACCATCTGCATCATAAAACCTTTGGAGCAAAGCAACCGTGGTGGATTTTCCACTCCCACTTGCCCCAACAAGAGCCACGGTTTTTCCAGCTTCAATTTTAAGGTTGAAATCTCTTAGAACAATGGAATCGGGTCGCGAAGGGTATGTGAATCTGACGTGATCAAATTCTACTTCTCCGCGCATGTTCTCCAATACAATCCCATTTTTGTCTCCACCGTCAATTTGTGGAATTCGGTTGATTCGATCAAATATTTGTGTGGCTGCAACTGCAGCTTCTGTGAAGTACTTAACTTCGGGGAGAGCCACTCCAAGAGATCTGCATAATAGTTAGCTGAATTTGGTTGATTTGAAAGAAGTATTGGCAAATAATTAAAAGAATAATTAAGCAACTTATAGAGTGGAAAATGGTGATAATTCAAATGAATATTGATGCAGTTTCAGCAATAAGTGTTTATTTAAGAATGCTGTATCTTATATACTTATTGTGCTTGCAAGAACTGCTGTGATTTCCTATAGAATTATGAATGCAAGCAAGGATTCTTCCTGTTTGCCAAACCCTTCAGTATAGCTTAGCTTTTAACCACTGGGAATTTCACATTCTCTCATGGAATCAGGGCATCTAACAACGTAATAGAGAGCACTTTTTAGCTCTTGTTCACCATTTTCTTCTTGTTTTCATATTGGAGGCTTACTCTCTTATGCACTCGTTCACCATTTCTTCTCTTTTTCATAATAGAGGTTTATTCTCTTCTCCGACAACCAGCGGCCCAGCGTTGAGCCCTCCTCACTGTTAGGATCGCCGAAGATAATTGAAGCGGATTAGACTTCAGGACTGCCAAGGTTGCGATTGAGGGAACCCAGCGGCTCCTACAAACTGCACTATGGGGGAACTCAGGCCCGGAGAGAGAGTATATTCGCGGGAAGAGGCAAAATAACCTAGAGGATACAACACCTGGAAAAGAACCAGTGTGGCCCGAAAAAGGCCCATTGCGTGACATGTTCCCAAAGTGCTTATTACCTGGAGACTTAAATGTCTGCTCCCGTCGGATGGCAGGACCCGAGGGCCCTCTGAGGTTTGGTTGTTGTACAGGCAAGGCCGAGATTGGTCCTGACCTTGCCCATACACGAATGGTCCAAATGTAGAGCGGTCTATGTAGCACAGACACTTCGTTGGACTACATGTACTAGCGTTGGACACTTCTCGCAAATGTGTCCAACACTAAAATTTGAAGTGTCCGATTTTTTTCTCCACGTTTTTGGTTTGGACACTCCAGTAACATTCTAAAAAATGTTTCCGAACACTCTCTCGGGACACTCACAAAACACGTCGGGGTGTTAAAACAAAATAGTTACGAGTCTTTTTAAAGCTTAGAAAAGAATTTCTTCTTTGTGACATACGATAGTAGTTTATTGACTATGAAGACACATAGATGATTGACACTTTTCTAGCCGGAATACTTTTGTGAACGATGGGATGATAAATAAGATTTAAGGTATACATGGTGTTAGATATTTAGAATGAGTGCCTTTTATATTCACATAATTGAATACATGACTATTATTTCAAAAGTGTTCCCAAGGTGTCGTTGCTACACATTGGGCGATCAGGTGGCTCCGTAGCTTAGGAGGATTTGTGGTCGTGGTTCATTGGTTAGGGTATTGCTCGTGAGACTATGGCGCGTATCGAGATTCCCACAACCGCAAATATTGATGGACACGACACGCGGTGCATAGGAGAATAGGATAATTTTTTTCAATGTCAGGCGGTGCCCCAAACTATTTCTCCACCACACATTTGTATGGCCATACCAAAAAATGTGCGGAGCCACCACACAGAGTAGAAGAGTTTGGAACACCGCCTCGTAATGGCCAATGGGCACTGAATAATAACTCGTTTGGAAAAGATTTGGAGGCAGATTTTTCGTAATAAGTGCAGAGAGATAGACAGATAGATGAGGATAATAGAGCTGAGAGAAAAGTTATTGAAAACCGTGCTGCAAGAGAGGTGTGGCTATGGAACCCAAAGAGAACAAAGCACCATGATCGTTAAACATCCGAGAATTAGTCTCTCACCGAATTGAGATAGATCCTTTGCAACCACATCCTGGTCGCTGCTACAATCGCGTACAGATCTGCTTTGAGTTGAGGTTGCATGCTCCTCCTCCGGCCATACGATCGCCACAGATCGATCGCCGTCGCGACAGCGCATAACGCAGAATCGCTGCCTCGACCCTACGCGGTCTCCATTCCCTTTCACTGCCGTCATCTCTCTGTCTCGTCGCGCTTTCTCCCTTTTCCGGCCAGCTGATTCCGTTCCGTCGCCGGTGCCCTAACTCTGCTCCTGTAGTCCTGTGTTGGTCTTTTACTCTACGTAATTTATTTTCGTTTTTGTATCTGAAATTCTAAGATTACACTTTAGTCCTCCGCTAGACAAATTTGCAGTTTCCACGGTTCCACCTGCACCACACCTTGTGCTCGTTGTCTAGCATCTTTACTTCTACGTGCAAGTCACTAGCTGTGTCCACAGCCACTATTTTTTTTTTTCCCTAACGGTCAGGTGTCTGAGTCAACTTACGTGCATCTCAACTATTTCTCTCTTTTTGATCCGGTCAAATGCAAACATTCAGGCCGGGACTGATATTCACAACCTCTATGGATTCTTTCCAGATGTGCAGTACTGTGGAAATGGTATGGCCAGATGATTTTATTAAACGATTAAACAATCATCGCTAGAGATGGGTATGGGGTATGAGGCTTGATTAGCTCTTTGTATTTTTTATGGAATTGAATGATGCTAAAGCTTTAAGGTTAAGCCTTGCTCATTATTTATTCATGTACCTACTAATATTGTTCTTATTAAGAAGAATGCAACTGCCATATATACAATGCTGGCTCTGAACTAAAGTTTAATTAGGTATGTTTGCTTTAGGCACTCAAAGTTATTTAAACTTAAGGGGCCCTTTCTATCTCGGTACTCATTATGAAATTTGAAGAACGAATTATACATAATTACGTTTCGGGTCTCTCTTTTTTTTAAATGTGGATGAGTTCAACTCTACAAGGATGAATGTTTGAAGACATGATGTGCGAAGCTAGAAAATGATTTTAAAACATACAGGGCCTATCTAAGAGGGATTTACAGTTTGGCAAAAAGATTTACAGTTTCCTGAGAGTATTGAGCAAGTGTAAATGAAAAGCATTCGAAAATAGGTCTCATTTCAGATATCAAAAGGCACTGCCTTAAACAAGAGCATCTGCAATGGACTAATAAAAATTGGATAATTAAAAGTTGTGATATCACATTTTGATTATCCATTTAAGGGGTCGGTAAAGTTAGCAACGTAGAGGCCTACAATGGTGTAATTAAAATTAAATAACCAAAATTTGTCACATCACTTTTTCAAACTACAAAAAGCTAAAAATTATCAATATGGAGTTTTTTTTAATAAATTTTAAACTAATAAAAATTGTTTATTAGAAATGCAAAATAATTTTTCCAAAACAATTTTTCAAGATTATTTTTTGAAATTATTTTTTTAAAAAAAGAAAACAATATTTGAAAAAAAATAACTTTTTTTTTTGAAAAAACTATTTTGTGTAAAAAAAATTCAAAAAAAAAAACAGTTTTTTTTTAAAAAAAAATTGTGTAAAATGAAGGAGAGATGATTTTTATGTAATGAGAAGTGTACTCGATTGAAAAGATGTGTGGTTCACTAAATTTAGTTATTACAAAAGGTTGTTAGTTTTGGTTATTCAAGAACCAAAATTTGGTTAGTTGTTAAGAGGTTATTAAGTTTGGTTATTCTAATGTGAGCACTTTTTTTAGCAAACATTGCTAATTTTAACAACATTTTAATTTTAATTAGTCCACTGTAGATGCTCTACGTATTCAATTTTAGAGTTTCAAAGAAATTTTGCTAACAATATATCAGTTGAATATTTAAACATCGATCACCCTTCAATCTAATGCATATCCACAAATAATCTTACCATATAGTATATTCAGCTCTATTCTTACTTAAAAGAAATTACTCTCTCCGTCTCACGATGTTTGTCCTGTCCGCAAAATAAAGACTTAAAAATAATACAATTTTTGCAAATTTTTCTCAACAATTCATTAGATATCAATGAGTTCTTGTAATTTATGAAAAAAGTTTGAATTTTTTTATTGAAAGAAATGCATTATTTTTTAGTCCTCGTTTTGCGGACCAGACAAACATTTTGGGATGGAGGGAGTACAAATTACCAAAGGAAACTGATATTGACACTCTAAAAATTGATGGAGGCACTCTAATATCAGTATAATTCCAAAGTCAGTTTCCTTTATTTTTTTTAAATGTCTCCATCAATTTTTGAAGTGCCAATATTAGATAAGTACGAAGGGATCGAAAGATGAAAAGACCAGTTAGTACTTACAGTCCACCCAGAACGAAAGCAATGCCCGCGGTATATATCTGCCCTCCGCTCTCTCCGTTATACATAACCAAACGGCTCCCATACCAAGCAAGAAAAGCCCATATCGCGAAAGCCAGGCCCGTGCTCCCGACGGCTAGACCCTTTGCGAACCCTTTCTTCAGCCCAATCCTTGTTGTTTTGTCGAGGATTCGCGAGTATCTTTCTATTATATTTGCCTCCGCGGTGGATGAATATACCGTTTTGATAGAGCTAAGAGCCTGCTCTACAATGGCATTCGCTTTTCCGTATTCCTTGAAAGACTCGTTGGACAAATAGAGAAGGTATTTCCCGTAGATGATGCCAGGAATCACTAAAAGGAGGATAGTTGGGAGTGCTACTAAACATAGCCTCCACGAGAAGTATATGGAGAATGCAAGTCCTGAGATGAATTGTGATGCGTGCATCAAAAATTTCGGCACCTATAAAGAAGAAATCATGTATGTGAATGAATTAAATCACGTATATGAACAACTTCACAAACCCGAGTTTTTCAAAATTGTAGTTTTGAACGAATTAAATCACGTATATATGTTGTATATTGATCCATACCTTCTCGCTAAGAACTTCTTGTATGAGAGAAGTATGTTTCGATATGCCGTCGATAATTTCCGAAGTCGTTGCCTCTTGTGATTCAAAATACCCTACTTCTTGCCTTAGAACTGCTTCCAAATACTTGTACCGAATCTTCAACACTTGCCGCTCACTTGTCTTACTCCAGCAGTAACCTTCTGCACAATTTTAATTACTAGTTCTCATTTTTCTTGGTTTAGCTACAAATCGATCTATTACCCATGGAAAACCATCTTTATAGGGTTAAAAAACAATATCGTCAATTCTCTTGCCTCTTTTACCCATTTTTTTCCTTGGCGAAAGTTAGTATTGTTAGAATAGTTAGATCAACACCTTAGAGAAGGAGTTGAATTGTTGACCTTTTTTTTTTCGGGGTAAGTAACTCTTGACCTTCTTACTCCTAGCACTATAGACAAGGCTCGTTAATTCTCTTGTCTCATTATTAAATCACTTTTTTTGTGCTTCAAATGCCGTTTGAAAATAAACAGAATGGCCTGATCCCATTCTAGGGAACATCCACAGACGACACAAAAAAAAGAAGCAAAAGAGAGAGCAAAGAATATCAAGAAAAAGGGTGTTTACCCATGAATGCCACCACCATGACTCCTAATCCCAAGTATACAAAGAACAAACTGCACTGCAACGGAAAAAGAAGAACGATAAGAAAATAAGAATGAAAGGTCTAAAATGCGCGTAAGCTGGCTCGGACAGTCAGAGACGTTATCAAGAAGAATCAAAGAGAGTTTTGATTTCGGGGATTAATGCTTGTATACCTTATCAACCTCAACCATGAAATTCCCATGATTTTCTGGGGTGTTTCCATAGCCCAAGCTATTAAAAAGGCGGCTAGCGTACAAGAGCAGGCAGTTTGTGGACATTCCATCTCCAATTGCTCCCAAAGTGCCCAACAGCATGAGCAAAATGTCAACAAAATCAGCACATCCAAATATCATAGCTATGGATTTCTTCTTCTCCTTATTCCCACCCACAGTATCTCCATTCTTGCCTTCCGAGCCCATTTTCCTTGCTTCTTATGACCTCAATGAGGAGAAATTAATGGCCAGTTTGCTAGAGAGGTTTCTGCAAAGCAAGAGGTGACAAAAATGGACCAGCGATTGTGAATGAAAAGAAGAGCTGCAGTTTGCTCAAACAATCAAAGACCCAGATAAGTGTATTTATATGGGGTTTATTTGTATAACTGGATATTAGGGTCCGCTTTCGCGCACCTCAACTATTCATGGAGTCCTTAAGTTAACGATTGGAAAACTTTCGGCTGCCCCCAAAATTAGGAATGTTTGGCCTTCAACCAACATATACACTTTTTTTTGGTTGGCTGTCAATGGCTTTGTCAGGTATCATCACAATCTAAAAATTAGTAATAACCCATTAAGACTTTATTCTACAATATATAGGATCAAATGAAAAAAATCGAAACGAAATAACATTCTTCTGACGGGTATTTTTGAGGCTGGTTTTGTCAACATCGATCCTAAAGCCGCCTGTGTTTTCAATTCTTGAAAGGGCTTAAAGTGCTACTCTAAGCTTTAGCTCTCATTGGGTGCCTATCAAATTCCCTTTAGGGATAAGCACTTTAAAACATTGATCCACCATCTAGAAACTAAAAAAAAAATCTGGAAATCAAAGGTGGAGAGAGTGATATGGACCAGAGGAGACAATTGATAGGAGTAGTTGCTAATATATACTTTATCAGAAAGCAATGAGATGTTAAGATGGCATTAACCGCCTGGGAAAGTCTACAATACACGCCCCTTAAACGAGTGTATCATATGCACCTATTTTATGATTTATCCATAACATTTTAGCATGTTTCGTAACTTTTGTCCTAAAATTGATAACTTTTCAGCGGTACGATTCATAACATTTTTATTATTATTCGTAACATTTTGGTATATCTCGTAACTTTTACACGATTCGTAACTTTTTAGCAATACTATTTGTAACATTTTCTCTATAATTTATAACATTTTGGGGGGTGTATATGATCCACACCCAAATAAAGGGTGTGTATTGTAGTCTTTTTCTAACTTCTTTAGAAATTAAAATTTAACTAATTTTCAAGAATACGTTCTAACTTGAGCACTATGGCATCACAACGGGGAGAAGTCAATGCCTACCAACTGGGTTGGCACCTGAATCCACGACAATCATACGTCAACCGAGTTGAACACGAGTTGCTCTTGAGTATTACTGTAAGAAAACTTAACGTTAGACACATATTTCAAACTTGTTAAGTTCGGGAATATGGGCAGTTGAACTAGGCTTTTAGAAAGTTCAAGCGAACCCTCTAGGGTGAAAAATGCACTAAAAATCTATATTTTTATTTACATATAATTTGATAATTCTTTCATATTGTCTGCACTAGATCATTCAAAACAACCAAATTAAATGAAAATTTACTCAAACTTGTAAGTAGATCATGTAGCTCAGCAGAAGATAATAAGCTATGCCCTATAACTTTTACCCAAAATAAATATCTTCAATGTATATAGTGTTTTGTATGCTAAATATTTTGTTAAACATTTATTTCACAACTGATTTAAAAGGTTAAAATCTTGCAGCCCCCTCTATTTGGGAAAAAAGCAAAGCTTAACTAGCTCTATGTACGAGAGGAAACTAAAATATTATAAATAAAAAAAATGGTTCACATGATGAGAACTAAGAACACAAAATATGAAAAAAAAAAATCTTAATTTGTATTATAATTTTCAGAGCGGTTCCAGAGACAACTAATTAGACCTCCAAAAAAACACCTAATAGTTTCCGATCAAATTTTAATAATCTGAGTTGCTCAATGTGATCAGAACGTGATTTTAAGGGTACCCGCGAGAAATTAGAGAAAAAAAAGAGACTGAGAATGGCTTGATCTGAACAGTTTTTAGCTTAAGTTTGATGAACGGTTCAATTAAAAACTGCTCAAAATAAGCACTTTCCGATCATATTTTTTGCTGATTTCTTGCGTGTACCTTTAAAATCATGTTCTGATCATATTGAACGGTTCGCATTATAAAAATTTGATCTGAAACTATAAAATTGAGATTTGTGATATTTTTTTAGGTATTAATTGATTGTCCGCGTAACCCCGTAAAATTTTAGGTATTTCTTTGTCAAAAGTTGCAGTACCATGCAAAAAAGCAACTTAAAAAAGGAGGTGGAGTCCGCTCATAACCACTACTGTGATGATAGCAAAATAAGTTCATGCGTGCGAATGATTAGTTCATGTTGTAGGTACAATATTGTCCACAACAATTAATTTCTCTACACAATTAATTAATGTGTGATGGACACCATATAATCAGTGGCGTACCCAGAAATATAGAAGCAGTGGGGGCACTATAAAATAAAAATTCTATTGATACCGATCTCACACATCTCACAGATCTATGACTTGATGTTTTTTGGCAATACGGCCGTGTCTTGCGTGTTACATCATGAGAAACAAATTAGAGTTTTTAGATTTTGGAGCACTGTTTTGTTCATCCACCTATTACGGTACTTAAATAAAGTAGATAATGCTATAATGTTTACCTTATTTTTTAGTTATTGAACATAATATACTTTATGTGTGTGCATTTGGACGAGTTGATTGATTGAACTATATAAAAGGCAATAGCTAATTCGATTCAAGTAACAAAAAAAAATGTAATGGAGTCTGTAACTCCGGCAGGCCTATATTAGCTTCGCCACTTAATACAAGTATATATGAGGGGAAGAAGAACGGGGCAATCACGTACTTCTGCCGTAGAGGCATTGAATAATTTTCCATTCAAATGAGTAATGACATCAAAGGGAGAAGACCATATTACAAAAAAGCAAACCACCTCAAAAGCATCATTTGTTATTAACCATATAGGAGTATATTATAACACAAAGGCCAAAGCTTTTTCCTCAAATAATTCTAAAGTTGGTTGGATTTCCTACTCAGCAGAACCTACTATCTTAGGTTGGGTCAGAGGGTGGATGATTCTATTTCGTTTATTGGCTTTTGTGGAAAGTGGAAATAGAATATGAGGGGCTAAGAGAGTCGGATGTGAGCCTAATTTAACTCGATTTTGCTACGATCACAAACGCATTCACGCAAACATAATACAGAAACACTCACAATATATGTGAGCCCTATATAGACAAGAATATTGTGAGTGTTCTTGTGTTTGTTTGTGTAAACGTGTTTATTGTTGTAGACTTTATGAATTTAATTTGTTGTTTTCCTAATGTTTTCCCAAAATGAAAATAAGTCCTAGCTAGATACTTGGATGATCAAGAAGAATGAGGATTGTTCTCATAAAAGCATATTTCCTCAATGTGTTTGCAGATTTGTTGTGGAATCACCCAACCATATTATTAATTTGTTTGGAACTCTGATCACCAATTGCTATATTATATAGTTATTGGGGTGAGATAATGTGGAGTCATTAGAAATAACTTCCACTTAGACTTAAACTAATCTCTATTATTAGACTTAAACTAATCTCTATTATCTGCACAGTTCGTCATGATCCAGAAAATCAGAAAAGTGTTCAAATACATTCAACCTGACACAATTCCGCCAAAAAATAAAAAAGTTCTTACTTTTCTGTGCCTTTACATTATTTAAAGAAACATGTGCTCCAATTACTAATTAATAAGTACTAATTTATGTACCAATCTAGAACAATGAAATTGGGTCATATAAAAATGCACAAAAGAGGCTAATTTTGTACTTTAGAAGATTGATCGATTCATTGAAGCTTCAAGAATCCCTTAGAAAAGAAAAACAAATACTCCTAATTCGTAATAAAAACCAAATATTATTTTAACTAGAGCCCCCAAATAGTTCCAATCTACAATACTCGTAATCCAAATACGCACAACCCTACTTTTCATATTAAAAAGAGAAAATCATCTCTTTCAAAACATCATCATAATGCAAATATCCAAAAGCAATGTACATAAAAATTGAAATCCAATTATAAAAGATTGAGCACAAATGGTTCCAATCTACACTATTCGTAATTACAAATTTCAATGCACCGCCCTAATTTTTTATATATGAACAAGTGAAAAACATCTCATTCAAATGGACATCCTTCAAAGCAACAGTAGCAGAAGGTAGAAGAACAATGTCATACAAAACCCTGAATCCTTTCCTTTTAAGTGAAAAAAACCCCCTAGATGTAGATCATTTCTCCTTTCAAAATTGGAATGCATGAAGAAAAACATAATCAACTACAAAATAAAAATTCCTTGTTTCGCCCAACTTCACCAAATCACAACCATCACAAGATTAATCAGTACTTCATTTTGATCAGAAATATTGTATATGCAAATATATGCTCATAGGCAGTGAGATAATATAGTAAACATGGCAAAGAGAGATGAGTCGGGTGGAGAGGCGCTGAATACAAAATATGAATGAGAGCTAGAGAGATCTAAAAAGGGAGAGTCCCCAAGGCAACAATTGTGACTGTTATATTTAAAGGGGCAACATAGTCATTTCATTGAGGCCCATGGATGAAAATGACATCCCATTCTCGCTCATTATATATTTTAATGGATGTACGTGTAACAAATAATGTGATTGTATCACTTATGATAGAAGGAATGGAAGTTCCATAAATTACAAGCAAACATACAAATTTGGCCATTACATGTCCACTGAACGAATATCTTCTATTCTTCTTTTCTTCTCAAAATTTGAAAGTTGTTTATGACTACAACAATTTCCCTAGTCCTCCATCGTTTTTAGCAAAAAAACCCATCATTTTCCCTCCCTTTGCCCCTTGTTTTGCTACAATATGGGAGCAAATCTACATTAGTGTCATGAAAAAGAATCTACACTACCACCATTGATAAAATTGAAGACTTGCTTTAGATTTCCTCTGGATGGCCGAGCATTTATTGCATATTTACAGATAAACACCAATCGTTTCCGCATCTCAAACTTAGTAATACAAGTCTGACTGAAAGATTTCCCGTCATCAAACAATCCTGTCAAAGATGTACGAGGCAGAAAAACTCAGAACACCAACATGAATCTCATTGTTGTTTTGTACTTAAGACGGATGATACATAAACAAAAGACATCAACAGCATATCATTGATGTTGGTTGATAAACATGCTTTTATCTACTTCTAGACAAAGGAAAATTTGAGTTATGCCTCTATGGGGTGTTTTCACAATACATCACTAAAAGGTTAGGGTTGGCCTTCATTTCTTAGATGGAGAGCTGAAAGTTCAGGGTTGACCTAAGAATCATTTCTTGGATGGAGAGCTAAGATAAGGAAAATACCTTCATCGGTAAATAATGATGTTATGATTGCCAAAGAAACACATATACTAATATCTTCACCTGCACATAGAGAAAATATAAGAAACCACTGCAAGTTACACCAATTCTAGGTCCAACTGCTATGGAGTTCAAAGACGCATCATAATTCCTCTGTAGCCAAACATTACTGCCAACATAACCCCAAAGAGGCAAGAAAATGTAGAAAAAGATTATGCTCACCAGTATTACAGCAAAGTAGAAGTTTCTTCCCCCTTCTTAGGTTCGTCTTCGCAAAATTCAAAGCAGTAGGGATATTTCTTAACAAAGAAAACCGGTCCAATTTTGATTTCTGGCAACAATTAAAGACAAAAAGCCAGGAAATGAGAAGACACAAAGGCAGATAAAAAGTTTCAACTTTTAAACAATAAGAGCCCCAAAGTCCTTCAATAGTTTTGTGATGGGCACACAACGTACCATAATCGGTACATGTAAATACGTCTCAGGATTTTCAAGAGAGATGGACAGCACCTCAGTACCACAGTTCAATATGCAGTCAACATTGGATACATTTGTAGCTGCATCAGAGAAATCAGAGAAAGTAAAACACAATGAGCCTAATGGAATAGAATAGAGAATGGATACATTTGCAGTTGCATCAGAGAAAGTAAAATACAATAGTGAGCCTAATGGAATAGAATAGATAATGAATTGTTCTCTAGATGAGGAAGACTCAAAAAAAAGAAATCAAATATTGCAAACAAGTATTCTGTCAAAAAACAAGACTATTTGACATACCAAAGCAAGTTGCACCCACTGCAAGATTAGTTGAACCTAGCCAGAATATCTTGCAATTATCACCAAAAGAAGCCCCGCTTGTAACACACGGAATATCACATTCTATTTTTGTCTCTTCTGCATAAAATTGGCTAAATCTTCCTGATGACTCTGAAGGCTTCATGGATATCTGAGGAGCATTCTGTCCCCTTTGTGCACGGTATACTCTGTCCTTCTCAACAATATCAACCACTTTCTGGTTACATGACTCCGGCCCTGAGTTTATAAAATCATATACATGATTCCAGAAAAGGCTTGGCGATAAACCCCTAGCCCAACTTTCTTCATCATCTCCAGCTCCAGGTATATAATTCCAACTAAACTCTGAGGTAGTCCTATGCTGAAAATTGCCACTTGAGGAGGATGCCGAAATAAGTATGATAGGTGTGAAATCCCAAGAACTACATACAGGCACTTCGTTTAACCAGATGACAGTTTTTTGTGACATCCATAAAGGACGTAATGGCTTTTTCAAGGAAGATGCAAGAGAGGTAATATCAGCTCCGCAAGATTCCAATTCCTTAGTCCAAACTTCCAAGCGATTCTCAATAGCAATTTTCTCTGTTTCGGAAACCCAAAGGGGTAGATGCAAGGAACAATCCCAGTCAGGGAGGCCTTGTCTAGTATCTTCAGTATGCCAAGAGTGAGTGTTTGAATCGGGCTGAAATGGATGGACACCATAAATACTTATGTGCTTACTGGACTAGGTCAACATGATACATTGTCAACTAAGAAAATTGGCACACAGTAATTACTTACTATCCATCGGTTGTGTAGATTTTGTTGCATGGAAAAAGATGCAACCTAGATATTGACTCCAATTAACCATGCCACCAGTACAAGGACGGAAGCAGGATCTTAATATTCAATGGGCAAATTTAACTATTGTTATCACATATGAAAGGTGCTGAGTTTGGACAAATTAAAAATGCAATTTTTTTATCTATCCAACAATCACTTGTACAATAATTTACACAAACGCACACTCACAAAGGAGCACATTCTTTCTTTTTATTGCCATCTACCTCCTCCATGAATGGCCATCAGCCCACATTCTCCTTCTAGAATCTTTATAGAAAATAACTTCTCTTCTTCACAGCTTCACAATATTCCAAAATTTTCCACACAAGTCTAGCATGTAGTAGAGTTCTCTACAATCTTGTAGAACATTCCAGAATACTCTATAATTTTCCGAAACTCTCTAACTTCCTTCTAAAACCTTCCAGATAGATATGGAACATTCTCCACATTTTAGACCATTCTAGAATAGTTAGTTATTGTCCATTATTCTACAGAGTTCGCCACCGTTATAACAATCTTAAACATTCTCAACATTTCTAGGATTCCCAAGTCTATTATGGATTATACCAGATCTATTCAAATCAGATGTGTTGACTCTCAATAAAAGGTACATATTACGAAAAGCGTACTGAAAAATAATCATAGATATATATGCGATCAACCTATGCAATTATAAAAGTGTAGACATATAGTTGTAGATGCATACAATCTTAAGAGGACACTTATGAATTTTTTTGAAAAAAAAACCTTGAATGGATAAATGTTAGATTTTCTTTTAGAAACATTGGGCGGGCGAATTGATATAATTTTAATATTTTTAAGACAAAAACTACTATGATCCTAAAGAAATTTTGAAACTTAGATAGGGCGATCGCCCGGTCTCATCCGACCCTCGGTCCATCATTGCACCAGTACAAACCAATCCCCATCTTTATGCAAAGATGCAACTCATGTATTGACCATAAGTAACCATATACAAATAAGATATAAACTTAGAACAAGAGAGTAATAAACCATGATCGATAGTCTAGTTGGGAAAAAGATGCTATCATCACTTACTCCATGCACTTGTATTCCAGCTCCATGCATTCTAATCTGATGATTTTTAATCGCACGGTTCAGCACACAGGTCCAAATTGGTATCGTCTTGGACATACTATCCGGAAATCTCTTCCCTTTCCTAGTTGAATCAAC
>BPLS01000683.1:1508758-1526775 GCA_019656275.1 Rhododendron kiyosumense | reverse complement strand
CTCGCATATCTTTCTTTACGATTCGGGTATATATGGTCAATAAACTGTTAAATTCATACCCCATTTTGGTAATTGGCATTGATAGATTATCAATGATAATACTCGAAATCAAACTTTTACCAAACCATGTTAAGCAAATAAACCTAGTGGGATTAATAGTTCTGTTGGAGTTTGTCCCACGTCGGTTAATTATCTTCTCCAAAACTAGTATATGAGCTTCGACCACTCATTGTTAATTGGTTATGAGTTGAATGCTTTAATAAGTTCCATTCAAAATTCTCTTCTCTATCTTTCGTATACATCCTTTCTCGTCAAACAAGAGCCTAATTCCGTTATCCAAACCGTAAAATAAGAATCAAGCAAAACTTGAGCTTTTTTTTTTTCTGGCTCGTGGCCGAAAACAAACGGAGAAGTCAAAAAGAAAACCGAACCTGGATCTGAATAAATATAGCGAGAGGACTACAAAAAACTCCGCTAGAATAGATAAGAAACGCATCCAGAGAGTCAAATGGCGACATCGTCTTCTTACTTTGACTTCCCTCTCCTCCTCTTTAACTCTCTGGGAATGCGTTAGGCCAAGGATATTGAGACCCCTAAAAAAGCCCTAGATTCGGCTACGTTTATTACAATTTCTCCCCATTCATGTTCAGTTGCTTCTCTCAGATGGCCATGGACGGAGACAAAGAGAGAAGAAGAATGGAGAGAGAGAGAGAGAGAGAGAGAGAGAGAGAGAGGAGAGAGAAAGGGGCGAAACGTGAGAGACCGCGTAATTTTATATTTCGAAGGACAGCCGATCCGTAATTTTAGAGATGGAGAGACCGTTAGATAGGGTGGTTATTAAGGACAGTCAGAGGGTGTTTTAGTAATTTGAGGTGGCGCGTGCTGAGTGGTGGGACCTCAAAAGTGTGGATGATTCGCAGAATTATTCCTTTTTTTGTTTTTTGTTTTTTAATTAGTATACAACATTTTCTTTTTTTGGGTCAAACGGAAATTTTTAGTACAACATTTTTCATGCGTCACGCAATCAAACACCACTACCAATTTGTTTGGCATTTTTACCTAATATATCCAGAGATCATTTTTTCTCAATTTTATAAAATCATTTGATGAATTTTTGCTCTTCCCCTACACTTGCCGTGACGTCAAATCTTACCTCTACCCCTACCACTTTTCTGAAATAATTATAGTAGCTAATTTCCCACACTTATGTTCGGCAAAGGAATTAGAGCAATGAAAAAACCTGATTATTTATTGTGGTAAATATTGGACGTATCGTACATCCTGCAATGCCCAATACTTGAATCGGCTACTTATTTTTTTCTAAAAAATAAGAAAGCAGTGAATACTGGTTATCACCTGCGTCGTTTGGTATATGTTTGCACTAAGCCTAATTCATGGCCACATTCGGATATTCATTCAGGGAAGCAAATCGGACCTAGTTGACAAACATAAAAAAGGAAAATGATTGAGGCATCCGCTGCTAAGATTTGAAAACAATTGTTGAGTGTGTGATTGGAAGAGGTTGGTCCAAAGAATTGAAAATGATTGGACGAGAAAATGAAGAGAATATCTGTAAATACTGTGGCCATGTTGGATGTCAAAGGATAGACGAGAACAGAAAAGATATACTAAACGTATAAATGACTCCGTCTGGCCGGCCAATTCACTCAGTTCCCTGTACCATATGTCCAGTTATGGAATCTAATCGCGATAGCCACAGGGAAAATGGATGCAACTAAGCAACCTGGTTTTGGCATAGAAATAGGCTGTCATTAGCCTGGGTTAGCTAAACCTGAAATCCGAAGCAAAAGGATGGAAGCATGTGGACCTGATGAAACAAAGGGCAGGCATATGGTAGTACTACTATCTCCTGGTCATATGGTATTGCCAGAATTGGCTTCAAGTAAATGTATGGCTCTAGATGACACTCAGACAATCATGTAGGCCTCTGCATTTCATCTGGACTGTTCAACTTCGACTGGCGGGACCTGAAAGTATGAGAAGGACAAGATCCTAAACAAAAATTTGTCCTCTAACTAGTATACCGAAACATCAAGAAAATGATTGTTACCATATTTCGTCATCCCAACAAATTTGTTCTTAAAATCAATAAATACATAGTTTGACAATGAAAGAAAGTCGATAAGATGAGTAGACATTTCATCATATTAAAATTTCAAAACTGCTAAAATGAGCTCTCAGGAGAAGATCTGCAGGTGAATAAAGTACTGCTGCAACACTATCAAAATATAAGCACAGGCTATATATCAGGCAGGTTGAATATCCATGCCTTTTTACCCGCATAGACCTGGGTACGAATAAAATCTTCACATTCTAACTACTTCTAGAGTGTGTTACATGGACTCTTCGTTTCCTCTCAAAGAGTAGCTGTGTCCACTAGATATGATGAGTATAGAATACGAGTTCGATCACTTGTATCTAAATTAACCACATGGATCATGATTTTTTATAATGTTTGAGGAAGGAGAAGCTCCCACCGATAGAAAACAAATATTCAAAGCCTTATATATTGATGGATCATAGAAATCCATGTTTCAAGGTAGCTTTCGTGTAATTTTGAACAATACATCTTATATATTGACGTACAAAAAAAAAACATCTTATGTTGAAATGTTCACGACATGTCCACTTAATTGTAGCAAACTTTTGGATACATATCCCCGCATGCTAAGTGTAAGGAGATCTCTGTTTCCTAGCTAGATGCAGTAGTTCCTAATTGGACACATACCCGACGAATATACCCAGTCCATAGTATAATTTATGTAACGTACTTTATAGAACAATTTGCTGTTCCGAGCAAGCAACAGCTCAAAGCAAGCCTTGGTCATGCACTGGACAGTTACGACTAAAAGAAAATCAGCTCAACAAATACTCTCAATCAGAAAGTCAAGGTCCACCATAATGGGTCATAACTGCTACACTATTTGTGCCACAAAAATGTATGGAGAAAGAATTCAAGAAAATCATTCTGAGGGCAAACACATGAAAACTTGCTGAAATTCCAATAAGCCAGAAATATTGTTTGAATTACAGGAGAAGTACAGCATAAATGAGAGCAGGAAAGCTAAGTGCCAAGTAAGAAAGATTAAAGAACATATAAGAATGACTTACATGACAAACCTGCTAAAAGAAATTTCATTACTAAACTTCGAGGATCTGATTGGCTAGACATGAACCGGAATTACAAAACCCATTCCAACAGCATCTCCGGCATGTGAAAAACATATTATTTGCGCGGCCCCATTCTTATTTGGATAGATATACACACAAAGAAAAGAACAATAAAAAGGGAAAAGAACGGAATTGCTGTAAAATAAGAGAGAAATCGATCATAAAAAACCTATATGTTATTCCTTTGTCTGTACAATTCATGTCAATACTAAGTTACTAACTAAATAGAAGGGATCCAATGCCATGCAAAAATCAAATTATAGGCACAGTAGTGTTACATGGACACCAACAAACATGAGTCTCATGACAATTGATATGGAGTAACAGCATGGGAAATGTGTCCAAAACCGGTACCCAATTTAGACTTACATACTCAGATGAGAAAATCATACCACAAGGATCATGAAATTTCATGAAAGTGCAGAACTCCGTTAATGACTGAATGCAATGGCTAAGCCTAGGTCCATTATCCTTAACAAATCCAGAAGATTCACATGTAAAATATATATTGGAGAAAAATTCATGGACAACCATAAACCATGAAAAACAAATTGCAGAATAAGAAATCTAAAGGCAAGTGCCATGAACTCTCAATTCTCATTCAAGTAAATCAGCTTTCCCATTTCCTGTTTGGTCATCGTTAGAATTGCTACCAATCAAATGATGAAGAAGCACACCTGCTGCAACACTGACATTCAAGCTCTCCACCGCCAGAAAGGACTGGAACTCTTCACTTGAGTACCCACGAGTTGTACCTGCACTTTCCCCATCTTCATGTCCTGCACTTATATCCACTGGAAAATTTCCAGGTATCCTAACCAACTGAGTGCATGATCTCTCTACCAATGGCCTCAACCCAGTCCCCTCACTCCCTAATACAAGAATTGTGGGTGCATTGGGCTCAACCTCATTCAGAGGAATGGCTCTTGAAGAAACTGAACCTCCAATAACCCGCCAACCATTTTCAGCTGATGATACTAGGAACTGCATCATATTCTTGCAAGACCTAAGCTCCATTAATTCCAATGAGCCTGCACTCGCTTTGCTTACAACACCACTTAGTGGCGCAGAATTCTTCGCACACAACACCACCCCTGAAACTCCAAAAAAGTAGGATGATCTAATAATTGCTCCTAAATTTTGGGGATCTGTTACCTCATCCAAGGCAACCCAAAGAGGAGCCTTCTCTTGCCCCATTGGAACTGGGTCCAATTCCTTGATCCCTACCATGTCCAGTGGAGAAGCATCTAGGACTAGGCCCTGATGCGGGCGACTATCAACTACCATATTCAGGTCATGCTTTGAAACTTCTTTTTTGCTCAAGGCAATCTTTTCAGCTATCCTCAAAACACGCTCAAACCCTTTCTTGTCCTTCTTCTTCCTGTTATTGCCACTTAAATCAAGCCCCTCCTGTACATACAGAGCATAGAACTCTCTTCTACCAGCCGACAATGCAGCCAAAATGGGTCCCACACCGTAAATCCCTTCACCAACCATCCTGGGCACTGTCGATTCAGTAGCCTCTTTCCACGTCTTTCTACCCCAACTTTCCTGCCTATCCCCCGTCTGGCGAAACTCCGGTCTTTCAAGTCTGGGTTTCGCATCAACAAACCTGTTATACCTATTCTTAATCTTGTCCCATCTCGGATCATCAAGAACCTCATTTTCTCCCTCTTCTTCTTCCACAACTTGCTGGGGCCCGTTGGCATAGCCCCGTCTATCAACTAAAGTACTACTCCCATTTTCCACATTAGATGTACCACTTTTTAAAAACTTCTCTGCTGATTCCTCCCAAGAAGACCGGCTAGCTTTCAAATTTGTTACTTTCTCTACCCTTTTAGTGTCCTTGTTCCTCTGTGATGCTAACCAAGGCAATGTTTTCCCAATCTTGACTGCAGTATCACCATCTTCAGAAACTTTCTGTGTATATGAGCTCGAAAAACTACGACCTCTTCTCAAAGAGTGATTCCAAAAACCATTTTTTAGGCGAAACCCACTCGAAAAGTGTCCGGGTTTTGCTAGGGCTACATGGTGAAAGTCGAATGGCGAAATTGTGGGTTTCAGAAAATAGGAGTTTTCTAGGGTTTTATGAAAGCAACCAACAGAGAAGCCTCTAAAGCTCATTGCGAACTTGTGTTTTGAGGGTTCTGAACGAAACCCAGCTTCTAAAGGTTAGGGATTTGACAATGGAGTGGTTTAAGGCATCTGGGTGGCTGTGAACAAACCCTAATTGCCAATGGAAAGGTTTACAAATCACAAAATATGTGAAAGATGCGAATTTGAAACGAAACCTGGATTAGAAAGATGTTGAGTTGAATATGCTGTAACCCCTTCCTATTTTACAATACACCGTGAACTTTCTCATCAGAAGTTCGGAAGTGAAGATAGGGAGGAGCATCGATGTTATCCAGACAGACTTTCGTTTTCGGAAAGGAAAAACCCACCAAGGGCATTCTTAAGGCTCTGTTTGGAACTTAAGTGAAAAGAAATGAAAGGAAAGGAAAATTAAAGAATTTTCTCTCCTGTTGCTTGGTTTTAGAGAGAGAGAGAAGAAAATAAAAATTTTGAGTGTGGTAAATAGTAAATTTTCCTTCTCATTTTCCTTCCCTTTTCTTTTCCTTTCCTTTCTTTTTCTTTCCCTGGGTTCCAAACAGAGCCTAAATTTCGATCTTACATTTTTATATTTTTTTCTAACTACAAAAATTATTTGAAATTTTATTATTTTACGAGTGAAAGTAATCAATTGTTCAAACTTATTTGAAAATTTATTAATTTTATGTACCAAAGAAATAATTACTCCTTCTGTTCCAAATTATTTGTCTGGTCCACAAAACGATAACTTAAAAATAATACAATTTTTGAAGAGAATTTTTTAAACTTTTTTCACAAATTAAAAAGACTCATTGATATCTAATAAATTGTTAAAAAACTTTTAAATTTTTCTTGCAAAATTGTATTATTTTTAAGATTCGATTTTGTGGATCTAACAGACATTTTAGGGAGGGAGTAATGTTTAAGTATGATTCACATTATCTACATCTTGTCTCCCCAGATGATCTTGTATGAACTTTTATAGAGAAAAAAGATCTATTCTTACTACTTTACGACCCTACAACTAATGAGATTTTACCCTCACAAAAGGTGTGTGAGACCCATGAATAAATTTCGAGAATGGATTTGTGCAGTTAATTTCAACTAGTTACTTTTGTATGTGAGTTTTTTTAGGACTCACTTCAATGATCAGAATCGTTCACTTGATAAAATTTATCGAAACATCAATTATATATTCAAATAACGGTGATTTAATATTGGTTGATATAATTTCAGAACAAATTATGTTGAAATAAATAGGTTTTGTTTAAATTAGCGGAAATAAAAAAGAATAGGTTATGATCCATTGGTGTGATTTTTTTTTTTTTAAACGTAAGTGTTTTAAAGTTATACGAGTAGTCCGTATTAGTTAACATCCGATCAACTTGCATTTTGACTTCGTTGATTAGCTCAATGAGCTATAAATTGTGAATGTTTTAATCATCGATGTGAGTTTGGGAAAAACAATCTTTATGAGACGTTTTGGACAGAGCGGTTGGGATTGTATGAGACGTTTTGGACTGAGTGGTTGGGATTGAAACAAGTCAGTTCGCCTCGGGTTTTTGCCAAACCCAAACCAATTATTTGGGACATAAGGCTTTGCTTGATTTGATTTGGGTTACTTGTCCACGATTCCATGTAACACAGACCTCTTAAAAAAAAAAAACAGCAGGGTTAACAACTGGGAGTACAAAACCAAATTTATTGATTCCTATAGAAAACAAATAAAAGCTTTATTTGCATGAGTTTACCAGGGTGAATGTTCTGCTACAAGCAGCTACTGAAAACAAAAGCCGCAATTCCCCATTTTATTCTCTATTTCATGAGAAAATGAAGTTTACATTAGTGCTCAAAACTTCTCAGCACTTGGAAAAAAACCAGAACGACCAACAGAGGCTTGTTGGCAGAATACAAATCAAGGATTTGCTTGGACCAACTCTTGAACCAGGAGATAGATCCAAACCAAGTTGTACAAGAAAGGGGAATAGAAAATATACAGTAAAAAACACAAAAAAATTGCAATCTCTTTTGACCGGAAATCTCTCTCCGTCTCCGTCATCAGGATTCTTCTAGCTCGAGGTATTGGGAGTGTGAAGCGGCTAGGAGGGCGGCTCCGATACCGGAGCCATCATTGGAATGCTGTATCACAATGGTTTCCGATGCCTCCCCGAGCAACTCCTTGAGAGTGCTCTCCATAGAATTTCGGAATAACGTATAGTGCTCGAAAAGTCCACCATCTAATGCTATCACTGACTGATTCTCCCCCTCTTTCAATGTGTCTCTCCCCAGTTTCTTGAGGATGCCCAGAATGCCAGCCGCAGATAGGCGGGCTCCACGAACGGCGACTATGTTGCAGACCTCTACTATTGCTTTTCTTGTTTTCAGTGAAGTATTAGATATCTATAAGCATGGGAAAAAATTGAAGCAAATAAGAAACCCCCAAGTTTCAGCTCTTTTAGGTAGAAAACACTCACACTAAGGTGTCTGGCTTCAATTGTTTCTAGACAAACATGAAAACCAACAACAGTGGATAAACTATAAAGCGAGGTTTCAAATGAAAATTCTTCTATACCCCTTGCTCTAACTCGAAAATTCTTCATACCTCAAAAACATCCCTTAACTTGCTCCCGACCACTCTGAGATCAGAAGATGTGTCATGATGCATTGCAGACATAACCGGGGTCCTGCACATGTTACCATAGATATGTCACTGTCTCACACGAGCTCTCAGATCAATGCAAGTGATATACATCTATACCATGCACAGAGAATCTCCAACATCCAAATACATCACATGGATGCAGAAATATACAAATGCTTCACAGACCAATATAAATGCGCATGCCATTCTGAAAGGTTGAAGATTATTATTATTTTTTTATTACAAGCGGTAGGAGAATAAAAGTATCAAAATTACATCACACTGGAAACAAGTCTACAATCATAATGAGCCCAACCCAACTAATTGCCCCATTAAGGAGAGAAATAATCCCAACAAATACAAGGGGAATAAAACCCACAGGCAGGTGGGGAGATTTGTACCTCAACTTAGCTGGCCCCAGTTGGTTGAAAGGTTGAAGAAATGCAAATGCACTTTGTGTTTGATTATTTGGAATCCATGCAACAAAGTCACTGGATGTTTCTCTCACATGAATAGAAAAGTACTTTATGCATGATGTAATTTGATTCCATGCAACAAAGTATTGGTGCCAGTATGTGCACTAAGATTGGAAAAAAAAAATTGCACATTTTTGTAGAACAAATGGTGAACACTCTCATCATAAAGGTAGGTTGTTCTGCATCTTCCAGTCACTCCACATATGAAGCAAACGGAAACTGACCAAGGATTTCAAATTGAAGCAAAGTAAAAGAAAATGCCAGACTATTATAAAGTATATACCCAAGGACATACTTTAACATAAATGGAATTTTCAATTTTGGGGGTACGGTATCACCAAAAAAGGAAGCTTCTTCAGCCATCCTGCAGAGAACTCTACGCACAACTTCTCCCAAGTACATGCCAGAAATAATCTTCTCAAAAATCTGTCCAACTCAGTCAGAAAGATGGAATCAGATGTTTATTATTTCATCCAAACCAAAATAGAAACAAGGCAATACAGCAACCTGTTCTCCAGGGTTCAAGCTCTCAGAATCCATGGCCTGATCATATTCCGTTAATGGAAGATGTGACGACCTGAAGTTACCCCACTCCATGTTGATAGCCTTCAAAGAGACAAAGATGGGTTACCACCAAGTTCGATGATAACATATGGTCCTGACCCAGTTTAAACCACTAACACAAGCGAATAAAGAAAGCGAGGACCAAAAAAGGGAAAGACATGAGAATAAACTAATTGCAAGTTTTGGATGAAGACTAAAAAAGGTTGAAAAAGCAAACGTCCAGAAACAACTAACCATCTCTCCTGATTTAGGTAGTAGACCATGCCACTTGGGAATCGCATGGGCGCGCTCTACATATGCTGCATTGGTTCCAGTACCCAAAATCACAGCAGCAATTACATCTGGGTCATAGTATCTGCCTCCTGCCAATGTTCCAATGGTATCGTTGACCTGAACCAAACCAACAAGTTTGAGTCTTAGTCTGAGAAATGGTTCACCAAATCAAATATTAAGGAAGCTGACCAAATTGACATGCAAAATGAGAAATATCCACTGCCAGCACTGAAAAACTGTAAGCTATCATCCTCACTCGAAAAAAGTCCCTAGAATAGATTTTAAAAGGAGAAACGAGGAATTACCAAAGCAGTTACACGCATATCAAGGCCAACTCTTTCCAGGGCTTTTGTCAACTCTCCAACAACATCTTGTCCAACCTATGACGGAGCCAGCAAAGGAAAAACAGAAGTAAGCATTCAAGGGAAAAAATGGACAGTGGGAACAAGTTAAGCCACTGAATCCACGAGTCATTAACAGTATATTGAGAATATATTGTCCTCACAATTCCATTTTTCATGGTTTCGCAACAACTGTTCCAGATACACAACCTCAACTGCTACCAATGAAGAAATCAGCTAGTTAAAATATCATCAGCCACTGAGACACAACAGAGACTAGTGCGCAAGCATATTAAAAGTAGAACTTAAAAACCTAAGGGCAAACATGCTATAAGGCGTGCATGTACACACACAAACAGAGTAGGGAAAACTACCAGTTTACCCTAAAGTCTAAGGGTCCTTTGTGTTGGATTTCCTTCCAATACTAAATAAAAATATAATAAGAGGCTCATTCATCGAACCTGACGGTGATAGATATCCGCTAAATAGATACAAAAACGGCTATTTGCTTCATCTACACCAAAGATGCGAGACATTAAAACCCAACATTCCTCACAACCAGGACTGCTGATATAAGAACTCGTTCTCAGTTTCTTCACATGGTTGATGTCCACAGCATAACGTTCCTTGATTCCTTGATTTTTGGAGGTATAGGAGAACTGCTATTTCAGTGGCAATACTTTCTACGAGCAGTCACTTTGTGACTATATTTTTGTGAAGTTAGGCCTGTCTCTAGTCCATACCCCTATTGATTGGGGATTAAATGGGTGCTATTATTGTTGTTGGTTGATGTCCACTTTTTTGGACCTGAGTACTAAGTTACTAACATTAGCAGCTAAATATAAAGATGATAACACATATCAACTACATATAAAGATGCTAACAAATATTTCCAGATTATAAGTGAAGGATTCAATGTAATTGAGACTAACCGCATCTTCTATATAAAAGCCTTTGGTCCATTTCATAAGAGTCCCTGATGCAATTGATGACTGCTTGATTGGGAATGAAAAGGTAAAACCTAGCTCCCTCTCTCTACCAGGTAGCATATGAAAATCTTCATCTTCCGTATCAACAAATTTCTTGAGTGCTTCAGCAATAAAATCAAATAATGCCTGAAATCTCCATAATTAAAAGCTTTCAGAGTATGTACAGAAGTCTAATGAAAACTAAACTTGCAAATCTGGCAGAAGAGAAACTCACATCCGAAGTTCCAACCATCAAATGCGGAGGAATCGAAACTTCTTCAAACTCTTGTTTACCCACACGGTTTTCTCTCCCACCCAATTGTACACGAAGGACACGGAAGTTTGTGCCACCAAGGTCCAATGCATAAAACCAACCTATCTCATCTCTACAAAGGCAGGCCAGAAAGAAACATGGATGTTCAGCATCAAAACAAAGCCAAACACACACACAAAGAGTGTTGAGATATAAAGAACGCTGGGATCAAAATACGTAATGGCCAAATTAATATCCCTACTAAGTAATTTATACCGCCAAATCGGCAAATCGCTAAGTTTTAGATGGATTTGAATCACAAATTGGTTGCTGTCATACCTATAGTCACAGAGCAATCATACTTAATCTTAGAGAACAAAAATACATCCTCGGAATTGGTCATTCCAGTTGTGAGTCCAGCTTTTGATAGCAAAAGTCAACAATCATAGAAACAAAACAAACGAATTCACTTGGCATTAACTAATAGCCCAAAACACTCTTTGAAATTAATCTAAAAAAAACCATGTTGAGTTATTGATTTCAGATTCATTTTACCATAACACTCCTCCCTGAAGCTGTTTATGAAAACATAAATACTCTTTTGCTTTCTCTTAAACTCTTAGCAGAAAGAATTTCCGATGATTCGAAGACAACCTTTTAGTTTCCCAATTCTATCTAATTCAAAAAAAATTAAAAAAATACTGTTGGGTTTTTGTTTCAGATTCATTTTCGCATAACACTCCTACATAAAGCTGTTTCTGAAAACATAAACATACTCTTTTGCTTTGTATTCAATTTCTAGCAGATATGATTTCCCATAACTGGAAAACACCCTTTTCGTTTTCTTTTAATAGTTGACTTCTCCACCCAAAAAATACCCGATCTTGAAAACAACCAACAACAAACATACAGAAAAACCCACTTCACGGGGCATTGACACGGCTTTAATTGGAATCTCCGCCATTGGAACGGTGGGATTGGATTAGTCGAGGTGAGCGTAAGCTGGCCTGGTGCCTAAATTATTAAAAAAACACTTTCGTATGTAAAAAAGACTCTGTGCGTGTGTGTATACCCGGTGGGAAGATTGTCGACGTAGCTGATGATCATCTTGAGCTTGCTGCCGCCTTCCGAGGCGAGTCCGGCGTGCATCTCGACGGCCATGGCGTCGGCCACCTGCCTCAGCTTCCCAATTGGGGTCCCACACTTGTCCTCCAACTCCCTCACGATCGCCGCCGCCTTCGCCCACCGTCCCGAGCTCCTCATGCGGTGGCGCACCACCAGCGCCGCCGCCACGCACACCGCCGTCGCGCATACCGCCCCCACGCACACCGCCACCTTCCCCATCGACTCTCTCTCTCCAAAGATCTACCCTTTTGCTGTTTCTCTGTTTCTCTCTCCTCTGATTTGATTTCGGCTTTGATGGGGAAATTGTTGAATTATTTTTGGAGAGAGAGAGAGTGGAAAGAACGAGGAATTTCACGATTTAATCGGAACAGTTTAAGGAAGGGGAAAAAGACAGGGTTAAAAAAGACAAAGGGGTTTTCTGTGTTTGGTGGACTTTTTCATCACTTGCATTATTACTCCTATTCTGTTGGGGATTGGATTTGGATTAAGAAGATAAAACTTTGTGTTATCCAAAGTTTACACAACCGCTTCTTTTTTTAACACGCATCCCAACTTATTCATCGGTCTAGTTAAAAGCAAGTCATTCAAGCCGAACTATTAAGGAATTCACAAGAATCACAAGAAATTACCTAGACGCGGCTAAACTCGAAAAATCAAACATTGGTTGATTAGATGGAAAGCAAATCTACCAACGGACGGTACGGATCTGACTAACCAGGCTAAATAGGAAATTGATGATTGGCAGAGGGGATTAAATTTTGTCCACCGCAGGTGGAAACCCTACTGTCCGTGGACTTCACCGTGTGTTTATTGTTATAATATGAATCATTCATCTTATGTACTCCGCATAGGAATATATCCACGCAAAAATTCAGCTTAATTGGACATTTCAAAAAAATTGAAATTTTGTTATAAAACAGAAGGTCTAATTTTGTCAATAATTTTAGAATTAAACTGGTCATAACCGTCTATTTTATAAACCATAGTTCAATTTATAAAATGCCTCTTGATGTCTGATGAAAAGTATTTTTTCTCATGGATATATTATTCTGCAAACCTTTCAGGATGAACAAATCAGATTATCACAATAGACGTACGATGGGACCCACAAATAGCAGTGGAGAAAAATCCGGTAGATAGAATTTAAACTCTTGGCATAAACCCACTCCACAATAGGAAAATAACCAAATAGGAAAATAAAGTTACATAAATTTGATCAAAATTGATTGATTTGTTGGATAGTGAGGAAGGAGGCCAACCGTTTCTAAAATGGAAAGGCTCCATATTAGTTGATCTGGTAAGTAAAGCTCACAGACCTTGCAAAAGAAAGGGTTCTTACAGGTGAGTGTTAGGCCTAGTTCCAAAAAAAAGCCTGGTGGGGAATTGGAAATCCCATAGTGGACAGCCGCACTATAAGGTTGTAGGGCGGTCGATTTGGCATATATTTTGACACGGACGGTTCAGATTTAATTCGAGCTTAGACTGATATGAATCATCTATTATTTTATTGTCGAAATGGATGGCCGAATCGACCACACTGCAACCATATTGGGCAGCCCAGCCTACACGATCCCCGAGTTTGGGAAAAAGTTGTGTGATCGCTTCCAAATTGTTGTCATGTAAATATTGTTGTAAGTAGTCTTCAATCGCTTTGAGAACTTTCTTGTTGATAAAAAAAAAACTTTCTTATTTTAGTCATTGTACTTGTAGATGTGTATGAATCCTCTCTCTCACACACACACGGGTGTGCTGATTTGTCTTTCTCTACTACCAAGTAGTTGGTTCCATTGGTAAATGAGATTGTCTTATTCACAATGGAGGCGTGAATAAGACAGTCACAGAGGTGAGCGATCGTGGTCATCTGTTTCAGTTTTGGACAGTCCGAAATTAAATATAATTTTTTCATAAAAAAGTGAGTTCTTTGAAATTTTTTTTATTTAAATCCGAACCGTTCAATACACTTTGAAAGCACGTGATGGTGGTCTACAAAACCCTTTTTCATGGAAGCATCCGTAGAAAAGATTTTCTCTTGGTAAATACTTGGAGCTCTTTGTTCAATGCTTGGGTTTAAGCTTTCTCTAGTCATTTAGGCTACACCACACACAGTTTCTTTAGTTTTTGCTCTAGTTTTAATTGAAATCTCCGCAAATTGGCGGTTGGATTGATTCCCCAGAATTAGTCAATATGAGCGAAACTTAATCGGAACACCTGAGTTATAAAAAAAATAAAGTATCATATGGTGAAATCTTAACTTCGACCTCAAAGAAGTTTCCGTGAGGTATCGTAGAAATGGTTAATGGTTATGTGGTCTCAAAAGTGATACTCCTTACCATATACGTGGATAACATTATCATTAACCAATCTATACATCCAGCTTCAGCTTGTGTACTGAAATAAAGATAAAGAGTAAGAGTCTATCTCACACACATGGATGCGTTGATTGTTTCCTAACCCCAAAAGGAGGAAGGGGGCTGCAAGCTGCTGTGCCAGTCAAAACAATATCGTCCCGAGCTCAAAAACTTGATTCGAAATATTCACTTAAAAGATCTCATTGCGTATTATGGCCTTACAAAAAATCAAGTCAATCGAAAATCGATAACCTAGTGAACGAATCACCTGTTTACAGTGTTATTGTCAATGTCCAAAATATTAAGCCAAAAATTAAGTAAAAAGAGTGATTAATTCATTAGGTTATCGATGCTCGATCGACTTGATTTTTTTGTACGGCTATAGTAAGTGATGAGATCTTTCAAGTGAATATTTCGGATCTAGTTTTTGGGCTCGGAACGATATTGTTTTGACTGACACAGCAGCCTGCTGTCCCTCTAATGAGTCTTGAATCAATTGGATATGTTCAAAAAAAATTGGGTATAAGTCATAAGTTTTTATGTTCTCATTTTCTCTTGTCGAAATGAACCAACAATCCACAAAAATTTAACGCAAAAATAACAAGTGCGAGTTTTTTTTAAATAAGGACAATAGAGGAATTTTTTTGGGGAAACTAAGCCCGAATATTCACTGTTTCGGACAAAAGTTGTGTTTTTCCCTAAGTAGCAGCTTCCTACTTGGACACCTTGCAATAAAGAGAGATACTATTTTGTTCACTCTCGACGCGAGTATGCTAACTAACAATTCTACTTTGATGATCAATCAAATTCACTCATTTTTGTTTTCAGATTCTTCTAGGAGATCATGCAAAAATTTAGCTTAAGCCCATGCTTGTAGTCCAAGGCCTAATAGTTATGGGCCGACAATTCTAGGCCTAATAGTTATGGGCCAACAATTCTCGGGCTTCTTCCTGGCCGGTCCAATATTGTGAATGGACTACACCCTAACAAGTCCCAGCCAAATTAATTTAGGGACAATGATAGCTCATAACGTATTTTGATAATTAATACCCGTCGGACTTTTTCCTGGCTGATCCTATGTGGTTGTGTTTTTGTAACAGCATATGCTGTCTTTTTTTTCTTTTATCGGAAATAGCGCATGTGCTGGCAGAAGAGATAGGCTAAATTTGTAAAATTACACCCAAAGGACCTATAAGGCAGTACACTTATAGCGCATATGGCTTAGTGGTCTATGAACTTGAAATTTAGAACCGGCCAGTCATTTTCTCACAATTCTCTCGTATTTCAACGGTAGGCCCAAATATTGGCCGAAAATGGCCCATTGCGTTGAATTGACAATATCAGATGAACTTATGAGCCCTGGCCCCTGTGGGTTCAACCATGGCAGTAGCCAGTAAGTACTAAGTTAGCAGTGCTAATGTGCCAATTGAAGAAAAAAAAGATCTTTTAGTTGAAGTTTGGAATCTTGGTGATGCATCAAAATCTCTAGGTGAAGTGCAAAAGATTCATTAGTTGTGATTTTTTTGACAAGTGAATCGCAATCATATCATTTCACAAAGTCCAATGGCACTTACTAGGGAATCTAATTCACCTGAAATACAGAGATATGAAAAATAATGCGCAACCCAAAACTAATAGGATAGACAATCTCAATAAAGTAGGAATACCTAATCTCTATCATCCGGACAAAGGGACATACGGAAAAACTTCCAAAGCAAAGCCAACACACGGAGTTCGACCATTCGAACCAGAAAACAATATAGAAATTAAGCACCTATGGGGCATAGATCATATTAATGCAACAACAAGAAGGCACTGTGGATTCCAAACAGCAAAACTTAAGTCTAAAACTGAAACAAAACTGTTAGACCTGTTATGCAAAAGCCAACGCCTGCCCACTCATGACGCGAGAAGACAACAATTAACAAACGCCACCGAGCCTTCGTTGTCACGAGCATTGGATGCCACTCCAGGGCGAGCCCCCGTTGCCATGGTGGGCTCTGGACGTGGGAAGGCAAACACCGGCGAACCCGACTAGCCCACGCGGCCACATCGAGCACTGGATACCATGGCACAGACAAAAACCTAATAGAAACAAAAGCGAAAAAAGAAGAAAAAAAAAGCCGGAAAACCAGATTTGATATGAGCCTCCACACTCCACACAAAAAACGAACCTCACAGGCGGTGGAAGGTAGGAGGAGGCGGTGGAAGGCGGCAGTAGAAGGCAAGATGATGGGCTATGGTGGTGAGCCGGTGGAAGGTAACCACATGTCTCTACAACTCTGGTAGAAATATCAATGAACCCAATTATTTCAATTGCTCAGGATGCTATTCCGGGAATATCAATGAACTCAATTAATTTAATTGTTCAGGATCCTTTTTTTTTAAAGCTTCTGGGGTCTATTTCTTAGTTCAAGATCCCACTTACGGAATCGAATAATTAGTAAATTTGTTCCGTCCAAAATGAGAATGGGCCAGGGTTATAAACTTATTTTCTACAATATGACGATAGATCGAGTTTATTCCATGATTATAAGTTTATTCCATACCGGACCAGACCGGAATAGGGATACACATTATTCTTATTAAAGTAGTCAAGCCTATCAAAGTAGATCAGTCGGTCAAAAGTGCCCCTCACAATCTTGTGATATAAACAATGAAGAAGGGGGAAATAAACGAAGAGGAGGGTTTTACAAGAGATTTGAGTAAAAATTAAGGAGTTATATGTTGGTAGAATTTGTTGTTGATTATAACTTGATCCATTCAGAGCCATCAATGAAGCCAAGTGAAATAAAAGGCTTAGCTTCCTCATCAGTGAGTTCTCTTGACCATGACACTCTCCCTGCAAAACCTGCCCCTCCTCCTGTGCACTTGTATTGCCCATAGAAAACAGTCCTGCATGCCCCAAAAACAAAAACACAAATGACAACACAATCAATTCATGTAAAACTTAGTCTTGTCCGCCTTAGGTTCCACGCTAGTGGACAATTGAACAGATCCCCCAAGGATTAGTCGGGTTACGCGTAAGGTGGCTTAGACACCGTCTGTTATAAAGAGAACATCTATCAACCAACTAGAAGCCTAGGCTTACTTAAAGTAGAATGCACACGTATGTTAGTGTAACCTAAACTCAAATCCAATGGACAGATATATCTATGCTTGTGTATGTACATGCACAAGCCTTTTTGCAGCCAAAGCACATGCAAACATAGTTGACTTTTTTTTGTTTATATGCACTATGCGTTGTGGGATGAGCTGTAAACCCAGACATTCTGAGTTCAAAACTTGGCCTACCAGGCCGCGAGAGAGAAATCTCTTGTAAATCCCTTAGTTTCGGCGTGGTTGCCTTTGACTGGACCGGAGAGGGAAATAGTTGAGGTGTGCATAAGCTAACCCGAACACCCTTTACTATTAAAAAAGAAGATATTTTATTAGAGTGGACGAGCAGAACGGACATATAATAATAAGAGGATATAGGGCTCCAAGTCACCACTTCTCTAGTTGATACCAGAAATCTCCTCTTGAGACACCTTGACAATTGAATAATTTTGTCCCAGAGGTGGGGTAGTTGGTCATTTAGTTAATAAAGTGTAACTACCTAGATTGGGGATATGCGGCTAGTGCCCTTCTGGATAAGGTAAAAAAAAGACAATAACCAAAGCCCATATATACAAAGACAAAAAGAAAACAAGCTGTGGATTAGAATGGGGATCGGGCGGCACCGTCCAGTGCATGCCCACTATTA
>BPLS01000683.1:1464529-1502530 GCA_019656275.1 Rhododendron kiyosumense | reverse complement strand
CATCGAAGTCAACTCGACGCATATAGAACCAGCAACAGTCTACTAGTAGGACTGTCCCGCGAGGGAGGGGCAGGGAACAAGAGCCTTTCTTCCAGAGAAGATGTTCATGCATCGAAGTCAACTCGACGCATATAGAACCAGCAACAGTCTACTAGTGAGACCAATTCTATGGATGTTTTTGTGTAAGCAGGATGCCTCTTGAAAAGGCAAGTCAGTAGATGGTGCGAGACAAAACCAAGATTCCTTTCTTGTTCCTCTCTCCCTATATATCCGACAGACTACGGGGCTATTCATTTCATCCGTAAGCTCGACCATAAACTTTTAAATAACCTTTAAACTCTTGAACTTTTCCGACTAATAACCTAGTTTTGTTTGTCTAAATTGCAAAAATTTCTCTTCTCAATCTCTTAGTCCCAGTGTCGATAGTTTGCCTATAACTCAAACAGGAAGAGGAGTAATTCAAGTGCACATGAGCTTTCATGGACACCATGAATGCTATAACGGAAAAATCTTAAGAGTTGCTTCTTCGTTACCCTTTTAACTTTACTGGACCGATCTTGTATTACACTTTGAAAAAAGTCTTACAAAGGTAGCAAAGGGGAGAGAATTTGCCATCTCTTTGCCTTGTCGCTAATTTTAGGACTCCAGAATTAGTTGAGGTGCGTGCAAATGATTCGAACATCCGGTACTAGTTTATGAAAATAGAAATAGGTCCCAACAACAGTGTGTAGCAAAATCACGCATGCAAAATCTCACATTCAGATGGGCCAAAAATCTTTTAGTTCAAAATGGACCACACTAACAGATATGCCCAGCAGGATTTCGGCTTACTTTTAATCACAAAGAATTAATTGGTCAACCTAAAGTACTGGGCTTTCTTATATAAACTCTAGGCCTTCCAGTCTCGAGAATCAGCATTTAATAAGGCCAGCTAATTTCTGAGTAGCTGATGAAGAATAGTGATAAGTGAGATAAACTTGTCTCACAGCAAGATTGAAACAAGACATTATTCGTTGATAAGTCAGTGTGTCCGGGTCAGCATAGCCCACCTTGAATCTCGATTAATCCTTGGGGACCTAATTCCACCATCCACTAGCAGAGTGTCCGAACAAAGCCGGGACAAAGTTATGCAAGGAATGGCCCCATAAGAATATATAGAACCTGAGAAGTTACGAACCCAAGAATGAGCAAACTCATAAGTTTCAAGCTTTGACTTTCAGGCCAACTCCTCAGAGTTCAAGCAGGACTGTATTTGACCTCCATTATTATTATTCTTTCACCATACGAAAACTTTAGGAAAAGAGCTTGATGTGTTAATCATTAGTATGAATGAAATATATACACAATTGGAAGAAAAACATAGCTCAGCAAACTAAGAAACCCTGTTACGTACTTAATTTCCACTCACTATTGTCATTATATTGCTGCAGCTCTAATGGTGGAAGGGTCCATCTACTATCTAGCCTAGCCCGGGGTTAGTACAGTTGATTGGTGGGTTGGCTTCTTACACAATTTAACAAATGCTCAATTCTTGAGGTCAGACAGCATAAAAGTAATTTCTTGTGAATTTCTTAGTCCCGGCGTGAATGGACTTTTTTTTGACCGAGCGAAGAGGAGATTAATTGAGGTATGCGTAAGCAGACACTCTTGACTGTCAAAAAAAAAAAAAAAAAAGAAAGAAAAAACAAGAGAAGGGGTCCATCTAGCCTAAGGCATGATGCATGAATAAGGCACTTTTGTCATCTTCATATTCCCTAGAGAATAAAGACATACAGATACAGTTCTAGGAAAGGGTGTGCTCTGTTGTAGGATAAACATCTAGTGAGGAGATGTTGCCCTCAAATAACAGCTCTCTAGTGCATCCCATCCTAAAAGGGCAATTTTATTCAAGGAGGATAGCCAGGGTTCTTTTTATGGTAATAATGAACTTTTTCACAAGAAAACCCAGAGAGAGAGAGCGCCCCCAAATGTTATATATACTAACAAAAAAGAGGCAAATTTATACATAAATACGCATGTTCAAAAAGAAACAAAAGAAACATACAAAAAAACGTACGCTATTAAAATTGTACCCTACGATATGGCCCGCTTTGATATAAGCTCGTCTAATCTCATCATGTTAATTAACAAGATGTTCCCATATCGAAATACGGAACCCCGGCTCCCGTACAAGAGAAGTATCATCAAATTTGACTCTTGCAATTTTAGGAGGAGGTTGCTCATCAGTAATTGAAGCATCAACATCTGACTGGAAAGGAGCATCACTTTCTGATATATTCACTATTGGTTTAAAGAACGACAAAGTAATTGAAGCATCAACATTTGACTAGGAACGAGCATCACTTTCTGATAGATTCACTATTGGTTTATAGAACGACAAAAGAGTTTTTCCTCCCTTTTTAATTTGATGTTCTATTATATTTATTTAAACCTAACCGAGTAAGATTATAATTTGTAAGAACAAACATTTTAACAACATAAGATCAATTCTAGCAATTCTATGGCTCCCGTCGCCAGAGGAATTGGACGTAGTAACTTGTCAGTCGTGAAAGAGCTGAATTGACGTTTGCAGAAGAGGGGAGCGTAATGTTTTCTCTCCAACACAGCTGAACAGATATTTGAATTTTGGACCCGAAGGGTTGGGCTGAAGTCTGAATAGATATTGATGGGTTGGCCACTTGAACTTATTTGGATGATGGACTAGGCTAAAACAAAAATAGATTGGGCTAAACAATTTTGGACTCGAATTTTACATATAATTTTTTTTTTTTTTTTTTGGGACTAGCCCTGGGCTAGAGCCTACCCCAGCCAGAGAGTAGTTCCGAGGTAACATCAGAACGTAGTAGTTCGGCTCCACATGCCTCCTGACCTTTCAGCATTCTGGCTTCTAGCAATTTATCCTTGAAAGGAAAAAGACATATTAACAATGTACAAATATAATAGTAATATATCATCTTTTCAGGTTAACCAAAGGTTAGGAATCTACTTAGTGACACACATCCACAAAAAGGAAGAAAAAGATAATGAAAGAATTGACCTGATGATGCCGTGCCACTTACCACCTCCACTGAAAAAACGTGAACAGAGTCTAGATAACTGGAGTAATTATTTAACGCTTCCGAAGTATCACATGACATTGCCTATGTGGTATTTCTTATCGTATATGTAGCGACAAATTTTACGGTAGGAATATTATCATTCACTTTTGTTGAGTCATTAAGAGACAAGAAGTGATCCAGTATGTACCGGCGATCTTTTATTTGCGAAAAGTACCGCATTACAATACCAAATGATACTCCTGAAGTACCCAATAATTGGCCAGGTTATAGAATCATTAGGGTGATAATTAACAAAGATTTCTCTCTCTCTCTCTCTCTCTCTCTCTCTCTCTCTCTCTCCAGTATTCTCAGGCTGGTGGTGTGTCTGAGTTTTCTCTGGCCCTCGCCCAGAATATCTTTCTCCACCCCAAAATCAAATCCTAAATGATTAAAACGGCAGCAATCACCTTCATAGCCATAGCCAGCTCACTCTCCTTCCTCTTCTCTTCAACCCCTCCAAAATCTTCCTACCACAACCTCTTCATCTCACTATCAGATAATGCCTCAATCTCAAACCACCTCTACACCCTCACCCGCCGACCCCATGTCGCCGGCTCCCAAGCGAACGCCGAAGCCGCAGCCTATGTCCTCTCCACTCTCACTTCCTCCAACATCCAATCCCACATCACATCCTACGAAGTCCTCCTCACCTATCCTATCTCTCGTTCCTTGAAACTAACACCCCCTGCTCCGGATCCTCCAACCACGTTTGATCTTCACCAGGAGATCTACGAGGGGGACCCGTACGCTGACGTGGCCAATCAAGTTTTACCCACGTTCCACGCGTACGCCAAATCGGGTACCGTATCAGGACCCGTGGTGTATGCGAATTATGGACGCGTGGAAGACTATGTGACATTGGAGAAAATGGGAGTGAACATTTCAGGAAGTATTGTACTAGCAAGGTACGGAGAGATATATAGAGGGGACATTGTGGAGAACGCTTATGATGCAGGTGCTGTGGGGGTGGTAATATATACGGATAGGAAGGACTACGGTGGTGGGGGAGGTGGCGCCGCCAAGTGGTTTCCAGATGACAAGTGGATGCCGCCGAGCGGGGTCCAGGTGGGGTCGGTGTATGGTGGGACTGGTGATCCAACCACGCCCGGTTGGCCTAGTTCTGGGGCCTGTGAGAGGTTATCGGATCATGAGGTGGCGAATAGAGAGGATGTCCCGCAGATACCTTCGTTGCCTGTGTCTTGGGCAGATGGTGATGCAATCATGAGATCTATGGGCGGACAAGTGGCGAACGACGATTGGCAGGGTGGTGTAGATGCCCCAGTTTACAGGGTTGGACCAGGTCCTGGAATTCTACAACTTAGTTTTACAGTAAGTGTCAAATTAGTACCACTATAGACAGGTTCAGCAATAAGAACCTGGCAGTTGTAGTCACTGGGATATGTAGTAACCATTACAAATTACTAAGTAGACGTTTGCTGGTTTTTCTCAGGGGAAGCAAGTCATAAGCACAATCCAGAATGTTATTGGTGTTATTGAAGGAGCAGAAGAACCTGACAGGTATGCTCAAAATGTTCTACATCAGCAAAAACTAGTATTCATGGGTTGGGAGCCAAAAACATCACTTAGGTCCAATATGCCTATGCAATATGAAGAACTATAATGTGTCGGATAAATCAGAAGCTCATCGTCCTTTGACCTTGTAGAAAGCTATCGATCTAGCCTAACTGCATTAAGTACCAAATACACTCACCTTGTAGTGATTTTTCTTTAAAACTATCTACAGGTTTGTCATTCTGGGAAACCATCGGGATGCATGGACATTTGGAGCTGTTGATCCCAACAGTGGAACTGCAGCCCTGCTTGAGGTAATTATGGCTCCAAGGCATTCCCTTTGGGAAATTTGTACTTGAACCAGTGAAGAAAAAAAATCCCATTTTCAGCTAATAAAGGAACAATTAGATCTTTACCTGATTTTCATGTGATGAAGCTCGCAGAAAGGCTAGGGAAGCTGCAGAAAACAGGATGGAAACCTCGTCGAACACTCGTCTTTTGCAATTGGGATGCTGAGGAGTATGGCCTGGTCTCTCCCTCCCTCCCTCCCTCTCATCACATACACACAATCCCCCCAACACAAGTACAACTGAATTAAAACACCTGCAATTTTCAGATAGGATCAACGGAATGGGTTGAAGAGAACAGAGAAATGCTAGCTTCAAGGGCTATTGCTTACCTGAACGTTGATTCTGCGGTATATGGAGCAGGTTTCTACGCCTCCGCAACTCCACAGCTTGATGAACTAATAAAACAAGCATCTCAACAGGTATGTGCAATGTACTAGTAGTAATACAGCCAGCAGGAAGCTTAAGCGACAATAATTAAACTTTTGGTTTATGAAACAATATTTTCCAATCATATTAATGCATCAGCAGTCCCACCATTTGTTCTTGGCCATAACGAAGTGATAGGCTGATAGATGCCAGATAAGAAAAAGAATTCACCCACACAGAAATATGATGTGGTTAACAGGGATTATCAATTTTTCATTATGCTTCAAGTTAGTAATCATACTCAAATTCGTAATTATATTTGAAGGTTCAAGACCCAGATAACTCATCACAATCAATCTACAAATCCTGGATTGGCCCAAGCAACTATACTATGGTGAGCATTTTGAAGTTCCTTCACTGCCCTTAGGAAGTGATGTCAGCAGAACACTTGCAAGAAAATTTGAGATCTAATTACTTACCTGACTTTGTATGTGTGAAGATTGGAAGGTTAGGAGGTGGAGGGTCAGATTACGCAGCATTTGTTCAACATATCGGTGTACCATCAGCTGATATATCTTTTGGCAATGGTAAGAAGCATCTTTCTGGCATTGACTTTCATTTGGTATAATGAGCACAAACACATACATTCAGAGATCTGGTCTGCATCTAATGCTATTGACAGGAACAGGATGCCCTCGTAGTAAGATAATTATCATCACATAAACAAAAAACTTAACAGTATGTAACTAAACCCTTCTGAATAAAGGATTCAAGTTTTCCAAGTCTCATGCTAACTTATAAAAAATAGCTGAAAAAGAGACTGTTCATCCTTAAGAACCACCACCTAAGCAAGTCTCCATAACTTTAGCCTCATGCTGGATCCTTGATTCCTGCATAAAGCTTAACATATGAATACCGATTCCCGAAAAAGCCTTGGCAACTACATGATTAGACAGTTGGATTGCTGGTTAAGAAGTGTGTTTGTATAACATTTTGTGAGGCTTACCTGATTGAAATCATCAATGGCAGGTTACCCCGTCTACCACTCAATGTACGATGACTTCATCTGGATGAAGAAATTTGGCGACCCTATGTTTCAGAGGCATGTAGCAGGTTTGTTCAACTTTGTAACATTTCCCTTTATTGAACAATCATAGGCCAAGAAATATGAATTTCAAGGCAATTCAAAATGGCAAGTGACATTAAAGAACAAAGGTATCCTATTCCTTACTGATTCAATATGTTCTTTTTCATTCTGGATGCACTTGTCAACAAGATGACTGAATAACCAAAAGAGCCAATCAAGTTTATCTTACAATTGTCAACAAGATAACTGAATAACCGAAAGAGCCAATCGAGTTTATCTTACAATGAGTAATTTCACATTTATTTGAGCTCTTCAATGAAGCTTTTCTTTGTTCTTTTTTGACAAGTAAATAATTAGCAAAGTTCTTATGAGCAACTAATTGTCCCAGTCTACTATTATTTCATCTTACAGAATTTATTTTTGGAAACAGTGGCAAGCATGTGGGGACTAGTAGCTCTTCGACTTGCAGATGAGGAATTTTTACCTTTTAATTACCTCTCTTATGCACATGAGCTTCAGGTATGTCCAGAACTCAGACACAATCATGAAGCTCTTATTCTAAACTGTATACATGTGCATTTCTGTTTAGTATTTCAGTTTAATAGCAAGGTAAAGGCAATGCATTTACTTTCTGATCACAGAGAAGTGCAGAAGAGTTAAACGATCAAGTATCTGACAAGGGCATAACCCTTATTCCCTTGTTGAAGTCAATTGAGGAGCTCAAAAAGGCAGCCAGCAATATAAATAACCAAAGAAAGGTACTCCTTGCGTTTCTTGACTCCATGATGCTGTTTTAATTTACATGTATGAAGTTATAGAAATGTAATTCCGTAGGAAATGGAAGAAAAGAAAGGTTGGGCATCAATGAGGAAAAAGGACCATTGGAAAGTAAGAGAGCTGAATGATAGATTGATGATGGCAGAGCGAGCATTCACAGATAGAGATGGACTCTCTGGAAGGCCATGGTATAAGCATTTGGTAGGTTTTCCTTTCAAGCAACTTGTGAATTCCTAGGTAATATTCAGTTGCTTGTTCTATTTTGCAACGGTTATGCCCCACCAAAGCTAGTTCTATCCAAAAACAAAGTATAAATGCATCCAATTTAAGTACTACTTTGCTTTTTTCAGATTTATGCGCCATCAAAGCACGACGATTATGGATCTACACACTTCCCTGGGATTGCTGATGCAATTGAAAAGGCTAAGAGTCTCAACACAGCGGAGTCATGGCATTTCGTACAGCACGAACTTTGGAGAGTCTCAAGAGCTGTCACACATGCATCGCTAGTCCTCAATGGAGAATTGACATGAAAATGGCACAATAACATAAAATCCAATACGAAAGTTGAAAGACCGAAATTTCGTAAATGCTCCACAATTTCTCATTTTATAGTTTTTGCATCAATTCTTGCTCTGTAACGTCCATAGGTTATCAACAATTGATTGGCAGCTAAAAGAAAAGGATAGATAAATTTCCAGAATGGATTGGACATATAACTTCCTTCTATTAATAACGAAACGGATTGAAGGTCACAAAATCCATAACATGAAGAGTAGGATTAATCTGGATGGTAGTATCAAATAAGGAAAACTTGATGTAAATTTTCTTGTGGAAACTGTTAAAGAAGTATAACTCATACTTGTGATGGAAACCTAGCTTCGATCTTAGTATGTTACTAGTGGATGCTCATGCTTAAAGGCACGTCGGAACCTAATATAGTTACAATTTCGAGACGTTTTCCTATTTAATCCTAAAAGATATAACATTTAAATAGGGATACATTCCCTAAAAAGTGCAGATAGATGGCTATATTCTCTATATCTTGTAAAAAAGAAATAATCTAATGGCTACAACCTTAAAAAAAATCGCTCTATAAGTATGATCAGACAGCAAATACATGTTACTTTATTTGTGTGCCAGGACATTTTCTAAAAACTTGCTCTGTTTTTTAATATAGTTGTAACAGATTTTAAATGCCCGCGCATTTATAAGGACTAATGAGCCAGGTTGATATCGATACTAACCTGGAAAATGCCTGCCTAATAGATTGAATCTGACTGTTGTTCCCTGAAGAAAGAAGAAGATAGTTAATGAAATGTACGCTAAAGGAGAAAGAGAGAGGGGGGGAGAGAGAGAGAGAGTTCCGACACTGACCTCATGGACACCGGAACTCACAGACAAAGCCGTGCAATCCGATGCAGGCAAATAATGGGAATAGCAATTTTTTAAATTTTTGCTAACGTAGGACTGTAGAAGAGGTAAAGAAGGGGAAATTAAAAAGGTAATTATGAATTGAAAAGGACATATAGATAAGGAAACATTATTGTAGCTATGAAAGCTTGGAAATCAAATTCCCATGCATATATTTCTGTATTCTCTGGTATAATATATATAAGGAAATATTCTCTTGGATAATTTCAAAGGAGGACTGATCGGACGGTTACGATCTTAACTTAAAGTCGATCAGACGGCTATAGAGATGCTCATGTTTGTATGGGTAGACAAAAATTGCTCTGCTTTATAATATAGACTTACAGTGTGTCCACTAGCATCAGAACTAAATAGGTACAGTAAATCACTAACAATCAAGGTCCTTCACTTCCAAACCTTGATGGCCCCATCTCTACTGCTTGATATCAAAAGTTGCTGGTTCAGCTTTCTCAGAAGCCTAAGAGAGAATAGAGTCACGGTGACAACCGGCAGAATCAGTAGTAGCAGTTCCAAGAACTGCTTTTGCGGTCAATTTGGTCACCCCAGGTCGCCTCTTTGTCTCCTGTTTGCACCAAACGAGGAATACTTAAAATTCTTTAGTCCACAAACTTTAATATCACTTATGAGTAAACCAAACCATGGAAACTTTTCAGCCAAAGAATAGAAGAAAGTTCTTGTGTCAATCAAATTCAGAGAACATTTTCAAAGAGGGATTCCCGTTCAATTGTGTTCATTAATCAATTTGCACATTTGAGTACCAATCTGACATTTTGAAAAGGTCTAGCATTTAGTTGGAGTATGGAGCATGACATCCCTATAAAGTTGGTCAGCCTCATGCATATGTTCATTGATTACGACTATAGTAAGTAGCTGTGTCACCCAATCAAATAACTAAATCTGCATATAGATCAGAGAAAACAAACAAGTTTGCAAGTTCTGGGTGATTATCCAAAAGGTTTTAAATGTTGTGCAATCTAAAATTAAACTCTTTTTTCCAAAAGAAAAGCTCACATGGAAGGTATACACTTTTTAAATTAGTTTGTAGAGGCTTGGATTGTAATTCAATCCTACTGGAACTTTCTAAAAAGGGAGTCTTGCATGACACCTAGGGTAGAAAGAAAAGCAATTTGGGGACTCCTTAAAGTTACTGGACATACCTGCACGACTTTCACCCCAAATCAACAGCAATCATCATCTACAACTCTTTTTAGAGAAGGCCAACAAACACAATAACTCCTGTCAGGTCAGGTAAATAGAAGACCAAGGATTATTAGACAGAAGAAAAACCATGAGATAGCCTATCAAAAAAAAGAAAAAAGAAAAACCGTGAGAGTTGTATCTTCAAGTCAGTACTGCCAGTTAACAACTCCACCCCAGGCAAGGAGAGCATTGAACTAATACCAGGAAGAAGGGGAGGTTGTTCATCCTGCTCATCGACTACTTTGGATTGCCATTCTGTATCAGATGAGATCTGGAATTTTACTTACTGGATGGTCTGGTCAAGGTCCAAGGAAGTTCAGAGAATTAAGCATCGCTGTCGGTAACTGCCACCCTCAGTACCTGCAAACATCATAAATTAATGAAAGCATGAAATTGTCAATACAGGACTAATAGAAAATAACGGTAGAGTATGATTATACAAATTGTTGGAACTTTGAAACAAATATATTATAGTATCTCAAGAAAGGGGGAAAAGCCATGTAATAGCTTTTTCCATCACAAACCCACTCATGCTACTCTCACAATCTTCTATAGGTGGCATATCATTCAATTCTCAAGCCCACACACCAATGAAAAACAAGCTCTCTCTGAAGAAAATCCATTACCAAAAATAAATATTGAGCCAAAAAATCAAACCACAAGAACAATCCAGGATTTTTACATGGTTCAGGCAAATTTGGGTTTTAGCCAAATTCGCCTTCCACAAGTACATCACAATGATTAGATAAATCTCAATGATTACACCTATCCACAATTTTTGACTTTCTCCTGCATAGTACTTTCCAGTAACTAAACATTTTCTCAATAAAATGTCAGGTCAAATAGAATTTTTGCATAGTTCAAAGGGCAAACATTTTTGCATAGCTCAAGCTATCATAAATTGAACCCCCACCAATCCTAAAATCATATAGCCCTTTTAATTCTGATAACACACAAGTCATTGAATAACCGACATATCTAAAAGTTCGCCAACATATCTGAATATCTCCGACAAGCGACAAGGAATCCAAATGAGTTTAACCAATTGCCACGAGGCTAAACAATTATGAGTTAGTGTCCTAACTTTTTTCTGTCACTGAAGACAATAAAATATTTCTCTTTTTTCTATGGGGAAGTCTTCTTATGGGGAAGTCTTCTTATAGGGAAGTTGTTCTTTTTGAATTAAGAAATATCATTTGTATTTTCTTCCCCTATAATCTTTAAATTAAAAGAGAATATTTCTTGAAATAACATGTGATTAAAAAAGCATCACTCGCCTCTTCCCTTGTGTCTTAGTAGCCAACTTTCTTAAGTAAATCTTAAGCCATTCTTTCTTCTGTTGGATGAAGCTATTGTAGATGATAGAAGAAAAGAATAGAACTCATGACCTTTGGAAGTTGGAAAAAGAATAGCACTCATGTAAAGATTAAATTCCAATTTTGCCTCGAGCAAAGTGGCCACTTATGCAACAGACAGACAAGTTCTGAAGGGGGTAAATGGTTCAAATTCTTTAACCTTTTGGGTTTTCCAAACATGAGGTTTTCACAAAATACTTCCTCACTGGCTTCAATGAGCAAATGAGGGAATTAACCTTTGGGTCAGTGATGGATGATCTTATTGAACAGCGATACAGGTTAGCCTCCACACAAAGCATGTGATTAGGGTCTCCGTCTGCCACATTGGAGGTCTTGCTCAAATATCTTCTTCTCTTTTCTTTTTGCATTTGGGGTTCTAAAGGTTTTTGGCTCATTTTTTAATCTCCTTAAAATTGTCGGTGGTCATTTGCCAAAAATTAATATTGAGACGACCCTTGCTGCAGTGAATATACCAGAGTGCAAAGGAGGAAGTTAAAGAATAAATATCACCTTGGATTACAAATCTATTTCACTACAATGGGTAAACTAGATCAAGCGCACGACAAACAAAATAGAATGAACCGACGCTCCTAGCTCCAACATTTTATTTCACGAACAAGATAACCACAAGCACTAAATAGTGAATCCTCACACAAAGGGTGGAAAGATTCACAAATAAGATTGGACTTATAAAATATAGAATTACTACTGCATGTTGGAGGTAGGTGGATAAAGGTAGCTATTAGGGTTTTTGAGCCCTTGCAAGATTGCGCTGGCAGCATTCAGGGTCATGAAAGCAGCAGGAAGGAACACCACTCTCAACCCCAATGGCCATGAGAGCCACAATGGCCATGATCATCACCTCCATCAACTTCATGCCCAAACTCTTCGTCTTTACACCTTCCATTACCCTCTGACTATTTGAGTAACCTTGTTTCTAGCTTCAGAAAACCTTGTGCTTAAGTAGTGCATTTATACATGCATATGAGAAAGGAGGGAAAGTATATATACTATATAGTAATGGTATGTAGTACGAGGAACCATGTGAGGATCTTTACAAGAGAGAGAGAGAGAGAGAGAGAGAGAGAGAGAGAGAGAGAGAGAGAGTATCTTCATTCATACAAGTTAGGCAAGACAATTGACCAAAGAATGATTTAAAATTGGAAACTAGTCATTAATGTTCTAAACTTGAGATTTAGAAAGACAGAAAACTCTCCTATTCTGAGTGTGCACATGAATTCAGTGTTCTTGTTATTATAACATGAGTCGGTTCAAAGCAAAATATAGCACATTCAAGTTAGGCACGACAATTGACCCAAAGAACGATCATAAAAATATACCAACTACAAATAGACGTGAAGGCCAAAAGCATACCTTTTGACTTTAGGTTGAATTTAGAGCCCTCATATATGGAAGGAATAACCATTCAAACTAGGCGGCTATTTTGCTACCCCCGCAGGCTTGAATGTCTCAGATCATCCGTGCAGGGCACAGAGTGGGCCCCACACGGCATGCAGTGGCCGGCCACTGCATTTTGATGCGGTGACTGTAGCGTTGTTGGTTCTCCTATATAAAGAGACATTGGGAGGCTCTATGCTCCGTGTGTGTACATGCAGCAGATAGACTGCAATATTTCCCTTTCATCAAAGAAGTTTAACAAGTAAAACATACATGCTACGCTGGCGGTAACAATGCCACGGCCCATGATAACGGGTAATAGTGCCATAAACCGGCATCATGTAACTGCCTTAAACATACCCATTCATTAAGCATCTGATCAAAATATATCTGTTTGATATCACCACTGAACACAACATGAACTATTTGAATATGACCAAAAATTCAACAAGACCTTAGAAGTTGGATCTTCATGGCGGTCGCGGCTAACACAAGATAGATGTCACACCAAAAACCGCTATAAACCGGCATCATGTAACTGCCTTAAACAAACCCATTCATTAAGCATCTGATCAAAATATATGTCTGATATCACCACTGAACACAACATGAACTATTTGAGTATGACCAAAAAATTCAACAAGACCTTAGAAGTTGGATCTTCATGGCGTTTGTGGCTAACACAAGATAGATGTCACACCAAAAACCCCAATAGTAGCAACATGACAATAACTAGGTACCCATTGCCAAGTAAAATATCGTAGAAGTGTAGAGAATCTTACTTGACATTCCCATAATGAACTGTCTCAGCAGTTTGAACACATTGCTCCTCTGTCCATTCATCGGCCGTACCTGACCAAGATCGATTGACATCATGTGTCAAAGTCCAGATTCTTAAGTACTCCCTCAGACCCTAAATAAATGTCCGGCACGCAAATCAAGGCCTTGAAAAAGATGCATTTTTTCACAAAAGAATTAAAAAAAAATTCACAAATCAATAGATATCAATGAGTTCTTTTAAAATGCATCTTTTTAAAGGTCTAGGTTTCTGCGCAGGATATTTATTTAGGGATGGAGGGAGATATCATCTCTTGGTAATTTGTCAGGACTTACTATACCTCATTCAACAATGTTCTTTCTGAATAGAAAGATCGCCATTAAAAAATCCTCCAGAGTTGACATGAGATGATGTATCCATTGCCAATCGATGAAAAAATATAAGATCTCATGAGTTAATAGATAGAGGGTATACACAAAGAACCTACTTTCAATACAAGAAAACAACTGAAGTTTATAATCCCTTGGTCATTGGTCACTGCTTATTATACCTCGTTTGACAATAGCTGATTTACAGAGACTCTTGGCGCCATTGAGTAAATCAACTAAGCACACCACTTCAGTATGGTGAGTCCGAAACCGTTTCCCAACGATTCTTCAAGAAAAAGACCAACGCCGACATGGCTAGCTCTTCAGGTTACAGTATCATTAAATGGGAGTCAACCAGCATGTTTTGCAGGCTTGAAGACAAAGACAAGGAGGAAAGAAAGGAATTTAAGACCTCGTGGCCGTAGACTACCCCATCCCTCCACGCAGCAAATAAAATCATGAAGCACACCTGCACAAGACACGGCATTTGATACATACAGTGAATTAAATTTCAAAGTGCTCTCTCGGCCGACATCAGTCACATTATACAATCAGATGTTTCAGACGAAGATCAAACAATGTAAAACTCCTAGAGTGCAAATTACCATTCAATGGTACCACTTTGATGTTCAACACAAATATCATAATATCAATGACAAACTAAGTTCTCAGAAAACATGAAAAAGACCAACGTAAGTACCAGTCCAATTGGCTGGGGACATTTGAATTCTCAACCCTTTCCAGTTATTTCCCCCCATAAGTTCATGGCATTGTTTCTGCACCAAAAGAAGTTCCCAGTTCAGCAATTTAACAAAAAGTGCATAAGAAGTACCTATTGCGAAAAAATCTTCAGAAATTGGAGAATTTGACAGATTAAACTCAAAACATCAACCCAATGTATTTTCCAAGAACAAGTTCTTCTAAACAATGCAAAGAAAAATCAACCCAATTGTATTTCCAAAAACAAGTTTTGGCTGAAAAATACCAAGGAAATTCTTTTGTGGGTTGTTCCAAATATATGCAATGATGCAACTACCCAATACCAGTGGTAATTGCTTGCCAGTAAAGGCTCTCTACATCCAACTCATCTCCAGGGAAACTTCAAAAACTTTCGCTAATTGTTGCTTTAAGACCCGACACTTTCTTCATCCTGTTCCAAATCTGTTTATGTTGAAAACAACTCATAAGGGCATGGACACAGTGCGCGCGCGCGCACAGAGAGAGAGAGAGAGAGAGAGAGAGAGAGAGAGAGAGAGAGAGAGATCCATTGAATTCCATGTTTAACCATTGGTTGGTGGCCAAGTGTATCTTCTTCAAATCTGATCCACGTGGTAGCTAGGGTTTCAAAAAACTCTCAAATTAAACTATTGTAACTTTCAAATTGAACTACCGTCATAAAGCTCGCAACGCCGGTGGTTCGATGACGGCGATCGAGAGCCCTGGTGGAGATGAAAGAGCGTGTGAGAGAGAGAGAGAGAGAGAGAGAGAGAGAGTGCCGACGGACGAGTTTTCTTGTTCTATACTGTATATATAGTGATGACGTTCCAGCTGTTTATATGGAAGCGGGGGCTCTGCTGTGCGCAAGGCACAGTACCCCCTACCCCCACTGCCAAACGGCACCGTTTGGGATAAAAAAAAAATCTTTAAGTTATCAATTTGCAATCCTATGGAACAGAAACGTGATTATGAGAGCCATAAAGATAAAATTTAATTATGTCTCTTTAGAATAATATGATCAGGATAATAAGATCTTCATACCGGTTCAAACTGATTAAAAATTGGAGAAGTTAATTTTTAACCATATTTTTTTAATATATAAACCGTCTAAAAAATTTTAAAAATTAAGTGTTTCAATTTTTAATCCATTTGAACAAGTGCGAAGATCTTATTATTCTAAACATATAATTCTAAAGAATCGTAATTAACTTTTGTCTCTAAAAGTCTCATAATTAAGTATCTGCTCTTTTTTTATAATCTTACGGAGCAGAAACGTGATTATTAGAGTCTTGAAGACAATAGTTAATTATGTTTTTTTAGAATAATATGATTAGAATAATAAGATTTTCGCACTTGTTAAATGGATTAAAAATTAAGCAATTAATTTTTTAGACCGTTTATATATTAAAAAATATGGTTAAAAAATTAACTGCTCTAATTTTTAATCAGTTTGAACCAGTACGAAGATTTTATTATTTTGATCATATTATTCTAAAGAGATATAATTAAATTTTATCTCTATGGCTCTCATAATCACGTTTCTGTTCCATAGGATTGCAAATAGATAACTTAAAGATGGTTTTTTATCCCAAACGGTACCGTTTGGCAGTGGGGGTAGGGGGTACTGTGCCTTGCGCACAGCAGAGCCCCCGCCTCCCTGTTTATATGTTGCACAGTCAGATGCCAACTCAGCATCTTTGGATGCCAGCTCAGCACGCATATACTCCCTCCGTCCCATTTTCATTGTCCATTATTCCTTTTTCACTTTTTTATCTCTTGCGTATATCTTTCAATTTATAATATTTTTCATGATTTTGACATCTTTGTATTATAGAACAAATTGAAATCTATCAAATAAGATTCATATTGCATATTTTTGGAGATTCACATTGAAAGATATAAGCGATTGAAAACTGCACGAACATCAAAAAAAGACAATAAAAATGGGACGGAGGGAGTAGCTAATTATTTGGGGAATTAACGTTCTTCCTTGTTACCCACGTAGTAATTTACTGCAAAGTTAACCGAAACTACTATTTCATGATTTTTTTTTTTGGGTCTACTTTAATTGAGATCTTGCGAACAGGTCATATTTATAGTTGCCAAAAAAAAAAAAGATCTTGCGAATCTTGTGCTAGTTCATTTAGCAACATTTGAAAAAAAAAAAAAAAAAAGATCTTGCCAATCTTGCGTGAGTTCATATAGCAACATTTGGAAAAAAAAAAGATCTTGTGAATCCTGTCTACCGTATTCCCATCACAACAAATTTGCACATATTGTTTGTTTTTTTTTTTTAACTTTTCTCCGGTAGAGACAAATTGGAAAAATTAAATAGTATTTATCAAAACAAAATTCAATTCACTAACCACCAAGAATAAGGCCTCATTCTTCTAAACTTACTATAAAATAAATTTGTTTTGTTCTTATTTGAATTTTTTTTTTTTTTGCATTTATTAATTTTATACCAAACTTTTGTAAATTATTGATTCATTTTGATAAGAGAAATTAGCAAAATAAAAAAATTACTTTTACTCAAATATTTTGCTAAAAAATAATTATTTCTCAAAATATTTGGATAAAAAATTAAAAATATATATTTTTCCAATTTCTCTTCGAGACGAAACAATAATTCACAAAAAGTTGACGCAAAATCAAAAAAAAAAAAAAGGACAAGACAACTTATTTTCTAATAAGTTTAGGAGAACTCGCCCTGAGTCATTATCTTAAAAAACACTTGTTTTGGTCCAAATTATCTCCATTCCAGTCACTATCTTTAAAACACTTATTTTGGTGAGTTAAAATTGCGTGCCCATTATATTACGAAGTATTTTGTACCTAATTTGGATACATGAGTCAATTAGATTCAATAAATTACGTTGAATAATTTAGAGACAAAATAGGCACAATTAAAGTCGAATAGCGAACAGAATTAGAATAGTTGAGGGCCAAAATTAATAGAAATTAACCCAAAAAAATGCATTATGACAAACAAAATCTACCCCAAAAAAACGACCTCTAGATCCAAGCTGCATGTGAATCGATGACAAAGGCCGAAGCACATCCCACTAGGATTATCTTTGATCCTAAAGCTCATATTTTCCTTCTAGAATCCTCCTAGAGAGCTAGACAGAGAGAAGAGCAAGAGAGCTTCTCAAAAGGAAGAATTTAAGAGAAGAGCAAGTAGGTATGCAAGATATATACGATATAAATTGGAGTTCGTCACGCATGAGGTTGGGTGCCGTGCGTTGGGGGCGTGCCAAAGCATGGCTCTGCCCCGGACACAACTGGCGCCTGAGATGATTTACAGAGACACCCACACCCCTCAAATTATACTAACCGGATAAATTTCAATCTATTAGAAATTCCCAGGAGGAAAAATAGAAACTCCAAAGTACATAAGTGCCTCGCTTGGAAACAATAACAAGACTTCTATAAGAAGAATACAGAGCAAAGGCAGTTCAACCCATGATAAAAGATCAGTCTTGGACACTTCTCAATTCCCAAATACATTATGTTGTCACAAGTAATTTGCAAACACTTCAGGTACTCATACCGGTCTTTTACTGCAACCATATCAATAGAAGGAAAATAGATGTGAGCCCATAAAGAAGGGAAGAAGACTTGAAATGCAGATTGTACAAGACAAAAAACTTACCAAAACGATTAATAACTCTGTTCTATGAGATAGTCACCAAGCCTTTCAACAATCATGTTGCACTGGCCTGGTGTCATTGGCTCGTCGTAGATACCGATGATCAACGCCATATTGGTCTTTTTAACAGTGACACCACCAGGCCCCTGAAACAGAAAGTACAGCCATCAGGGAGAAAGCTTTGACATAGCTTGAAGGCTAGGAACCACGGACGCTTATCGGACACATCTAGACATCTATCAGACACATTTCCAGACGTATCCTACTGTGTTGCGAAATTTTCTTAACTCTGATAGACGGAAACATTTCAGACTCCCAAAGAACATTGGTCCATCGCTTCCACACACATGAAACACATTATTACAAGCGAACTTGGAATCCAATGATAAAAGAAGAACATTTGGCCTTGTTCGTTTTAGGATTAAGGATTTTGGGTAATGAGTGGAGAGAGATAGAGAGAGAAATGAGAGTAATAATTGAGAGAAAATTTATAGGGGACTGTGAACAAAGAGAAAGTCCACAGTCCAAAATCCCAAAACGAACGTGTTCATATGCGTGGCATGTGAGATCGTGTTATGTATTACGAGAGTAATACATTCTCCCGCTTTATGCTTTAGAAATTAGTACTATTTTGTTATACAACATCGTGTTCATATGCGTGACATGTGACGTGACAATCTCTTACGCTTATATATGAAATTAATATTAAAAAAACTATGTATTTGGTGTGTGTCCTCCGCACATCATGCCCCTCCATGTCGTAAAAACCAGAAAATGGAGATTTGAGCTCTAGTTTCTATTTTACAATGGTCTTCCAAGTTTGATCCCAACTCTTTCTCAACAAAAACAAAAATTAGACAAGTGTGTACTAACTACTAACAATCAATCTTGAATTAAAAGCGAGAAGGTATCACAACAGTACACAGGAACTTAATGTTTGTATCTTGCTTTTTCCTATAGAAACATTTCTAGGAATGACATGTTCTTGTATAAGGGACTTGAACTGAGCCAAAGAACCAGCAGATTTCCAAATCTTGTAACTTGGCAGCAGCCATGTCACATGTGTCTTAAGAGCGTATGAATCCCACAAAACACATTGTTAGTGCCTCAACACTCCTTAGTAGGTAAATCAAGTCTTCCGAATTGCGGACCAAAGCTCAAGAAACTAACGCATCTCCAGCATTGGTGAACTTATTTATGACTTCAAAAGAGCTTGTTGAGAATAGATACAAGTCTAGTAACAATCTATAATTTGTCTAGGTCATATATTGATCAAAGAGCACGACTCAATACGTTGTGTCATGCTTGCACAAAAAAAAGTACAAAGCAGCAATGAGACCAAAATCAGAAGGGAGTTCATCACCTTCTTCCCTCGAATGACAGCTCCTGGTTCCCCTTGGATCACCATGTATTTCGTTCCTCCAAGATACAAGCCAGTTGGAGCAAGAGTACCCGGCTCAGCAAAATCTTTCATCATTGCTGTTACTTCCTCGGGCTTAATCTAGACGATTTGTGCATGAGCACCCATACAAGACAAGTAATTAATGCAAAATCATCAGAAAATACAAGGCAACAACCATCTGTGCATTTGCGTGCATACAGGACTAAGTTGAAACCCAGCTCCCTGAATGCAGATGCATATGCGCCCAGTTAAACTTTTAAGAACAAAATTGCCACAATAAGTATAACCAATTTAACTGGAGATCAATCATCGTATTTTTGGTCCAATTAAATCCGCATAGCCTGTTCAAATAAATTCTTTTAACTTCTTGAAACAAATAGAAACACTTCATATGAAGAATCGTTAAAGAAAACAAACCAACCCCAGGAATTTGCTACATTGGGGAGCATTGTATGCAGATATGAGAAATTCCTGGTGTGTAACCATTACCGCAAAGTAAGAACACATGGATCTCACCCAATAGACCAATCAAAACCCACTTTATAGAACAGAATTCTTGGTGTTTTTAAGTCAAACAAACGATAGCTTCTTTCTCTTTCTCTGTACTCTGGCAACCAAGGAAAAAAAAATCCAACCTTTTTTAGGCTCCCCGCCCTTGAGCCTCAATTATCAACTAATCAGATGAAAATTATCAAGACCCAGCTCGGTTAATCAAATAAAAACACGTGGGCCTCAATTGATAGAACTGTTAGATAACTGTCAGATCGACTAGGAGAAATTAACCATTCATAAAGCACATGAAAGCACAAACAAAAACTACTCGATCAAAAGCAGTGATAGATCCAGGGGGATCAGGGTTTTTTTTTTCTTTCAAAACTCTCATAGAAAATCCAAATCCAAGCAGATGCCAGCATCAAAACCCACCACGTAATTGACATCTAGGAATCAGATAAACCAAAAGAAACAAAGCTTAAATCAACGAGAACAGCAATGAAACAAAAAAAAAATAGGGGGAAAATTAAAAACCTGAGGGAAGGTGGGGCTCTGGGACCAGACGCTGCCGTCGTGGCCGATGATGGCGGCGGAGGAGAGGTAGTTGCCTTCGATTTCGCACATCAGGTGGTCGTCCACGTACGGCTGCCACGCCGACATCTTCTTCGCTTTACCCTTGGGCCTTCTTTTCTTGCTTTCGGATTAGCTTTTTGTTTGTTTCTATGGAATTTTGTGTGAAAGGGGTGATTTTGTTCAGCTCAGATAGAGGAGAGAGAGGACTGTTCTCGTCTTCAACTAGAGAGAGAGATGAGAGATGATAGCGTCAAAGCAACGGAGAATGGAATTGGAGTAAAAATTTATTTCCGTTAATCACCGAAAGCAAATTTCGGATTTTTTTTCGGTACACAAAAGAGGGCCTAACCCCTGGAAATAATAACACTTGACACAGTAGCTTTATGAACTTCGAGATCATCACGGTCATTGCGCAAAACTTCCATTATTGCTAATAGCGTTTGATCAAATACTTGATCTTATCGATCTAACTAAAGAATCCAACTTTGCTAGATTATGAGTGCAACCATTACTCTCTCTCCAACCCATTGCTAAATTTCGGATTTTGTCAAGAGCTTGCCAATACCACATGTATATCTGAGTACAACACACTCAACCAAATAGTTTTACGATTATACCCTTGACATAGGGGTTTTTTTTGGGATAAAAAATGAGTAGTGTTAATTGGAGTTAGTGAGATTTAAAACACAAAACAGTCAAATGTAACGGAGTATACTGTGCCTATCACAGTGTCGCTAGCAGTTGACTGAATGGATAGGTATTCTTTCTTTCTTTTTTATCCGCTAATTCCAAATTCTTCTTTTAATGTTTTTTTTTTTTGAAGATCTTCTTTTAATGTTTGGGTTGCTAAATATTACAGTATTCTCTTGCGGTAGAACCTTAAAAGATGTCTTGTGGGATGACTACGTAACTTTTAAGATTTTTTTTTCTTATTTAAATTTTTTTCATATTCATTAATTTTGTGTCAAATATTTATAGATTATCAATTCATATTGACGAGAATTATAATTCAACCTCAAATTTTTTTAAATAAAGACAAAAAAAAAATAAGCCAAATAAATAGTAGATCTTTTGCTTCCTTTGGTTTTTATTCAAAAAAAAATATGAATTTTGATCATTTTTTTTATTTTTTAGAATTCTCTCATCGAGACGAAATATTAATCAAATGTTTTTGAATAAAGAAAAAAAAAAAAAAACCAAATGACTTATCATGAAAAGTGTCTTTTAGGAATCGGAGGGGCTGTAGTGCATCCCGGCAGTTCATATTGGCACGGACGGCTCAGATTTATATCCAAACTCCTACACAACCTAAGTCGTTTATTGTTCGAATTAAAATCCGAGCAATCCATTATCGAGATGGACAGCCGGATTGACGAGGGTGCTGTAGGGTCCTGTGTTTTGAGAGTGCAATCCATACACTTGGGTAGAGGACGCGTACCGAGACCAAAATGGTGTGCATTTTGAAGAAGCTCCCCACTATACAATGGAGACTTGCTGATTAAGCGGGTTTTGCATTCGGTCATGGCCGATCACGGGACACGGTGAGCCTGTTGGGTCGGGCAGAAATGTTTGCTAGCCATCATAGTTGGGAGCTAACCGAACGCAATTAGACCGAGCAATTCAAGTTCATCTCGTGTTCAAATTCGCGTGACCAATAGAAACTCGCACACTGAGTTAAGAGCACAATGTGGTCGAAATTCTCAACTTGGATCACGACCGATTCCATGCGACAGCAGCAACACCGAATTCTAACCAAATAGGGTGGTGGCATGGATGACAACAGTTCAAAGCGTGTGGGAAGTACTATAAGGGAAATAATGCGATTCCGCTCTCTGTTCCCATCCCATGTGACCATGAACATTGTTTATCACTAGCCTGTATAGGTTTCTGCAGACAAGCCTTATAGTCAAGAAGACCAACAGAGATGAACAAAAGACTCTCAAAAAGTAAAGATTTTTCGCCACATATTCAGCATGTGAGTGTGCATTTAATATCTTGCCTTGTCATTATTTTACTCCTAATGTGGTAGTCAAGATATGATTAGCACAAACACTAGAAACAAAAGAAGCCAAAAAATAGATACTATCAAGAAATTGACTAATAATAAATCAACTTCTGCTAATTGATCACATGTCTTAGTCCATACAAGATTCACTGAACCCTATCGAGAAATAAATTCTGAAGCTCTGAATCATCAGTTGTCTCAGTTAATGAGAGCCAGCAATAACCCAACTGTACTACAGTAGTAATCTCACTCTCTTTCTCTCTCATGGGCTAGAAGTACTATTCTCTTGAATGTCAACCAAAGTTACCCCACAAGCAAGAGGAGGCTGGGCTGCAGGAATTCTAAGGCAACTCAACCCACCTCCAGGGATCCCTGCACACTCCGGCTGAGGCCTCTGCATATCCCTACCAGGAATACAGTTCAAAGAGAAATCAAAACCCACATTCCTAAAGAACAACTTGGCACATTCTTGATCAAACCCAGAAAAGAAATTGTAAGCAACAGTCAAATTCATGAGGCTCTTCAAAGAACAAACCAAATCTGGCAACACCCCTGATAGCTGGTTGTGCCCAAAATTCAGAACTTGAATTTCTTCCAAACAGGAAATGGTGTCAGGCAAATGACCCATCAGTGAGTTGTGGCTCAAGTCCAAGACTTGTAAATCTTGCCACAACCCAACCCCCTGAGGAACACAGCCGGTTAACTGGTTGTTGAGAAAAAGAATCTCTTTCAATCTTGGACCAAGGTACCCAAAACTAAATGGGATATTACCAGTAAACCTGTTGTTAGCCAGGTTGATGACAGAAGCTGGAGAATTCCCCAAGTTTGAAGGGATTTCTCCATCAAACAGATTATTGTTTAGGAAAATTGCATCAAGTTTCCTGTTGAAAAGATCTTGTGGGATTTGGCCCGAGAAGTCATTGAACCTGAGGTCTAAGTAAAGGAGGTTTGGAATGAGGAGAGTTGGGGTTGGGAAAGGGCCAGAAAAGTGGTTATTACTCAGGTCCAACTCAGTGAGTGAGGAAAGATCTTTGAAAGAGTAAGGGACTGTGCCTGTGAACCTGTTGCTGTTGAGGTGAAGGAGAGAGAGATCTGTGAGGAGAGAGAGCTGGTTGACTAAAGTGCCCTTGAGGTTTCCATGGTTGAGATCTATGCCAGCAATCACTTCTCCAATTGGGTTACCCATTGCATCTTGAGTTTCTGCACAGAAAACCCCTTTGTAGCTACACACATTTTCACCAACCCAATTGGTCAATATGCCCGAAGGGTCCTCCGTGATTGCAGATTTCCATGCTTGGAGAGCAGAGTAGGCATTGTTAGTGCTTGAAACTGGGGACCCAGATGGGGTTGTTGGGTTGTTTATTCCTCCACCAATCCACACTCCTCCTCCTCCTCCTCCTCCTCCACCGCCACCGCCGCCCCCAATGCCCCCAATGCCGACTCCCACACCACCACCAACACCAACACCAACACCGAAAGCTGCTCCTGTTGAGACTGTTTGGAGGAGGAGAAAAGCTAGGAGCCAGCTGTTCTTCATTTTCTAGGAGAAGAAATGACTGGGGCCTGTTTTATGGGGATACTTTAGTGTGGCTGTCGTAATATGGGACAATGTTTGCATTGCAGCATTCAAGAGAGAAGGTGGTGGGGTTGATTCGTTTTCAATGTGCTTTTAATTGTGCAGTGAGAATTTTATTATTTTTATTTCATTTCATTCTCTTCATACGTTTTGGGGATGGTTCTACTCCAATTTATTATTGAAAGGGAATAGTCTTGGGTAATTTTGGGTGTGGTATGAGCTATTTAGGAAGAAGTCAAAATTGCAGTCGTGCATGGTCATGAACCCCTGTTTTTTGCCATATATGATTAAAACTAGTACAGTACCATATCATTAAACGAGTATTTATTGAGTGTTGTTTTTGCTAGAATTTAAAGTGTTTGGAACGGTTTATGCACATTGCAACTAATTTATAGTAGATCAATTCCATTGTTCGCTAGGTAGAGCTCCGATTATGTTTTCTCCTGATGTAAATTTACCATAATTCATGCCAAACCTCAACATTTTTAGATAATGCTCAAATAGGGCAACGTGGTAAAAAGATAATTCATAATCTATTTTGAGCATTATCTTATGAAATACTACTCTGTTGCAAAATCTATTCTGCACATATCTCTCAAACACTCTACCAGATTCATAATTTATTTTGCCTATAATCCAAAACCAATATCTCACAATCCAAAATGAAAAATTGCAAAAATAATTAGGCTCCCAGACGGACTCTAAGAGAAGTTTATGTTTATTCGTTTCTATATTCTAATTCCGTTATTGAACTATGGATTTATGAATGTAGTATATTTTAATGGAAAACATGATAGGGAAAAAATAGAACAAAATGAGAAGAAACGCATAATTGGCCAAAATTCTGTGCTGTTTTTTTCAAATTAACTGAAAAGATGGACATGGATAGCTGATTCCATTTCTGCTTTTACTTTTACCGGCCATATATTGACAAATCAAAAACATAATCATAGCCTTGGTATTAATCATTTCGATCAGAATTTCCTACCTTGGAATGATTGCTAAAATAAAGAACATTTTAAGTGGCTACCGGCTGCAGTCCTGTTTTCCATGTGGTCTGGTGTGATGGAAACAAATTACGTATCTGGTGTTGTTGGGGCACAGCAACATGGTTCTCGATACTCTTATCTACTACTCATTTTTTTGGGTTTAGTATTAAATGTATGAACGCTACAGTAATACATGGCGGATTAAGCAATGCCCCTAGATCACTGAATAATTACTCATGTGACGATAAAATACTTTCCAAGGAAGATGACGAGATACCAGCACTTCAATTTTTTATACCAAAAACCAAGCGCGTGCAAAGAAATCATCCTTTTTATTGGATGGTAGCTTGCTTCCATGGCCCATATTGGTTTAAGGGCTCAAGGCCAACCAACATTTTATCACCAGAAGAGAAAATAAGGCTGAAAAGATAGTTATTTCATGCCCATTGCAAATGCCATACTATTTATGGAACTCTATCTCTAGTTAGAGTGATTTCAAATCATGGCCCCAAAAAAAATCTCATCGGTTATTTTATGCTTTGAAGATTCATGATAACTTGACGAATTACACAGCCTTCGTGTCGGTTAAGCATCATTCGAATTTCTGTGTTATCAATTTTGGATGGTAGAATAATTGTCTATTATGTTGGTGACAAGTGAAGGAGAATATTTATGGTTCGATTTGGGAAAAGGAGGCTGAGAATTGGACCACATCCAAGGACGAAGCGGGCATCACATCCTGACATAGGGTGGTAGTGACAATAAATAATAATACCGGACCTATTGAAGAATGAGTGCAAATGGACAATGTAGGCAGGGGTCCCAATCTCCAAAGTGAACGAACTCTAGTTGATATGGAACAATGTAGGCAAGGCAAGGAAGTCAGCAAAATGGATCTGTAATTTCGGAAAAAGAATTGGCTCTGAGGACTAGGCACGAGGGTCATTGTTATAAATCCGTCGATTATTGATAAACTGTGTGAGCTACACTTGTAGTGCGACCGGGTCGTCACCCGCTGGTTGAGAGACACCACGTTTCCAAATTTTATTTACAACACTCTTGCTTCAAATAAAAAAAATAAGCAATTTTTCCCTTGATAAGTTAAAAGGAATTGAGACGTACGGTAGTTAATTTTATAGTACATTGAGTAAGGATACAAGATACTTAGCAAAAAAAAAAAAAAGTGTATATAGTTTTAGTTAATCTTAGGAAGCAAAATGATGAAGATGCATCAGGTGAAGAAAGTAAAAGGAGAAATCATTGCTAGTACCACAAGGCGGCCGGTCCTATAGCCATATTGGAAGAGATAGTCTTTGTCAAGTTTTCATTAATAAATTTGTTACCGATAAAAAAAAAAAGATATTGAAAGGGTTTCCTTACGAAATTTTTTCCTCATTTTCTTTTCAGATTGCAAATTTTACCTCATTCACCAGTTTAAAATTTGCTAAATTTTATACTCGATCGATAGGTCAAGAAAGTGACCTGCCTTTTTTCTAGCTGCTGCCTGCTGTTGTCATTAGGTCTTAATGCTGTCTCCCATTACTTCCCTCTTTCTCTCTCTCCAAAGGACCCCTCATCATGTTTAATTTCTTGTCACAATCTCTCCTCTTCCAAGCACCCACCATGTTATGTCACGAGCATATAACGATCTATCCTTCTCATGCATATATACAGGTGCGAAACGATAATTTTACGTACTGTGGGGAGTCCGCAAAAAGGGGGAGAAAAACTAAAGGAATATGACATCGTAGGTGTGCGGTTACGATAGCTTGTGCAACTTGAGAGAGGAAAATGTGCCTCAAGGTGAATGTAAAGATTATATATCGTGCATGACAATTTTGGTATAGTGCAGTGTTGTATAGAGCTTGTAAAAAAAAAATTTATGACATATCGATCAATAACACACTTCGAATCACATTTATCTTGGTAAAAAAACAGATTGGCACACTAGATCAAAATTATATATTGAATGATACTGATTACAAAGATTATTTTGATATTATCTAACGGTCAAAAACTCCAAAGAGCTGGTCTGGTGGTCAAGTACTGAAAATTAGGGGTTTGACGGTTTGCTCCCTTCTTATGTCTCAGATTCGAAACCTCTTAAATGTTATTAGCTTCAAGGTCACAGAATTAATCGGGTACGTGCGCGCAAGCTGACCCCGATACCTAATTATAAAAAAACATAAAGATGCGAGGCAAAATATTCCTAACTTCATCCTAGATGCCAACAAGTCCAGGACTCTAACGTATCGTCAATTTCCTGCCCATAAGTTAGACAAAAGAACATGGGATCGAGGCAGGCAGATAGCAACTGTTTCAACTGAACTTTCACCAACCTAACCAACGTTGGTTAAGCTTGTGATCATTCTTTTGTTAATTCTCTCTTTCAAACTTCCCATGGAAATTCCAAATTGGAAAATGCTAATGTCCACCCTAAGGGCGGAGGATAATAGATAAAGTGCATTGATATCTGAAAAAAGTGTATTGATAGTTGTGAAAATATATTAATATTCGTGATATGTGCATTGATATCCGAACTTCTTGAGAATTATTGGAATATTATCCTCCGTCTAGTAGGCGGAGGTTAGTAAGGAGGATACTAGGAGCACATCAATTTGTCACACCTCAACCACATCTTTCTCACATATATGTGGGTCTCTGGCGGGTTCCTAGCATTTATTGTGAAAATCCGACACATGCATGTCAGAGATGTGTGGTTGAGGTGTGACACATTGATTTTTTTTTTTTTATACACAATGCACGTTATTGCTTGTTTTCTCTTTAATTTATAAGGAGGCGTCCCAGTCAGCTTATAACACGAACCTTGACTAGTTCTACGCACGGTCTCAAAAGTAAAGATCAGACAACCTTAAGTGGTCTCAAAGACTTTTAGGAGGCATTGACTCGAACCAACGACCTTATTACCTCCATAAGAGAGTGAACTCATTTTATTTTTTATTACTAATCTATCTTTCGGACTTTGGGTTGGTGTTGTGCATCTTTGAGTCATTGGATCGTGCATCCTACAGTTCGGATCTCATCTCGGCAATCAACGATCGAGAGCCTTTCATTGCCGAGATGAGATTTGAGCCGTTGGATGCACGATCCGACGGCTCGGAGGTGCGCAACACACCATTGCACACAGTGACAGAGCCAAGAATCGAAATCGGAGGGGGTTGAAATATTAAAGAAATTTTGGTTCGATGATTTTTTCAAGACTAAATCCACTCATTCGAGTTTCCATGGGATGATTTTGATAAATTGAAGGATTAATCTCAAATATTGTTGAGATCACATCGTTCGGCAAACGCATTATCGTTATTGCACGGTATCATTCACCATAATTTAGTGTTCTCAAAATGAAAATTATTCTTACTTTTAATTATGTTTGTAAGTTTTATAATTTTTTATAAAAAAAAATATGTAAAATATACTCCAAAATATGAAACTGGGTGGAGCCAGGGTCACCCCAACATACTTCTGCCCTTGACTGCACAGCACCGTCCTCCAATTCCTATATTTCTCTCTTCGTGGCCGTTCCAAAAAAAAATCTAGACTTTGTTTGATTTCCATCTTTGAGTATTTTAATTTTGATAATGGGTAGAATGAGAAATACTACTAATTTTCTCTGTCTTGCATGTGGAATAGGAAAAGTAATAAAGCTCTAACAAAGAAACATATAGTATAAGACAACAAAAGTGGCTTCAAAAAATGTGAATTCAGTTACCCAAATGCGAAAATTTCAAATTTTCCAAGAAGATATTTTAAGCAAACTCACCCGTAGTCCTTCCTTTTTGGGTAGCTAGATTTAGGCTCCGTTTGTGGCAATGTAAAATGTTTTTTATGTAAAATATTTTTAAAAAAATAAAATTTACACTTTTATTTTTTGGTGTTTGGTTAGCTCTTGAAAGTATTTTCAGAAATCAACAAAGTAGTGTAGAGAGAGTGAGGGGATGCTTAAACGGTAGAAAGATCTGAGAATATTATAATTGAACATGGGTCGGGACTGACGATCAAGGAAACTGAGTAGTGAGAATTGCAATAGAAAGAAACGGGTTCATTTCAGAAAATAACTTACTGAAGATTTAAGGGTAAGTCATTTTCATCCAATTGATGGAAAATGTTTTACATGTAAAATATTTTTTTAATTTTTTACGCAACCAAATACTGAACATTTTACCCCCTAAACAAACGGAGCCTTAAGGTTCCTGATTTTCCGGCAAAATATCTGACTGCCCTTGGAAGTATATACTATATAGTATATCCAATCCCAAGTGTCCCAATTCCACTTGTCAGCCCCAGCTAATAAGGGCATACATAGAAATAGAAAATACAAATTACTGTACAAGTACAATATTACTATTACCCAAATAAAGGGACATGGAATGCTATCGATTGTCGAGATAAACGGCCGGATCGACCGTTCTGCATTCACTTTGCAAGAGAGTGCTTGGCAGCATCCCCATTCCCAAATAAAGTGGGAGCAATTTTGTAGCGTTGATGATTTTCATGCAGGATGGATTTGCTTTGGTTCTTTTGTTCCCCACCCCCTTATACTCTACTCTAGAGAGCAGCATTTCTGGGTCTCTTTTCTAGTTTTCTTTGTTTGTCTATCGTTGTTCCTTTTTCTTCTTCTCTCTGGTTTTTTCTTTCCCCATCTTGGGTTGTTGTACAGTTATTTCAGTTGAACTTTCACACCTTTAATTAGCTAGGCCCAAGAAGGAAAAAATATTGTACATGGAAAGAATCCGATCACCCCTCATATGAATGTTTTGTGTCTACTAGATCTTCTAATTTCCTCATGGTCGTCGGTCACCTAAGAAAAAAAATCAAGACGTGAGATTCCCCTGTTAATTACTTTTGCCTCTAATTAAGGGATGTGGAAAGATGGGAAATTAGGCCACATGAGTTGCTACACGGCCGGGTTTTTCATATTCATCGCACATGACCATGTAGCATAATTTTTTCCTGTAAGACGATGTGAGACCGCTACAGTCCTTGACTATCTGAGCGATAGAAAAAATAGAGACTATTTTCATCAATAGAATCAGGAAGTTTGGTTTGTGGAGTATAAGGCCACACTAGGCCAGTGTCCTGATACCATGTGAAGTTGAGAGAAGAAGGGTATATTTTTCGTTCATTAGTCGAAGAAAAGATAAATACAAAAAAGATAGATATATAAAAGTAACGAAGAAAACGATAAGTAACAAATTCGGTGTAGCTAGTCTAGCTAACAATTAGTTAGTATATATATAAATTTGTAGATCCATGCAAGCTGATGTGGGTGGTGAGACCAAGAGATGATTTTCAAATTTTCGTTTCTTCTCTCTACCTTTCGATGATGACCAACGTTGTTAATTGTTTGGATCAGGCCATGAGAAGTTTGAGTAATTCAACCATTCTGCCTCTTGTGGATTTGTGATTGATGACTCCTGCATTAATAACAATGGAAGAGAATGTTCATTTTAGGGTTAGGTTTTTCGAACAAAAATTTAATCAAAACTAACTGAAAGCATAATTAATTCAACAAATTAACTGCCTCTTTTGTTCTTTTTCCATGCAATCTTAATCTCTTTCTCTCTTTTTTTCCTGGTTACTTTACTTGCATATGTTTTTTTCTTGGGATACCCACACATGAGAAAAGCATGTGGCCACAATCTTCCTTTTATTGCAAGACTCTTTACAAATTGGTGCCTTCTGTATTTGAGGAATTTTTGGGTATCGGGTGGGTACCACGTGGCTGTGTCCACGTGGTGCCCAAGCAGCCCATCCGGATCGTCCTAAAATGTGTTAGATAGCCCATATCGAAACTCTCCATCTCCTCTCACCCACCAATCTCTCTCCTCTTTCTCTCTCCAAATCCGAGTCGACCAAAATTGAAATGGACAGCTCGGATACGTCAAATGGGCACCTCGTATTTCCCACCCAACATCCAAAAATTTCTCAAATTTCTCCTTTTGTATCTTTTTTTTCTTCAAGGATTTCATTGAACAAGGGGAAAAGACTTTTCAAGTTGTAGGGGTCATTTTCTTAGCTATTCTTTACTGTTGGGATTTTGCTGGTATGGCAACAAGTTCAAATTAGAAACAACCTTAGTGAAAGTAATTCCACCTACCTTTATTTTTTCAACTCCTTTTTGTTGTTCAAGACAATGTGGTTTTTTTTTTTTTTTTACAAACGGATGTCCGAGCCAGCTTACGCGCATCTCGACTTATTTTGGAACCCTAAAGGTAACGACCAGACATAACCTGCAGTGGTCCCAAAGTTTGGAATGTTTGACCTCCATGTGAGAGGAACATGTGATCTCATGAAGGAGCACTTATTGCTTTCTTACAATCACTTAGCCAAATCCCTTAGGGTTCTCAAGACAATCCTTAAAAATGTCCTGATTTCAATTTCGTACTGATCTCTAGCTTTTCATCTGAATTTCAAGTGTTTTTATTGCTCATAAAAACACTTGAAATTACTTCAAATGAAAAGCCATAATATAATGGAGAATTATATATATTAATTAATGTTTACTAACATTTCATTATTGTTTACTAACATATTTCCGGGCAGCTTTTCGAAGATTTTACTTTCCCTCCATGGCAATCAAAGTGGAAAAAATACAAAGAGGAACTATCGAGATATAAAGACAAATAAAAGGCTTCAATTTCCTCCCTTTAATTTGAAATTAAAATGTGATGACCAAGAAGTAGATTTTCTTTGCCTGTCCTTCATTTTTATGCCCTTATCACCTTTTCCTATGAGAGAAACTTATCCATGGTTCAGCCGTAAACAAATTCTTTACAGCAACAACCAATCACGATCGTTCAAAAGTGTTCTGGACGGTCTGGATTTTAACTCTCATCCGGAAAAGTTTCATTACCATCTGAACTGTTTAAAACACTTTTGGACGGTCATAATTGACTCCGTAAACAACTATTCACGGCTCCGCCGTTAAAACAATTTTCTCTTCTCCTACACTTTAGTTGATAAAGCGACAAATAAGGCTGATAGATTTCAGGGTCGAAAAGTAGATATGTATACTTACTCCATGGGTATGAGTTGATGTGCAACCCATTATGAGTTCCTCCAATCCAGATGCAGATCTCCCTTCCATTTTACGATGTTGCTGTTAAAAAATTATGGTTTTAGAAAATTAGAACAAAAATAAGGCAATAGCGTAAGCGTGTGAAACGGCCATGGGGAGGATATAGGGATTAGTCCGATGTGCATACAAATTGGCTCAAGACACTCTGCATTACCTAAGAAAAAGAAAGGGGTAGTCATCTATATATTAAGTGAAGTTATGTAAAATTTTAATTACTTGATTTATCGCTAAACTGTTAGTGACTTGGCCATTTTAATTGTAAAGTTTTCGTATCGAAATACTTGATCAAAATAATGTAGGAGTGGCAGTTTTTATGTAAAGAGTCAGGAATATCCTTTCTGGTTTTACTTCGATCGCTCGATTTTATTCATGTTTAAGATCTTGTCCATACCATCAATTCTGTCAAAAATCATATGAATCAGTTATGGTAACTTCTGTAAAATTAAGTATTAGAACATGTGCAAATATACCCGTGTTGGATAAAGAAACTTAAGGTGGGTCTCAATATAACATCGGATGACTTATTATATACTTGCAAGCTTAAGTTTTCAAATGGTTCCAAGATCATTCAATTTATATCGAGCCCAAAATTGGTGTGGCGGTAACTCTATAGTTACTCTCCCAACGTAACGGGTCTCGTGCACACAGGGGCCTGATCAATGTATTTGACAAACTCTAACATTATCGATCGCACTTACGTGGGAGACTCAACATGGATGGTGATAGTTTTAAGAATGAAATGCGAATATGGGTTTTTTTTTTTTAAACAAAAAGAATTTATTAATCTTTATAAATACGTTGTTTGGTTACCTGGAAATTTAGATGGAAGGTGTCGTTATGATGAAGAATAAGGGAGGCGTGATGGAGAGGATCTGCAGGCCTCGTATTCTTCTCATCATAATGTTGATATTGATCATCATGGGTCATAATGTCACGCTCGTGGCACGTGCCTGTAACCTCACCACTTCCAAACTGCAATAAAAATCAAACACGTGAAAAATAATTGAAGGAAAATGACATGTAAATAAATTAAGGTTTTTTTTTTAATTATATTTACAGATTTGATGAAGAATAAACTGACAATGACTTTTTGGGGGAAATTCTAATCACAGCCATGTGAAAATTAAAATGGTTAGTGTGCAAAAAGTGCATGGATTGATATCGATGAATAAAGATGTAGAAACATGAGTATTTTGTTTTCGTTATCTACTGCCTAATGAATTGTGATTAGCAGAACCGTCATTCTTTTCCGAAGAATTACAACAAATTGGCTAAAATAACGAAATCATAACAAATCCACCTGCATCACCAAGACCATGATAAATGTCGCATAATATTGCATATGAAGGACGAAGAACAAAAATTACGGTGTCCCCAAAATGACCGGGGACACCATAGCATCATCCAATAAATAAACCTTATCTAAATTTAAACAGATTGCCATTTAATCCATTTGCAAGCCTGATTTGGTTTTCTTTAATTTCTTTCTTTTCCTTATCTCTTTATCTTTCTCTTTTATGGTTAGTTCTCTCTTTCAGTTTTAGACTTTGTGTATCACATTGGGTTTTCACGCTTTGTACGACAATACAAGCAACAATAATATTTTTGCCGTTTCAAAAAAAAAAAAACAATACAAGGAACCCATGAAATTTGGTATTGCTTCCTCTACAATACTATTTTTTTCAGCATCTATTTTAGGATCAAATGAACCTAGCTATTTTCCAATATGTACGTATATAATTACATGGTTTACCCACCAAAAACAAGTTAAAAAATGTGAAACTCCTAACACAATTAATACAAGTAAGTCATTTGTTAGACTCGTATGTGATAACACAAACCCAGAACAAACACCCACTTCATGTATCAATAATTCAATATCATGAAGCAGGCGTTTTGCCCCTCATTACTTCCTCAACGTACCCGTTGTCGAATAAAAAATTTGCTGATAAAAAAACACAAACGAAGAACAAATTCACGAACAAATATCTTACATTCGGTGTAGCACAACTAATACAGTTATTGTCGTTGGAGGCGGTTCGCTTAAAGATATACACAATACATAATAATCGTAGTATGTACCATATACTAGACATTAATCTGGACAGAAATATTGTTGTATTGGTATAAATACCAATATTATGTGCTCTATAATCTCTATCAAACTTATCTTTAGGAAACATTGAGTATGAACAAGCGCAGATACAAATTTATAATCATTTTTTTTTTTGAAACAGCAAATATATTATTGATAATCATTTATATATATACCTCATCAAAGCCAAAAGGGTCAGCTTCAATATATTGTTGAGTATCCATTTCCCTGCCACTTGATAGTGTTGTACCAGCAGCTGCTTCATGTCTCTGGTTATTAATCAGTACTCCAGGGGTGGCTCCGCCCCTCTCCGCCCAATTGCACTGCCGCGGCTGAGTCTGATAAAATATCTTCGACACCACGAGCTCCCCTTCCCTCTCCTCCTCGTTTTGACCTAAATGATATTGGTGCATGACCCAACTCGTTTTTTCAGGTCTTCGATTTTTTCCAAAATTTGTGTATAAAACTAGAATTTTCTTGCACCCTTGTTGTTTTCCGTTCACCATTACCGGCCTTGTTTTACCGGTCTTGTGCCACCGTGTTTCTCCTCCTCCTCCTCCTCCACTGCCTTGGGAATCGCATTCGGTTTGGATTTTCCTCCTCTTTCTTGTTCCAGTTGTATAGGCCTTTGAAGGCCTGTGGAAGAAATGCCTACTCAACCCATCTCTTGTGACTCCTGTTGAAGGCAAGGAGTGCAAGCTAGTTTAACCAAAGCCCAACTACTTAAGTAAACTTAGTTAGGTGTAACAAATTGGGGAAGAATTGAAAACAAAAAACAGATGGCAAAAAGCCCTAGAAAACCAAAAACTTGTAAGTTTTATCGCTCAACGTTTGATACTTATTTTTCCATAAAGGAGATTACAACGACATTTTTAAAAAATGTTTCTGTCATATCATTTCTGAATTAGTTTTCTTCTGCACGAAAAGTATTTTTCGTTAGTGGAAACTCGCGCGTAGAGAGAGAGAAAGAGATAGTGAGAGAGTATATGTTTCTTACCTGGAAGTTTTTCAGGGTGGGTGTAACAAATGCCATCTTCTCCATCAATGGTGGGGATGAATTCATCAATCAAAGGGTGGGATAGTTTAGAGTAGTAGTCTTGAGACTCTACTTTTGCTTGAAGGTGTTGAATCAATTCTTGGTCTGTTGGATGAAATTTCACTCCTGCTGGTAGGCCTACCCAGTCCTACAAAAAAAAAAACGAAGGGGGGGGGGGGGGGGGAAAGAAAATATAACCCAAAGCAATAATTATACTGTTAATTATATATTGTTGTCTTTTATATTCTTCTTTGTTCACAAAATCTGAAGAATATTATGAGATGAATATCCCTACCGATTTTAGACGAAATCGGTGGCCGCAACCAGGGCATTGTTTTGATCCACACAGCTGGTGCTCCTCAAGCTTTGCATCAATGAGATCGGAGCTACTAATTGATTTCATGCCTTCAAAAGAATTGAACGGCTTCTTTATTTATATATGATTTTTAAAAAATACTACTACTCAACTACTGAGAGTCCTCCACAGAATCATCTTTTTTAAGCATCAAAATTGTCTTGTAATCCTGCAATTTAGCTCTCTTCGATTGGAAGCTTTGATATCAAGCGTACGCCTCATCGAGCGATTACACAATTAATCTAGAAATGTTATTGATATTTTGATTGCAGAAAAAATTAATAACGTCAAAAAACCGATAAATACAACACCACAGCACCACCTGGATTAATTGCATAGAGAGAAAAAAGGGTCAATATTTCAGCAACAAAAAAAACCAAGAAAATTGACATATTTACGAATGAAGTGTGAGTATATATATATACAAGTTTATATGCTTTGTTAGGGAAATTCAACATATATAAACATGAAAGTGAAGAAAACACAAAAGAAAGATTACCCAAAACTGGAAATGTTCGCATAAGGAAAACTGAGAGAGAGAGAGAGAGAGAGAGAGAGAGAGAGAGAGAACCTAGCTGCTACTATAATACTCCCTCCGTCCCAAATTGATTGTCCGGTCCGCAAAACGGAGTGTTAAAAATAATACAATTTTTGCAAGAAAAAATCAAAAGTTTTTCAACAACTTACTAGATATCAATGAGAATTTTTAATTTGTGAAAAAAGTTTGAATTTTTTCTTGAAAAAATTGCATTATTTTTAATACTCCGTTTTGCGGACGGGACAATCAATTTGGGACGGAGGGAGTATATAAGTAGCATGGGAAAAACACCAGATTTCCCTCTATCTCTGGCTACTTTAACTGAAGCCAGTGAGATCATACAAAGGAAAAGGCATCTCATACCCTAGCTATATCCCACCACCTTTAGATCTTTGCGGCTTTGCCGGTTCGAGCAGCTCACGTAGGAGATTTTTAGAGAGAGAAAGTTAGGGCAGAGAGAGAGAGAGAGAGAGAGAGGGGGGGATAAAAAGAGACCCCTTTGTTTTTCAGTCTCTTGACTAGTTTAAAGCAAAAGGCTATATATGTATTTTATTCTTATCCCTTCTTTTTTTTTGAAACCGACGCATATACTCGAAAGCGTAGGAACATATCTGTATTATACTTAATTATTATTATTATTATTGGAGCTAATCCTATATAGTATACTGTATATATACACAAACAGCCATACATTAATTAATCATGTTTTACATTAATTAATTAATTATTTTTTTACAGCTAATTAAAGGGCGCGATAGACATGCACAAAAATAATGCGGCATGATCTAGGATACATATGTGACTGTGTGTTGTTATTTCAAAACCCATTCAAGTGGCCTGGTGGTATACCGTATATATAAAGCGTGGAATTTAATTAGGGTTTCGATCGCAATCTCACGTTTCAACTTTCTATATGTCATTAAGCTACTTCTATCCCACCTGTAAGCGGGTGAAACAATAGTGAAAGGAGGCGTAAAAATTGACTCCGGACCACACTATATATACATGTACATGGATGATCAAGATTTTCTAGAAGTGGCCCCTGCAAACAAATTTTGTAAAGGCCGCACCATGTACGTGGTGCTCTAAAATTGACCACCCTATAATTTATCCATGAAGTAATTATTCATTGATAGGACACGGTGTCCCGATATCCCATATTTTTGTAAAATTTATAAATTATACACCTAGTGGTTTGTGCTCCACAGAAATATAGTATATGATTTTAAGAGGTGCACGTGGTGCCTCAAGACCACCCAATAAACTTTTCTTGCGCATAGTTAAATACAAACTGCACCGAATATGTGGGCATGCGAAAATAGGTTCGCGTGATTTATGTGAGATCAACTGAAAATTCTAAGGAGTTTGACAGTCTGAAATAAGAACTATCGATGTTTTTGCCACTAAATTCCACGTGGCCCATGTCCAATTACTATATTTTTTTTTCCCAATCCGTAATAGGTTATTATTATAGCTGCATAAAAAAACATCAAGAGAGGTCCCTATGAACCCACCTTGGAAAAATCTGAAGCCAGTTATAGGGGTCTCCAGAGATAAGACATATTTAGCTAAAATGGTTTTTTTCCAATATATAAACAGAAGGGGAAAGGTGATAGGAACTCGTTATATATATGGGTTTAGAGCTGAAGTGATGGTCGTGATTCTATGGGCATCCATTATCTTCGTTTTTTTTGTTATTCTATGGGCATTCAATGTTTCTTTTGTGATTTTTATGGGCATGAAGAGAGA
>BPLS01000683.1:1444251-1464519 GCA_019656275.1 Rhododendron kiyosumense | reverse complement strand
GAGAGAGAGAGAGAGAGAGAGAGAGAGAGAGAGAGAGAGAGAGAGAGAGTTACCAGCTCGCTCGATACGCAAAACAAAACGAGCATTGTAAAACCTATATTTACATGGAAACTCTAACGACATTTAAAAGTGCATATATAAACATAAAGTGTGCGATCGAAACTCTTTGCTTTTCTGTAGTGTATGGAAACCATGTACTTATAGAATGTGTCGGCAAATATTTGTGCACGCTAGCTAATGTGTGTCACTCGCATAATTAATACTCCACTTATTTACGTACATGCGGTGACTTTTTCACATTGTTTCATCTTTTTTTATACATCAGCTTACGCGTACCTCAACTAATTCATAAATCTTGAAGTTAGGTAACGACTAAGCATTACCCCTATAGATCATTCCACTTTCTCTGATGGTCTTTGGCCTTGTGTCTAATTTTTTTTTTTTTTTTTCCAACCAAGGAAACATATGATGCATATATACACATGAGAGAGAGAGAGAGAGAGAGAGAGAGAGAGAGAGAGAGAGAGAGAATTCTAGCAAATTGAGGAAAGTTGAAATCATCATCACCCAAAATGGGGGAAGTGGGTTAGCGTACAAGTTAGGATGTGTAAGGTACGTTACTTTTTGTCATGTGGCCGGGTTGGGCATGACTGACTAGCAAGTTAATTAAAAGTCCATGTTTGGTTCATCTAATTATATTGTTTCCCCTTTAATTAGCTTCTTAATTTTAAGTTCTCCCCATCTTCTTCGATCTTGGACTTTAACTGATCATACCAAGGGTTTGGGGCACTTGTCTTCCTCCATAAATTCCTGAGTTTCATTTGATATATGAAGTCGGAAATAAACCTTAAACATGCTTAGGACATCCTAGCTAGGTTCGACTCTTGCATGTCAGTGTCTTAATTTGGACTTGACCAGCATGCCTAGTTTGTGGGTGATAATGATGTAGCAGATTTTCTGCACGGGTGGACGCGAAGGATCTTACCTTGCGTAGGTTTTTCGTTATAAAGAAAAATGTCATTGGAATCTTGAGGTTTCAATAATCAACAAGAAGAGGGAAGCAAGAGAGAGGAAGTAATTCTTTGCGGTCATGGGTAATTTCTTGCGGCCACGAGTAATTCTGTGCGGCCATGGGTAGTTCTGTGCGGCCATGGGTAATTTTGTGCGGCCTTGGGTGATTTTGTGAGGCCATGGGTAATTCTTTGCGGCCAAAAGCAATTCTTTGCGGCCATGGCTAATTCTTTAGAAGGTGCGACCATGTATAGGAATCATAAGAACTCCAAACCTATGGCCAGATCCCCGAAGGAGACCCAAAACTTAGAAGTGCACCACATCACCCGAGGCTTAAGAAGACAATAGACGGATCATGGGATTTGAACAGGAGCACCGGCACACCTCGAACCCGTGATCACGTTAGAGCCAAACCGAATTGCAGTAATCCATTGCCATCTTGTCTACCCCTTGGTTGTAAGAGTAGGGGAAGTTACAGCTCGTAAACATGAGACTCAAACCTAGACGGCTATGATGAAAAAGCTCTTAATTATGTGCTCCCAGTTTGATTATAATTGAACTAGAGTTTGTCCGTACCGAAAGGCAAGACGCAACACGTTTTGAATACAATTAAAAATGAATTGTGAACCACTCCGCCAACGAAACTGACTTATACGATAAGATTTTTTCTTAAATTAGGATCAAATAGATTTTTTTTCTTACCCTTTTGTTTAGTTTAAAAAAAAACACACACCAAAAAAAATTGAAATTGATCAACCGATAAACAAAAATATTTCTTACCGTTTTATTTAGTTTACGATATGCCTTGCACTAATTTTATACATGAAATTTTATTACTTTCTATCTTCCCACAACAAAAGAGAGTTGAGATAGGAAAAGTTAGAGAAGATTTTACCTTGCATTGGAGAGAGAGAGTGCTACGGTTTCAAAATTTACTTCCCTTTTTTATTACAAAATCCGGCTCTTTTTTTTTTTGCAATGAAATTTTATTACTTTCTATCTTTCCATAACAAAAGAGAGTTGAAATAGGAAATGTTAGAGAATATTGAAATAGGATTTTCCAACCCTAAGACTCTTCTCAGCCATAGGATTTATGAGAGATAAATTTGAGCCGTTAAATTTATGTACATAGGATTCAAATACTGAGTTGTTTTATTTTATAGATATAGATTTATACCTCCAGAAGTAGCCCTTTCAAAATCTACATAATAAGGGAGAATGGTTTTTGAATCTTATCCCTCTATAAATCCTAACAATTGATTTGCTTCATAAATCGTACGGCTCTCTCTCTCTCTCCCTCCCTCTCTCTCTCTCTCTCAAACAATGATAATTGCATAATTACCACTAATTAGATCTCACGTTGCGCCGTCAGACACGGACAAACTCTAGTCCTTATATAACTGATCAATTGGGAATGTTCAGGCTTCATTAGAGATACTCCTATCTAGAAAAGTCAGCTTTTTAATTTTTTCCTCCATCCTTGAGGAAATAGCTAAAAATCCTTCAAGGCTGTCATAATTAATGAAAAAAAATAGCAAATCATTTGGATTTTGGAATGTCTGGAAGTCAAATTCATTAGCTTTTTGAGAATGAACTAAAATTTGTTCAGGTTGCTTTTCCATCTGCAGTTTGGGCTATATGACAGGATGACTTTTTGCCTAAATTAAATAAAACAAACAAGTGAGGTTTTTTGTGCAAAAAATGACGAAAATGGAGTAATTAATTGCACGGGATGACAAACCGATATCTCAATTTCCAGTCAAGAAACCACCATGGTGGTAGCCTCGTTGGTTGGGCTTCCCTCTTTCCGTAGGGAAGACTCGATTTCGAGTCTTACAAGTGGTATGGGATTGAAAACATTATGCTCCCACCAACATATACCTAGGTGGTGCCGTGGTGATGGTCTGTTCTCACAGACAATAGCTACGGCTCAACCGAACATTCCACTGGCAGGTAGAGAGTCTCTATGGTCACGCCCAAGGGGAGTTGTTACGCTGGTCGCTCCCTTCCACCCTTTTGATTATCAAAAAAAAAAAAAAATTCCCAGTCAAGAAACAAAGAAAATGTCCAATGATTGCGTACTAGGCAGAGACGTACATAGCATATTCTTTGCCAGAAAAAAGAGAACGAATTCGGAAGATGTGAGAGAGACCATGCAATGGGAAGCAGAAAGCCAGAAACAGACTCTGTAATACTTTCAGCGAACATGAAAAATCTACAATTCCTCTGTCAAACGATACCCGGTTGTCAAAACGACGAAAAAACTTTACACCAAAAAACAAGGCATACAGAGTAATTCCAAAGACAAAATTCTGCCCGCTAGAACACCATATTATTCCTAGACCAAGTTAAATTCCTTCTTATTATACACAGTATAACCTGTAGGACAAACTCAAAGGTTTCCACGTGCACATTTTCAAAATAGCACGGAGCAATTTCATTTCCAAGTGAACTTGCTGCTGACTGCATCGTAGCTCGGAACATGAATGACTGTCAGAGAAGGATAGAAATATTAGGAAAAACTTCACCAAAATATGCTGATGAAATTCATAAAAGAATAGTGTGGTGAAATAGGGGCATACTATCTCCATGAGATGCCATTGTAAGAGGGGAAGAAATCAGCTTTTTAGCAATGGAAGCAATATCTTTCAATGAAACTTCATCCACGATCTTCAAGAAATGCTCCACAGGTTTCCTAGGAAGAAAAATCGTGAAATCTTTTACGGATAAGAGAAGATGAAATATATGTTCAAGATTGCTGCTTCCTTTTTGTTTTACAAAATTTGAGATCAGCAACTTCAGAACTACAAAAAATGAAGATAAGAAAGCAAGACATGAATTGGCACTCATCCCTAGGTAATCACCTAAACCTAAAGTTTATGCTGCTCAATAAAGTAACACCACCAGAATCCTTTTAGAGCCAATCCCAAAAAAACAGGCTACCACCATGTTCTGTCTTTCCAATCTAAAACAATATCATACTACAAGATCTTTTTTGGAAAACAGTGACGGGATTTTAGCTACAACACCAGATTCAGGATTCAGTGACGTATACGTTTGTGTCAATGTAACAATCAAATTGGCATTCAATACCCTCATATGTAACCTTGACTATGGGGTTTAGCGTAATCTATATCTTCCAACCAAACAAAACCTCATATAGCCCGGAGTGCATATTTCATTTGTGCACCAAAACATTCAGTCAACCATCAGTATCATCTCATGCCGTACTTTCTCAAAACTACCTTCTTAAATAAAGCAGCATCATATGCCATAATCATGCAGATAAAAATTGATGAAGTGACTGTACAGGGTTATCAAATCCACAGTCACTACAGAGAAACAAGAATTACCGATTTCCGAGCGTCAAAATTTGTTTACCAATATCTTCTGATGCAACCATCTGCAAGATAAAAACACCAATGTAAGCCAGTCAGGAAAAAGTGTGCATATGTGTTGTGTGTGTTGGGGGAAGAAGAAGAAATCCAGAACACAAATAATTAGCATTCGTTTGATGTACGGAAGAAGTTGCTTACTCTGGATTCGAGGTTCATAAGAATGGCGGACTTTGTCGACTGTTTGGCACGATCTAACTCAACTTGGTCAACTGCCAGCCAGTGAAATGGAAAGATGAAGAATAGAGGCAAAAAGGGGCGAAAGTGAAAGCTTGACTACTAATATACGCCCCGAAAACTAAAATTGTCATTTCTCTGTAATGTTCTCCTAAAGGTAAAAGTGAAGTTCTTCATAGATTTTGGTGCAAGTACAAACTTCCATCCTATTGATGTTCGTCTCATACATTTTCCACTTACCAAATAAACAACTAAAATGCCTAATACCACTATCAACAATCTAAATGTGAGAGGGAGAAGGAATCCCGAGAACCAAAATAGAGAAGGGATACAAGCAAATAAAGGTATAACAGCATACCTTCTCCAGGTGTGGCAACTGCAATAAGTTCTGTAACGGCTATATCAATGGCCTTTGATACAAAATCAGAGCCCTGAATTGAAAAATGCAGCACCATTAACTTCAGACCAGAATAACCATGAAGACATAACAAAATAAAACAAAATGTAAGATTAGCCTTATCAAGCTATGCATTACATGCTCTCATAAAACTTCCTCTCTCCAAAAAAAGAGTGACTTATTTTCGGAAAGCACTAAGTTCAAGAAGGAAAGCCCAGACGCAAGTCAATTCTTCACGTTGGCAATACACTAGCAATTGCCCATCATAAAATCAGGAATAATATTTGTGCTATGCTTCTGGCATTTGTACGTTTTATCATAAGTGTTAACATAAAAATGTATTGGACACCCATTTTGGGACACCTAAGGAAGTAAGACACTCACTTGGGGACAGCCAATAATATCCCTGACTGTATCCATTGGAGTATCCATGCACGTTGAATATAGCCCCCAAATTAGGTTGCAACTTGCAACTTCCAAAATAAAGATATTATTAACAGGTAATTACATGTCATACGAAGGAGAAATGACTTACAGTAGCAGCTTCAATTCCAAACAAGCCAGTATTGGTGAAACTGGTGTTGAATGCAGTAAACGCATGAATTTGTGGATACTGGTTCAAGACACGACGATCTACGCATCATATCAGCACAATCATATACATACAACAGCTGGACGATAAAATAATAACACCGACAAGTAGATAGGTATGCAACTATTTGCTATGTAAACCACTATAAACAGTTGTATGACCATGCAGATATGGACATGCATTTCCAAGCATCTCAAGCTTACTATAATATTCCTTTGATAAAAGCATCTGATATATACACTTAGTCACTTACACAGCCTTGACAACATCCCTTTTCCAGGACCACCTGCTGAGAAGGATCCACCTCCTCCCATTAGAATCTACACAGAGAATATGTTTGTATTATTGCTTCCGAAAAGTCGACGTCCAATGACACTAATGCAAAGGACAGCAAATAGACGAAGAATTTGAAACAGAATCTCTTTTAATTGTATCCCACTCATAAATGGGGTAAAAGAATCACAGCATGCTGTAACCTTCACAAAGATACAATAATGAGATTTAATACCTGAAGAACAGTCAAAGTCATTGCTTCCTTCTCCTTAATAGAGCCACCAAGCGCTTCAAAAGCAAGGGCAAAATGAGTTTTCTGGCCATAAAGGAGTAAAAATGTTAGTCTCGGAACTAACCGATCCTATATGAGAAATCCAACAGTGCTAAAGAGTCAACACTAACAAATCCTAGACTAGAAGATGAAGCGTACAAAACAATCACAATTAATTATGTAATTAAACATACCCCTGAATCAGCTTGACAACGATAATCACCTCCGACGTAAACAGATTTTGGCTCCTCAGGACGAGGAACACTGGGTAAGTCAGAAAGCAATGGTTCTGCAAATTTTAACAGCTCATCATGTTCAACACCAGAAGCTGCAAGGACCATTCGAGGAGCAGTATAGTTTCCCTACAATTTTCAAAAGGAAAACAAAGTTAAGATATGCAAAACACCTACATAAAATATTGAACACGGGATAAACAAACTGATATTGGTTATACTTTCGTTTCAGAAAAACTAACAAAGAATAAGGTTATAATGTAAAATCTCATCCAACTCACGGCCAGAAATTCCTCCAAAACTGTAATCATGATGAAGAGACTGCCTTTGGTTATAATCGGTACAAAAATAGTGGTAATGTAAGATAGCAATGCAAAGTTTTCTCCAACTCACTGCCACAAATTCCTCCAAAATGGAACTATCCAATCTGCCAATTGCAGACTCTGAGGCCAGAAGAGAATTTGCCAATGCACCAGAATAACCGACAGAGTGAATTGCTTCTACAAGCAGGCTTGATGGATTGTTAGAAGCTTCAGTGATCTCAGCTTTCACCTTCAGAAGCTGTTGAAGATAACATTTGTCAGTATAAGCATAACCCAGAAACGACAATAAAGAAGCACAGCAAGATGAAGAAGCTTACCTGCTCATTGATCTCCCAATCCAGGAAGACAGGGTTCCTCGCACAATCAATAAGCAGTTCCACCATTTGAGGAACATAAGTTTTCAAAGCATCATACGTGTACCCCATCTGCTCCCTTGAAGCTGAGGCTGTCACATTGCCACCGATAGCTTCCACTTCCCTCACAATCCGCAAGTGACTCCTGTTTCTCGTGCTCTTAAAGGCCATGCGTTCCAACAGGTGCGTGGCCCCAAATTGTTCTGGTGTTTCATAGATTGAACCACAATCAACATACAACCCAATAGAGGCCGCAGGATGCTGTCCAACCAACAAATTGAATATACTATAAACTAAACTTCAAACATAAGGAAGAAGCAACAATAAACTAAAAAGACATTCGTTCCATACATACCGGATATGTTTCCGAGGCAATCTTGACACCATTAGGGAGGGTTGTTATCTTGGTCTTACCCTTTTCAACATGGTCAGGCAATGGGGGTGGAAGGGTAACACCTTGAAGTGGGACTTGTAGAGGGGGGAGCGAACTAGACCTCCCCCCAGTCAGCCAGCTAAAGAAACCACCTGAAGAAGATGACTTTGTAGCAACAGCACTTGAACTTGCAAACCTGGTTAGTAACCTATTGCCGGCATGACCCTGCTTTCCCAATTGACCATCAAAATAACCCACATGTCCAGTTTATCGGTCTGAAAACTAAATTATGCATGGTTTGAGTAAAAAATGGAACAACCAATGACCTAAAATTTACGGGGAGGGATGATAAATGAGCCAAGCGGGTGGTTGATCAAGCTACTTTAAAACTTAACAAACTTCAAAAATATGTTTGAGCTTTGCTTGTTATGAGATAATTCGATCTCAAAAGAGCTTTAATCAAGCTGAACACGAGCCGATCTCGAGTAACTAGAGTATTTTATACATCATAAACCAAACGAGCCGACTAGTAGCTTGATCGAGTTTGGTCTGTTCTGAAAGCTTCAGAAAAATGTTTTTAAGCATGGCTTGTTTATGAAACAAACAAATTTTGAACAAGCTTTTAACAAGTGAACACAAGCTCAAACTTTAGAAGCTTGGTTCGTCGAGCAGCCCCCTATTTACAGGGAAACAAGTAAATGCCACAGGGGTGTAAGTAACCCACAATTGAGGAACTGTTGCACAAGAGGAAGTCTTAGGAACATAACAACATACACAACATCCTGCACAACATTCTTACGTGGCAGTGTTTCGTTGGCAATGGGATGAATTGCTATTTTTCAACAACCAATGAAACACTGCCAGATAGTTTTTTTTTTTTTCCAATGCAGGGCATCCCGAGCCAGCTTGCGTGCAACTCAGAACTCCGACTAATTCCTACAACCCCTCCTACAGCCACTTCACACGCTTAGGCGTAGGAATGTTTGGGCCCAATGTTGTGCGTGTTGTTGTGTTCCTAGATTTTTTTTTTTTTTTGGGTAATTGTGTTCCTAGATTTTTCCATTGCACAAACACGAAAAGTACTGTGACTACAATCAATACAATACATCACGAAAAAACAACAAACAAAACACAAAACGACTACGAAGTTCATTGAACGAATAGGAAGGTTTCAACCATTAGGGACTCCATTGGAGTACGCATCGTTCCAGCACTCCAATCACAACCCCCGAAATTGGGCAACGCATATACATAAACACTTTATAAAATTCGCAATCCACACCCCACGATGACAGACCAGCAAAAAGGCTGCACGATGATAGGACCCAAAAGTGGCCACACGTGACAGACCTCAAACGCGGCTGCACGTGAGGGGGGATGTTAAGGAAATGAATCCCACATTGCTTGGGAGTGGAATGGGTGATCACTTAATAACATTTGGGACCTCTCCACTCATTGCCAATTGGTTTTGAGATGGATATAAAGTTTCTACATGTTATGTGTTGAAGAAGGATTGTTGGGGCCACTGACCTTGAGAGCCTTGACACGAGAAGCTGATGTCCTGTACATGATGATCCGATCACAGAGAAGAACCCTAGTAGAATGTTTCTCTCTCTAGGCCGAGGTTGTGGGATTCGCACCTACAGGAGAGGAGAGAGACGATTGTTTCTCTCTCTAAACAGCGGGCGTAACAAACACGTGCGAAGGCACGTGAGAGCTCTCGATCCGTCGGTCAGGTTGTTGTGAATCACTACTTGTGAGTTATGATGGCGGCATGGCGCGACTTGTGATGACTCGATGCACATCCTAGGCTTTCAAAACATTTTTCCAGTTTCCCTTCTACAAGTGCAATGGGGGGAGTCAAATTGAGCTTTACAGTGTTCGAGCACGGTTTATTAACTAAACAAGCTAAGAATTGGAGCTCAAGCTAAGCCGAACCCTTTACAAGATGAGTCTGGCTAATTTTCTTAACAAGTCTTTCTAAATGAATCGAGCCTAACAAAATGAGTCAAGCATTTGAGGGTTGAATTCGGCTCGTTTAGTTAACGAACCTAAAATTCACGTTTGAGCTCGGCTCAATTACTATACGAGTCGAGTCGAGCCGAGCCACAAGCATGGTTGATTTGCAACCCAAATCCCTTCCAAACTATGCAAAAATTGTAATCCAGTTAGTGATTAGTAGGATTAGCAGGAGTGATGATCAACCAGATTAGTTCGATTTTACGGTATACCAATAACCAAATATATTCTCGCGAATTGAAGATTTTGACAACCAGATCAATTCGCGAATGTGCATAGAAATGAACCAATTCACATCATCCGACTATGGTTCGGTTTCAGTATCATAATTATTTTTATGTAACAAAATGAAAATAAAACTAGATTTTGAATCAATTTCATTAATAAAAAAAAAAACCCCACCAAAACTCGCTAAAACAAATTTAAGCTCACATTCACCAATAAAAATTGTGTTACATATTATACCATGATTGGATCTCTTATGATCTAGTGTTTTTTGAAAAAAACATCAATTTGATTTAATATAAAAAGTTGAGGTTCCAATCAGTTTGGGACCAAAACCGTGAGCATTAAATCGCAAGTCAAACCATTTGATTGGGCTTTTAATTGTATGATTGTATCAATCAGGACCAAACCACGCTACTAAAAAATAGAATCAAGTTAATATGGTTTAAGGGCTTGATTGGTTAAATAGATAGTTCATGGGGTAAAGTGATCCTGGGTACGTATGAGGGGTAAAATGAAACATTTTTGCACTATTTTCTCGTTATATTTTTCTTACAACTCAGTGTCATGCTTGCGGGGGCAACCAATCTTGATGACCAATTCCACCGTCTACAGGCGGAGCCTTATTATCGTAAAATTTCCTCTACGTCAGTCATAAATCCACTTATATTTCTGCATTTCGGAGTAAAAATTCTCTCTTAATGAATAACTGTGTTAAGTAACCTACATTGCTTGCTTGTCGTTTGATGAATTGTCTCAATTAAATGCTACTTTATTGGGTGGTTACAACAAGTTCTATGCCCAATTTAAGCAACGAAAACTGGTTTTTGTCAAATATATACAAAAGGAGATACCGTCTATGCTACATTCATAAAAGTCGTTTGTTTCATATGGTACTTCCTCTAGCACATGCTGCATGGTGGATTCTTGTTGACCCATATTGCTCATTCACAGTGATTCACTCTGCATGGTAGTTTTTTTTTTTTGGCTAAATAGTCTGTGTGGAAGTTGTTTGATATGATTACTCTTCCGTGTTACAGCCTTGTTTTCTTGAATGCGCGCGAAATGGTAATGCAGGAACAGCAACCGTCGGGTGCTTCGCTCGCTCTTTTAAGTGGTAAGGTTTATCTCTAGTCATCTTTCTACGTAGAAATGTTTTGCTGCCAATTTCTCCACTCCCTTGGTAGGTTACTGAATCCAAGGTTTCAATTTGCAGAATCTACCTTCCAAATTCCAATGAAGGTAGCACGCAGTTGAAAGCTAGCTAGTCAAGTTCAATTTCTCAGGTTAGATGTCTCCAACTCGATCCTATTTCTCTACTGAATTTTGCAGAAGATCATTTCCACAACTTCGTCGTCATCTTAATATAGTCACATAGGCAATCGAGAATCAAGAGCGAAATATTTTTAAGAATGTTGTGCTTGTACAGAAGAACATGCATTTCATCGAGATTCTGCTTCGATAATGACATGCATTTCCCTCCTCCAAAGAATTAAGATAGAGAGGTGATATGAAAATAAACTTTAAGTTCATATTAGTTGCAAGTACATCCCATATGACACCTTGGATGTCTTCTGTCTTGGATGTGAAGATAAAGAGAATATTAGCTAGTGGATAGAATGATTCAACCAATGAAGAATAAGAACAGTTCCACACATATCCGATAACCTTCCAATTTCAAAGTCATTAAAATGGTCATAGAGGGAATATTAGTCTCCCAAAGGAAAAAAGTTTACAGGGGATTAAGAGGACGGATGGCATGTAGAACATCCAACATCCAGAAAATGCTGATTATGTACCAGGGAATATAGATAGATAAGCAGTACACTAGTGGAAAGTTGGCAGTTGCTATCTGATCAGGGCAATTTGTTGTGGAATTTGTTGATACGAAATGTTATAGAGTTGCGCAACATTACCTCACCACATCATACGGTTATCACCTTCTCTTTTCTCCGACTTGTTCTACAGAATGCTATACCCTCTCATATTCACACTTTTCTTCCCTCTTACAGACCCATATGCATCCTTTTGTGAGGGTTGTATATATAGAGCAATGGAAGCTTTATTTTGTTGTAGTTCTTCTCCAAAACAACGATCTTAGCAGCAGATATGGAGGCCTTACAATGGACTGGTGTCTATTGCACATGGTCTCCAGAAGCACCTACATCTACACGGGCCAAAATTTATGGTTCTCATGCATTGCCAAGGAGTAAGTCACCACTTTTCCAGAGTCATGAAAAATAGCTAATTTTACATTCTTTGGCCAGAGAGAAATCACTTTTGGGATTTGTTGTTTCATATTCCAGGTCTTTCGTGGAAGCCAATCTCCTCCAAGTCCTTTCTTGGTTCTCGTGCATTTCCAAGGAGTAAAATCATCATTTTTCAGGCATCATGACTCATGAGATAGCTAATTTTACCATTTGGCAAGAAATAATTAACTTTGGGATTTCTGTGTCTTGTTTTCCAGGTCTTTCGTGGAAGCCAATTTCCTCCAAGCCATTTCTTGGTGGCAGTTATTTGCTCAAGAAAGGAGGAGTTCACGTTGTGTCTCCGAATATAACATCACCGAGCTTAGCAGTTGAGCTCCTTTGTGCGTGGGATGATGAATATGAGGGGGTCATTGTTGATCCTTATAGCTTACCCTTGAGCTCAAATGCTTTTGCGTCCACACTGCGGGCTTCTCTGTTGAACTGGAAGTTGAAGGTTAGATATACTCTCCACATACTCACAAGCATGTCTTGTTTCCACCTTATCCCGCACTTGCATTGCAGAAAAAATCCTGCACTCATCTAAAATCTAAGGCAGTAATTGTTGAGTTGTTTACAATTGCTCCTGTAATCCCACTTCATGCTAGTTAAAGTTAAAACGTACACGGCCTGTTAAAATCCATAATGACTTCATCATTAATGAGTTTATCTAAAATGCTTAAGAAGTCGAATTGAGATTTAAGATGGTAACTCTAAAAGAATTTGAGCAGATGATGTTAACTGTCAAGTGTTCTAATAATTTTGATCCTGATAATTGCCTCTGATGGGAACTGTTATCAAAGACCCCTGTAATAGACTAATAGTCCACCAATCTTGCGAATTGTGATGACGTAAAAACGACTACTTAATTAACTTTCACCTGAGAGCAAGTGGAACCTACTTCAGTATAACGGTGAATTAAAGTTTGAGATACAGAAAAATGTCAAATTCCTTCTGTTACTTATTTCAAACTCAGTGCAGGGGAAAAGGGGGATATGGCTGAAGATTCTACAAGAGCAAGCTGAACTTGTTCAGATAGCGATTCAGGTAACAGTTTGACTCCCCAATACTGCAATATCAATGTCTCAAGACATGATACTGTTATATACTTATCGTACCACCCATACATTTTTTTTCTCTACTCTCTTGTTGAACTTATTCAATATAGAATTTGGTTTCTCTTAGAACAGTTTTGCATAATGCATTTTAGAAACTGTTTTTGAAAATAAAACAACCAGCGTTTTCATTATCTATTTCATTTTATAACAGAAATGGTTTCAAGAGTTCAAGAACATCTTTCTGAAACCTACTCAGAACTAAGTTCATTGTGTTTCTTAGAACTTAAGGATGAGACGAAAAACAGAAAACAAAGCTGTACCAAACAAATGGGACCATCTTGTTTAACTCCTCTACTAATTGATTCATAGGAGGGTTTCAATTACCATCATGCTGAATCAGGATATGTTATGCTAACGTATTGGATTCCTGATGAGCCAGTGATGCTCCCTGCCGGCCCTTCCCATCAAATAGGCATTGCAGGGTTTGTGATGAATGACAAAAGAGAGGTATTCTAGTTTGCAAACTTTTCCCATATCTCTTCACAATGTTATCTAACTTTGCCTAACTAAACTTGTTTATGCTGTTTAGGTTCTTGTAGTGAAAGAAAAATGCCCTTGCAGTTGCTCAGGGATATGGAAGTTGCCTACCGGTTATATTAACAAGGTGCTGGTTCTGTCTTTCTAGTTTCTACATACATTTGTCTTCTTTCTATTATAGTTGCTCCTCTTATCGACAAGATTGTTTCAAATTTGGGCAAGAACTCACAGAGGCCTATGTAAATGTTGATTCCCGCATTTTGTTTCTCTGAAGGAGTGACTGATACCTGATCCTTTTCTTTCATCTTAGTCTGAAGATATATTTTCTGGAGCTGTAAGAGAAGTGAAAGAAGAAACTGGTGTAAGCATGAATTCAACTCCAACCCATAGTTTCAACACGATCATCGCTCTATCATTAATTTTCTATGCTCCATCCTTATCCTTCTCGTGATTTGCAGGTTGACACAATTTTCCAGGAAATGATTGCTTTCAGGTATTGTCTTCCTAAAGAACTACGGCCTCTAATAGTAGGAGAGCAGTGGGAGAAAAGAAATAAAATCCATCGATAGCAGTCACAAAGTTATTTCAAGTAGGATCCTTCAATGAAGGATTTCATGTTAGCATAGTCACATTGTTAATTGAAATCCATCAATCAAAGCATTCAAATCAAATCTGTAAACGAAAAAGTGAAACAGAAAACTGGATGAGAGGTTATACCTCTTGAACAAGTGACACCGTATCCATTCATTTCCAATCCAAACGCCAACACAACCTTGAAGCTCTTAAAAATTTACAATGAACACAGAGTATTGAATATAGATACCCTTTGGGGGGGTTAAGTCTCCTTTCTTGCTTTCATAAGTTACATTTCATGTTTCTGGGTTGCAGACATGCCCATCTAGTGGCTTTTGAGAAGTCAGATCTGCTGTTTGTGTGCATGCTTAAACCACTGTCCTATGAAATCACTATCGACGGAAAGGAAATTCAAGCTGCCAAGGTATTTCAGGTTTACAGAGGGATTCATACATATGTTAATCATTCGTCTTTTTTTTTTTTTTTTTGGTGACTTGTTTTGTGTTCTGCTGTTTTCAGTGGATGCCTGTGGATGAAGTGTTGAAACAACCATTTTACAGAGAAGATCACATGTCCAAAAGGATTGTTGAGATCTGCATGGCTACACATGAAAGAGATTACTGTGGATTCATTGCCCATAAGTTAACCTCAAAATTTGATGGGAACTTGTCCTACTTGTATTATTATTACAATGAAAAGAGCACAATTTAGGCTCACACCTCATTGTCCACAACAGGACACTTGGGGCTCGTTTGGATCCAACTTTTGAACTTGCTTCAGCTTGTAGCTTGAATCAGCTTGAGAGGGAAAAGCTATTTGCAATGATGTATCTCTTGAGACAAAAATGCAAGGAATAGTCTCTAAAAACCTGCTTCTTGCAATTTTCTCTACTTCTCAAGCTCACAATTTTTGGATTTCAATGTCACAGACAATTGTAGTGCTCGACCCGATCAATATCAATATGATCAGTGCAAGAAAATCAAGCTACTTAAGTTCAGTTTGTCTATTGAAAAATTCAATTGAAGTTCATTCTTTCAAAAACAACAATGAACAAGCTAACTTGTGAACCTCAAATAGCTCCTTTGGACTTAGGGCCTGTTTGGACCGTCATTTGAATTATATGTTTTTGGGTGTTTAGGAGCCAAACCTAGAATGCATTGTACAATAATGCGATTACTAGAAATGAACTGGAGAATTGAGAACCTAAAAATCACTATACTTCTACACAGAAAATCCTTGTGTGAAATATATTTTACATATTATTCAAATACTTCTATAATTCAAAAATTTATAGGCTACAAGTTAAAGGTAAACCCACCCAACAATCTACACAAGAAGCTTGTGTTGTCTTGTGAAGTTGAGCTGCCTTTTTTTGATGGGAAATCCTAAATTGTTTTTCATGGGTTTCAATGCCTTACAAAACACGTCACGTAATCCCTGTGTTGACACCACCAGCCACTCTCGGCCTGGACAATGACTTGTTTAAATACTTTAGCTCTCCGCCACGTAATGTCCAAAAATAAATACAGCTTCACCTACGCATGCTAAAGTGGAAAAGCAGAGTCAACTTACCCATAAAATACGTATGAGAATGGAACTACTGTCCACAAAATTAAAGTTGCCCGAAAGTCTAGGTTATGTTTGGAAAAGTTTTTATTTTCAACTTTTTATTTTTGTTTCTGATATTTTTTAAAACAGACACAATAAACATGTTAGTGTTACTGTTTTTGTTTTTATTTTTTAATAAATAAACAAAAACTCATTTTTTGTTTTTTATAAACAGAAAAAAAAATGGCAACTTTACCAAATAGACCTATAGTATTTAGCTTATACCAAACAGACCTATAGTACTTAGCTTATAGCAGACAACAAATGTCCTTACTATATAAGCCTCAAGATTAGTCCGGCTGGTTAGTGGATTTGCTTACACAATTGACCAGGGGTTCAATTCTTGGAGTCAGACCGCAAAAAAAGTAATTTCTTGTGAATTCTCTAGTCCCGCCGTGGATGATGTGCTTTTGACTGACTGAGGAGGGGATTAGTTGAAGTGCGCATAAACTAACTTGTTCCCCCTTGACCGTCGAACCAGAAAAGAAAAACTCTCCTTACTAGAAATTTGTTTTTTTTTATTAGTCTTGCTAGAAATTTGTGAGTTGCGGGTGACTGCCTGAATTTATTCGAAAGAAAAAAATCTATTCAGAAAATTCTACAGTAAAGATCATTTTTCGTAAAAAAAAATAAACACGACTGTTGTGGACAAGATCGATATCAATAATAGTTTTGATTCACGAAAGTAACGAATTGAATGTATCGTCTTATTTTTATCTTACACTATAGATCAGTGAGTGCTTCATCGTCAAAAATTCTAGTGACTCGTAATATTCATATACGCTGAACTGAATTATAATATTCCATCATTGTTTGTTATGCATGGTCACACCATTCATATTTTGGAATTTCAGCGTTTAATTTTCTCGTCGCACAAGAATGAGCTTTTGTTCTAAATTTTTTGGGTAAATTCATTGTATTTGCTAAAACAAGGTTTAAGTTTCCTTAACAGACCCCACATTCGCATAAAAGGAAAACCCATGGACTGACCCAACACGAGAGATTTTTCAGTGTCGGATGAGCACAGTCACGTGGTGTCCATGCATATATATTGGCAAACATATCTTGAACGGTCCAAATTTATTTAGATAATTTTTTAGTGCAAAATTACCAAAATATTCCCTCAAATCCAAACAAATCTGAACTGTCAAAGACAGATTTGGACGACCAAAATGCGTGCACGGACACCACGTACCCGTGCCCTCCCGGCACTCAAAAATTTCTCGACCCAACACCAACTTGACCATAATTTTGTTTTCTTCGGAACCTTCTTGGCATCTGACCATGTCCTTCACAAATTAAGGCCATTAATGGTTTTGTAATCCCTGGTTAAGAACCACTGGTTTTGTCTTATTACAATAAAACATGGCAACAATTAGGAAGAAAACTCATTTTAAGGATAACACCTCAACCAAACCACCTAATTAAAACCCACCCCTGACCCCAACACAAGCTTTAAATCCTACTTTTTTTGCGGTCAACTAAGTGTGCAATTTAATCTGCACTGTTCATCTTAATATCAATGGTTTAGATTTGCTGAAACTTTTACCGGTAAAAGTATATACTTATCGATAAGAATATGTAAACAAATTTGGACCATTAAAAATATCATTCGACAGTTGCAATCACTTGGACCGCATTTCTAAAACTGGACTGCAGACAAGCCAGATTCCTTTAAAAACTAGTTTTTCAAATTATTTTTTTAAGTTTTTGACCAGAATATTTTTGCTTTGATCAACAAGAAATGGATTTTCGATTGTTGTAAGAATTACGTCAAATCGAACAATTCAACTTATAAAAAGAAAGTTTGGCAACACGTTTGTATAAACCTAAGCAAATACACCACGCGAGAAAACACAAACAATTCTGATTATTGATTCATTGACCTTCACTTTGAAGCGTGTAAATCGAGGTCCGTCCCAAATTAAGTGTCCTTTTACTATTTGGGAGGTCTCAAAATATTGTCTATATCTTCTTATTTATAATTTTTTTATATTCAATATGGATCTTATTTGATAAATCTCAATTAGTCCTGTTATACAAAATTTTAAAAATCTCAAAAAATATTATAAGTTAAAAAATATAAGAAATTTTGTAAGTTGAGACACTTATTTTGGGACGGATAGAGTAATTAAGACAAATTAGCCTTTTTTCTTATAGTAGAATAGAAAACAAACATGTTTTTTAAATTATTGTTATTAGAAACAAAACAAAAAAAAAAAAGTTGAACGGACCCAGTTTTTCAATGTAATACAAAAAATCAAAGTTTAAAATTTCGTCACGAGTTTTCTAAGCCGACCATGTGGTCAACGGTCTATGTTTACATGTATAAGGCATAAAAATCAAAAAGAACATTTGCTTTTGATTTGCCTTTTCTCTAACATTTTCAAACCGAGTATGATTTGTCTTTTCTCTTAACATCGGGTGTTGCACACCTCAGTCATACCTCTCTCATATACAGGTGGAACCCGTTTCATCCTAGTCCCATCTTATTCCTTCTTGCCATCACATTAATGCTATTAATCGTTTCCATCCATTAAACAAGTAAATTTATTTCCATTTTTGAAACTCAATTACTGAAATTCAGTAGAAAACCCTATAATCTCCTAATCTCTTAATTAAATGAGACTAATTCCTACGGCCAACCACAGAAAACCAACACACAAGAAAAGCAAATAGGAAAGGAGACCACCGAATGCCCCCATGAGGCTATTCATATGATTTTTCACCTCCTAACTGATTAGCATACCTTGAGAGTTGAGAATCGAAATCACACCCCAAACCCCCCCGACCAGTGGAGACATTGCTCATTGGGTCATCTGATTTAACTTTAAAAAGTATCTGGGACCTTGTAGTGAGCAAGTCACTACCAGGATGTAGTGATCATTTAGACTGTTCGTTTCCTCAATCGATGTTTAGATTCATTGATAACTTTTATCGGTTAAAGAATACTTTTACCGGTAATAAATAACAAACATATCTGAACCATTGATTGTTGAAATGAACCATTCGAATTGCATCCCACAAGAAGCGCTACAGGAGTTCCTCGCTATAGGTCCTGATTTGATTCCTGCATAGTACATACCACTTTTGTAGGACTGCAATTTTACACAATTGCCCATCAATTAATTCAATAAAGGGTCGGCGACTCGGCATCATAATTCGTCAAAGAGTAAGGATTTAAAATTGAACTTACCAATGAAATTCTGTTCAAAAAAAAAAAAAATTTGAACTTACCAAATTGCCCTTCCGTTACTTCGTTTTTGCACACATAAACAATAGTACTCCTACATAACATAGAAGTAGTAAAGTAAAAAGATAAGATACGAAATAACTTAAATAAGAATGATGGAAAGAAGAGTGCCAAAAGATTCAAAGGTGTCGAGTTTTTTTTTTTGGGTCACGACTAAAAAATGTCGGTAAGAATAAGAGAAATTCTAAATTTAAATGGTGAATAGGAGATATTTTTCGGTGCCGGGTGGGTATATCCCACGTGGTATTCGCTCGGTACATTCGAGCCGTCCAATACACTTTTCGATAGCCCAGATTGAAACTCTCTCTCTCCTCTCACCCCATCACTTTTTCTCTCCAAATTCAAGCCGTCCAAAATCGCAATGGACCGGACACCGCATGGTTCCCACCCAGCACTGGAAAAAATTCTTCGGCAAGTAGAGATCACCTTTTGTTTGTTTCAATTCTCATCTCAATCCACCTTTCTCTTTACACATTTTTTAATATATTTTTCTCTTTGTTTCTTTCCGCTCATTACATAAAAATAACTTTCAAAAATTTGAACCAAACAAGGTCACTGTAGCTGTCCAAATCTCAACTTCTGACCAATGCTCATTTCATTTGGCACGCACAACAAATAATGCCGGCCGACGGCCGTCATCACCCGAGCATGCGCGACCCGATGTCAACGCTGTAATTTTAAAACAATCCCGAGGCCAATATTGACACAGCATGGGCCACAATTTTCACGACAACACATATTCCCGGAATCTAGAATATAAACTTTTCACCGTAACTATTTGGAAAACGCTCTCCCCCCTTCTTTCCTTTTTCCTTCTCCCATACTCTGTGAGCTGCGTCGAGAAACCTCCAGAACACCCAGCCGCCTGTTTTCCACCAGGCAACCAAACACAGCCCCTGTCGCCCGAAAAACTTGGCCAAGGCTCAACGTTTTCCTTAACTACTACTACGTACTACTTTTCTCGTCTTTTAGGAGTATTTCTTGGTCAACACTCTCCCCTATTAATACCATAAATAAATACGCCTATCCTCCTGCAGAATGGATGTTTGTGTAGGAGGACAAATTACTAGGAGTACTAGACAATCATCAGTTGAAGCTTGTGGTTATTTTTTGAATGGGCTCGCTTTGTAATACTTCTTCTCCGGTCCCTGCTCTCAAGTTGCGTGGAGGGCTCGATCGTTGTGGTAGTAATCCCAACTCATTGGTTGGTTCCAATTCAAAGAACTGTTCTGTACAATTGCCGATGGGGAGTTTTTCGGGCAATTCTCAGCCGAAGGTCGTCACCGGCGAGGCCGGTTACGTTCTTGAAGACGTTCCTCATTTGACCGATTACATTCCCGATCTTCCTGTA
>BPLS01000683.1:1405876-1444241 GCA_019656275.1 Rhododendron kiyosumense | reverse complement strand
CTCTCTCTCTCTCTCTCTCTCTCTCTCTCTCTCTCTCTCTCTCTCTCTCTCTCTCTACATGTGCGTGTGTGTGTGTGTGTGTCAGTTTGGATAATTGTCTATTTTGAGGTAAAGCTCGACTCTGCTGGAGAGGTTGACTTATTTTTTTATGGCGGACTTATGAATTGGGTTCAGAATCGGATTTGCTTTAGTTGAAGTGTTTCATTTCCTTTAAATCTCTGCACTTCTGTTTTTCATAATCCGTGAGTTGATTTTTTCCCCGGGGGTTTTTGTATAAGGTTTAAGAATTAGTAAAGTAGTAAAAGAAAAAAGAAAAAGTAAACTTTCCCAGTCATTTGATTATTTCGATGACTCGGAGCCTACCCAAGGCGTTCTTGGATTTTCTAACGTGTTTCTTTTGTCACAAAGCTTACATTTCTAATTACATTCTACATATACACTTGTATTATAATGCACTTATCGTTAGTTGTCACTGTTTTTGGATTGTAATACACACAGACCATGTGCTTTTGTTTGGCTCATGAGAGAGAAGAAAATATTCAATTTTTAGCTATTGGGTGCCGCCTGTTTGCTCTATGGTAAAATGTTATGTCTTCGATTGGTAAAATGTTTTTATTTTGTTTTTCGAGGCTGAAAAAATGAATTGTAGTTCTACCATTTATATACTTCCGGTTGATGTTGACTTGCGGTAGGAATTTTTTCGAAAGAGCATATCGCCTAAATTTCACCTTGTTTCTTGATGGCAGACTTTTCCCAATCCATTGCAAGACAACACAGCATACTCAGTTGTTAAGTAAGTTGACCAAGGCTATCTTCCACTTGTTGCTGGTGATTTTTGTTCTGTTTTCCTTTTCTGCCTGTTGCTGAACCATAGACACGATTTTTATTTTTGTTTTTGACAGGCAATATTTTGTGAATGTTGATGACACTGTTGCACAAAAGGTGAACATTTTGTTATGAGTTCCAAATATTCTCTTTTCTCTTTTTTGGTCTTGTTTTTTTTTTTTTTTTTATGTTGTTATATTGGAAGAATTCTTGCATTCTCTTTTACTTACCAAGGAAAAAAGTTATTGTATTGTGGCAGTATTCAATGGAAGTATTCGCATGTAATGTCATAGTGGTTCACTGCATGAGAGCAAATGTGCCTCATGAGGGTCTTCCTTCACTTTTATGGTACTGTCACTAGAGTTGGAGAGGCAGTACTGAAAAACTTCTCTTGATGGCTAAATTCAAATAGAGAAGTCGGTGCCTGCATTTCCACGACCACGACAGAGAGGAGAATTTTTAAGGTTCATCCTCCAAGAGCACATTGTTCTCATGGTTTGAGCTACCAGGGTATCGGACATCACTGGTCTTTAATCTTTATTGATGTTTGCAGTTTATATCTCATTATGGGTTTTCAATTCCTGGTTTTTTCACTTGTAGATTGTCGTCCACAAGGCTAGTCCAAGAGGGACACATTTTCGACGCGCTGGACCCAGGCAAAAGGTACCTATTTTATCTGGCTTATGTGTAATATGTGCAATGGCGTGTCACTCACTCGACATTGACGCATACTCTTGCCAAATTCTTTTCAGGTGTATTTTGAGTCAGATGAAGTCCATGCTTGCATTGTCACATGTGGAGGCTTATGTCCTGGTCTCAACACAGTGATTAGGGAAATAGTATGTGGCCTTCACCATATGTATGGTGTGAAGAAAGTCCTGGGAATAGACGTAAGTGATTTGTTACTTAGATTTCCAATTCCATGTCTCTAAACTCTAAAGGTAGTTTGTTTTCAGATAATACTCTTCTTTTTAGGCTTCTGATGATCTACTGTTGAGTGAAAGGAGATATTAATAGAAATGTTGGCGTTACTTTTCTTGAATCTAAAAGCAAAATCAGAGGAGATTTTCTCCATCTTGACACACAATTTCATCTTAGGAATTGCAATTCCTGTTATTTAGCTGCATAGTTTGTGGGGAACCCATGCAGCAAGGGAACTGCTAAGCAACCAATGACACTGCATGCTCTTTTTGCACTAGCATAACTAGAAACATGCCTATCCTACTAATTAACTAGCAATTCCCTGGACAATCATGGGACTATTCCAGTGTTCTTATTCTGCAAAAAGGTCATGCCTTTTGGACTATTCCGGTGTTCCCTTTTGATGGTACTATAATTTACAAGCACAGATAAATAATTCGGGTCAAAGAAAAAGAACCATGTCAATTTTTGTAGGAGCTGTACTCCAACAGGAAAAACCTCTGATGCTTTTCCTTGGTTTGGAGAACAATGATTTCTCAAACTAAGGTATGTTAGTGTTCTAGCGGATTGTCTGATGTTATGGATTTCAAACTGAGGATAGGTTCATGTACGTTCTGTATCATACAAAGAGATGCACCACTCAGTTTCTACTTTCTAACGCATAGTTTTGAGCAGCACCAATGAAATAGGTTGTTGGATGCGCAGGGAGGATACAGGGGTTTCTATGCTCGAAACACAATCGCTTTAACACCCAAAACTGTAAACGACATCCACAAACGTGGTGGAACAGTGCTTGGGACATCACGAGGTGGCCACAATACTGGAAAAATAGTCGACAGCATTCAGGACCGGCGTATAAATCAAGTAAGAAGATATTGACATGCTCTTTCCAGGTTCAAGTGTCTTATTCATTGGTCATGTATGTTAATGCTCTTTTCTATTACTTAAGTGACTACCCCGTTGCTTATATGAATGTATGATTCTTTATTTATCAGGTTTACATTATTGGAGGAGACGGTACCCAGAGAGGGGCATCAGTGATCTATGAGGTATATTTGTAGTCACTTTTCATGTATTGCGTTTTACATGAATTAGTCCTTGAATTTTGCATTCTTGGGAGTCTTGAATCTCATGGTTGTAGTTGTTAACTGTAGAGCTACTTGTCATAAATTTTTAAAGCATTTTTATTCGCTGTTATGCAGGAAATCAGAAGGCGCGGTCTCAAAGTTGCAGTTGCTGGAATCCCTAAAACGATTGACAATGACATTCCGGTACTTCTTATGCAGCGATGAACATGATGGATTATGCTGAACCACTGCTTATTACAAAATATCAAATCTGTTCCCAAATTGTTTGCTTAACTTTTGTTTCCGTAGTACAGGTAATTGACAAGTCCTTTGGCTTTGATACTGCTGTTGAGGAGGCTCAACGTGCCATCAATGCAGCACACGTTGAATCTGATAGTATTGAAAATGGAATTGGCCTTGTGAAGTTAATGGGACGCTACAGTGGTAAGTTTACAGTATATTCCTTTTCTTCAAGTAGCTTAATTTCATGCCTTATTCTTAAAACCCTTGAATCGATAATTGGCTTTGAACGCTATGTAGTAGGAATCTAAAATTGCTTCATGCCTGAATGATATGGTGGTGTTATGTATGATATTCATGTATTTCTTCCAATATTTTCTTCTGTTCTTGGTCTTTGGATCGAAGAGGAAAATCTTAGCTGACCTGTTCCGTAAATTCATAATAATTATCTTGGTTCTACTATTTATATTTGACTTTGACGTGACAGGCTATATTGCAATGTATGCTACTCTAGCCAGCCGAGATGTTGACTGTTGCTTGATTCCAGAGTCGCCCTTTTATCTCGAAGGAGCAGGCGGACTTTTTGAGTACATAGAGAAAAGACTCAAGGAAAACGGACACATGGTTATTGTCATAGCCGAAGGTGCAGGACAGGAGCTTCTTTCTGAGGTCTTGCGTTCTAGTCATCAACAAGATGCTTCAGGAAACAAGCTTCTCCAAGACGTTGGGCTTTGGATATCTCAGAGTATCAAGGTTTGTGTCCTGTTCCAAACTAGTTTGTGGAATTGTATTTTCCAAATGTTGATCCATGCACATTTTGTTGGAAAATTCAAGCCCAAGAATTTTCCAACAAAGCCACTTACCTAGCTAAGCTGGCTGACCTATTCAACAAAGCTTCAAGTTTAGATCAATCATAGGTTTTAGTTTGATTCCCGTTCATCCTCTGACAAGGTGAAACTTTTGACTCAGTCATAAAATGGTTTGATTGAAATCATACGATGGAGTCCTTCTACTTAGGAAGCACTAAGATTGTCCATGTGCGATTAAAATATGGCTATTGTGAGAGTTAGGCAGCAGCCAAAATAACAGCTATTCACGGGTGAAAGCTTTTGAAATGTGGGACCTTTTCTATACTACCTTTTCTTCATTTGGTTCATGGAATATTCAGATCATTCTCTATCCATGAACTTGCTACATGTAATTTCTTTTTTCGGCTGCATGCAAACAAAGTGAGATATTGGTAGTTAAAATTCTTGGTTTTAATTTTCAGGATCATTTCTCAAGACAAAAGAAGATGACCATCAACCTCAAATATATAGGTTGGTACTTTAAGTACCCGTAGTTCAAAAAAAAATTACTTTTAAGTTCCCTGGTAGCATAAAACTTTCAAATGACTCCCTTACCGAATGCTGCAATTTTCATGACTGCCAGATCCCACATACATGATCCGAGCTATTCCAAGCAATGCATCCGACAACGTGTACTGCACACTTCTTGCGCAAAGTGCTGTTCATGGAGCGATGGCAGGGTACACAGGCTTTACAGTTGGGCCTGTCAATGGAAGACATTGTTATATACCCTTCTATGTGAGTCAGTCCTCGCCATTAAAAAAAACTGCTTGTTTCTGCTTAATTTTCATGATTTGTCATGCATTTCTCCTGATATTGAAAGAACTTTTGACAAGTTCAAAAATCAATACAAAAAAATTCCAATTCTTAAAATGTCTTCCACATGAAACATAGTTAATATTCTTGATGTTTACTCTTTCCTTCTTTGTACCTTGTATGATTTCCATTGGGCCTTGGCTCCGGTAAACTTAAAAGCAGATATGAGGTGGTATCACATTTCCATTCCAATTCGTTGAACAGGTGAAATATAGTAGTTATTTTGGAGCATCTTTAATTCCTAATCTTGAATCTTGATGTTTGTGTGCAGCGGATAAATGAGGGACAGAACAATGTGGTGATAACAGATAGGATGTGGGCTAGGCTCCTGTCATCGACCAACCAGCCGAGCTTTATAACTGCTAAAGATGTGATTGAAGATAGCAGAGAGGAAGAAGAGCCACCAAAGACTCCAAAGACTCAGACGTCCGAGGACAACTCTGCCGATGACAAGTTAATGTTGAACAAAGAGATGAACGAGCACGCAGTTATCGGTTAACATTTTAGTACTCTACAGATCGCAACTCGTATCCATCCATATATTATATTAGGATGAGATAAACTTGGTGGTTGTAATTAGCAAAATATGCATGGTATGATAGAATAAATTTATGAGGCTTTCCAAGTGATTATATTTTTGTAGGCCAACCTGAAATCCAAGCTTGGTAATGAGAGATAAGGTCTTGTATTGCTAGATGATGGAGTACTAAGGAAATTGTATTGAGTGCCTTTATTGTCATATGGTTTACAGACAAACCTATTAGCCATTAGAATAAAATCACAATATTTTGAGGACCACGAAAAATGTGGTCCTCACAGCATTCGAGGGTGTTTGTTGTTTCATTACTGGGGTGCTACATTCACGTTGGTTTATGGTGAAAATTTGAAAATTATGGCCTGCTTTTGATTTTAACTAAATGTACCAATGAGGCGTTGGTTCAGTGCTCAAAAACTTAGACGTGGTTAGATGAGGCTTATATTCAAGTTTCTCATAGACTCTCATTGGGGTTTAACATACTCCACCCACACATAGTGAAATCTTAGTTTCGGTCTTGACATATACAGGTAGTGATGTGATTTAACGATGACTGAGGTGACAGAATACCATATCTACGCTTCAACTTTATGTACCAAAAAGATTGTGACTCAATGCAGTGTCTTCGATGAGCACTTTAATAAGAGTTACTCTAATTCCTTAGCTCAACTGTCTTCCAAACGATTTTTGGTGAGCATCTCTCTGATTCAGGAGTGTAATTTTATTCACCCTCTTTAAAATATGGTGAACATTACCCTCCTTCTTATTGATTGAAATTATGTAAATTCCACCACAAAGTGATGTCATACTTATCATACAATACACTTTTTTTTGTAAGCATGACATCACTTTGTGGTGAGACCCAAATTATTTCAACCAATAAAAAGGAGGGTAATTTTCACCCTCTTAAGTGAAAAGTGAACAAAACTCAACTCCTGATTCAGAGATAAGGGATCAAGTTCATAAAAATATGCTCACAAAAATAAATGAGAAATGATTTTAACACCCCACACTCCTCTTTCTTTCTTTTTTTTGTCTTTACTCACTTGAAAGTACCAAATTGGCCTCCATACGACAAAGTGACTCGAGGGACAAGAATAATAATTTCACATTAAAGACAACCAATGTATAAAAGGGAGTTTGAAAATCATATTCCAAATATATTCACCCGGTAATAAATGGTTTTATCAAGTTTGGCCAAACCTAATCTTCTAAAAATAATTCGCTCAAATCATCTCTCTTATCCTCCGGTCTCTAGAATAGAATAGATTATGATTAATGAATAATGAATAATAAAAAAAATATGTATATGTACTCTTTCTCTCTGAATGTTCGAGCCAATTGACGCACACCTCAACTCATCTTCTTCCAGTCTAATCTTCTTTTGGTGCAGTAAAAAACAAGCTATCCAAGCCAGAACTATGGAATTTACAAAAAATTACTCCTTCCGTCTCGCTTTGTTGTGCCCTTATTTCTTTTTGGAATGTCCCAAAATGATGTATTTGTTTCAAAACTTTCTAATTTTAGATATTTATATTACCATTTTACCTCTCATTTCTCCCTCTTAAATTCAAATTTTGTAATTGATTTGAAAGGAAAATAGAGCAAATTAATAATATGACAAGAAAGTTGACAAAAAGTCATAAGTTAAAAATGGGTAAAATGGTAAAATTGACACAAAATCAATGTAATTATAATATTTTCTTAAATAAAGTAAAAGTCAAAGGCAATTGATATTCGCGCTCTAAGATTTACTGCAGGCATATACTGATATTGCAAGTAACATCACAGTATAAAAACAAAAAGGTGGAGTGCCTGCAGTAAATCTTGAAGCGGAAAAATCAGTTCCCAAGTCAAAATAGGCGTAATAAATTGAGACGGACGGAGTAGTATTTTCTTGTTGCCGGACTCAAAGCATCGAAGTCTGATTCAATTGTTCAGGGACTAACCGGACTAGCCCTTGACGCTAGTATAGATAGAATCTCTCTCTCTCTCTCTCTCTCTCTCTCTCCAATTCATTCAGGGATGGGGATCAGATTCATATTGATGGTGAACAAGCAAGGGCAAACCCGACTTGCCCAATACTACGAGTACTTAACCATCGAGGAAAGACGAGCTCTTGAGGGCGAAATCGTTCGTAAATGCCTCGCCCGCAACGAACAACAGGTCTCTCTCTCTCTCTCTCTCTCTCTCTCCGATTTGCGATCCCAACTTAATTAGTCATAGATCATTCAAATTAGGTAACGCTGCTTCATTGACAATATAAGTATCTGCTTGGTTCATGATCTCAAATGTTATATTTGATTCAAAATGGACTAATTCAATTACTGCGTCAAACCTAATTCCTGGATTTTGCTTGAAATTCGGCGCACATGGTTTGATCGATTCGAATTTAGAATCAGATTTGTAGGGTTTTCGATTGGTAGAGATTTTGTTCATATTAGAATATAGTAAGTCTCACAATTATTATAGTCAGGGTCAGGTTCAAAACCTCCATAGGGAGCTTTGTAAAGCTCCGGTTGTAATTGGGCCTCCATTGGTGTATGGTGGGGTTGATGCTTCACAGATTAGTAGGAATGTGCACAAGCTAGTCTGGGCCCTATGAGTTATTTGATATATTATTAGTCAGTGAAGACCCCAAAGATATGTAGGTGTGATTCGCGAGAATCAGCTTGAGGATCTGATAAGAACACTTGAAAGAGGAAATAAATCGAATATGTAGGTATGATTCATGAGAATTGGCTTGAGGATCTGATAGGAACACTTGAAAGAGAAAATAAAGCAAACACGCGGGAATACTTGGGGATCTAATGCTAATCACTTAATTGTCTTTGCATTCCGCCAAAATAAAGCAAATTGGGAAGCCTAATATTAATGCGAGATTACCTTCGCAAACATGTTCGTGCAAGAGCATCGCTAGACAGGTACACCCTCCTGTCTACGCATGAAGTTCGTACGCACAGGAAGAATTCAGCCAACAAGTCAATTGTTTTAAAGTCACTAAAGATTACTAGCCTTCCCTAGTGCTTGGATTCGTTTGCAATGTTCTGCTTTCCTGTCTCAGTTGTTGCAAGTACAGGAATCTTATTGAGAGCAGGCATCATTGGAAAACTACCTCAGATAAATTTGGCAACTGTAAAATTCAATGTGTCGTTTATGACAAAAAATATTTCATTCTTGTGTCTTAGAGCATCCGCAATGTAATAATCAAAACTAAAAGGTTGCTAAAGTTAACAATGTTTGCTAAAAAAGGTGCTCACATTGTAATAATCAAACTTAGCAATGTCTTAGCAACTCATCAAATTTTGGCCTTTGAATAATCAAAACTAACAACTTTTTGCCAATAATCAAATCTAATGATCTCCACATTTTCTCAATCAAATACACCCATCATTACACAAAACATTCTCTCTCTCAAAAATGTTTTCAAAAAATAACTTTTAAAAACTATTTTTTAAAGAAAATTTTATAAAAAATAGTTTAAAAAAAACTGTTATTTTGAAAAGAAAAAAAAACTGTTTTCAAAAACTATTTTTACACAAAAAAAAAAAATTGTTTTCTTTTTGAAAAAACTAAAATTTTCCCTAAACTCTTTTTTTTTCAAAAAAACTATTCAAATTATTATCACAATTGTGATTCTGATTCCATAATTTTTTTTGTTGTTGATATTATTCTGATTCCATAGTTTGAGATGATTGAGAATGATGATTTTCCATTGATGGAAGAAAAAAGAATAAATAGGCAAGAATGGCAGTAGGCATGAAAGAATTGGAGGGGATGGAGAAATAATTGGAGGGACAAACCGGCGGGAATTTTTTTCCGGATGAAATGAAGGGTAAAAGTTTGGAGGGAAGAAAGAGTTGGCAGCGGGCCCATTAATTTTGATTATGGGTACAAAATGAACAATATGAGACTTCACATTGCTAACTTTAGCAACTTTCTAAATGAATAATCAAAAGCTGACGTGACAAGTTTTGATTATTCATTTTTGATTATTACATTGCGGATGCTCTTAGTCATTGTCTCGTGTTTCCATCTGTGACGTGGAATTTTAAACACAAGAATGGGTTATGTGATTTCAGCTAAACCATTTTTACTCTGTTAAATGGACGGGAGGTATGAACAACCCCTAAGCAACATTAGCTGATGGCCAATTCAAAGGCTCTTGTGAGAAGTTCTTAGTTTTATGCATCATGTACTCCACCGTCTAGGGTCCTAATTCTTGAACATTGTGTTGATGCAATATCGTGACGTAACTTCAATTGAAAGTTCATGTGGGGTTGTACATAAAACATTATGAAGAAAACAATTTGATGGGGCTTGTGTGCTCTCATATCAAGTAAGTTTAAATATCTATTTGCATTTCTTCTTTTTCCCTTGTAAAATAAATAAAATTGGATCATTCATGTCTTAGAAATTGTTTAACTAGTAAACGTCTTACATTTGAATGTGTCAAATTCCCTTTTTTGTTAATCACTCAAAGTAAACTGAGCTATTGCATACTCAAAATATAATGGCTGTTTTGATTTATTCGGCTCCCCATTCTCTGTATGGTATTAACAGTGTTCTTGATTTAACATAGAAATAGTGGCTTATCCGTTTGGCTTTAAAATCCTTGTGGCTTCTGTTGGTTTGGAAGTCTCTTAAAAACATACATAAACTGTTTTATGTGCTTGGGCAGTTATTCATGTTATGTGACTCAATATTTTTGGCTTATGAAACAGTGTTCCTTTGTCGAGCATCGGAACTACAAAATCGTGTACAGGCGCTATGCATCACTGTTTTTCTTGGTTGGAGTCGACAATGAGGAAGTAAGTTTCGCATCTGCTCCATTTCAGAGAAGCGCACTTGTTTATGGAAAGTTTAATCATGATGCTAAGTTTCACCAATACGAAAAATGACTATTCTTTTAAAGATTGAGTTGTGGAGTATCTGGTGCATATTACATCTTTTATTGCCATGATAGAAGTAGAACTTAATGAATATGTTGGAAGTTAGATGGTATGTTTCTATTGTTGGGGTTTGGACATCAGTTCCGATCGCAAGATGTTAAAGTTTGGTTGTTTGAAGTTTGAGTCTTCTGGGATGAATCCTAGGCAAAGTGGAATGAGAAAAAAGAAGCCCTATTTGGTCTGAGGAAATGTGCATTAGATGTGTCTACTCCTTTTTCCTAATTTATGAGGAGTTTTTTTTAGGAAAATGTGCTATTTTTTTAACAAATTCACAGTACTTGTGTTCCAGACATCATATATGTTCTGCATAATAACTTATCTCCTGCATTGCATTATGTTGCAGAATGAGCTTGCTATTCTCGAATTTATACACCTCTTAGTTGAAACCATGGATCGCCATTTTGGAAATGTGGTGAGTCTTCAGATGTGGAAAATTAAAAATTAAGAACCTCTCTCTCTCTCTCTCTCTCTCTCTCTCTCAATTCCTTGGATGTGTAAATTTGCAGTGTGAGCTGGACATTATGTTCCATCTGGAGAAAGCACATTTCATGCTGGAAGAAATGGTCATGAATGGGTGCATCATTGAGACAAGCAAGGCAAATATCCTCGCTCCAATACAACTGATGGACAAGGCGTCATAATCTGTTTCTCTTCCTTTTTACCTGAATTGTTGCTTACCGTGCAACACTTGAAGCATGTCTGTTTCCATTTCAATGACAAATTCTAAAGAAAATATTGTGAAATTAACAATATATCTATATAGTCAGAACCACCTTCATCGATTGTTTGCTGCATTAGCTCCATGAATTTGAATTGTTTAACTGGTTATTTTATGCCGCCCAATTTTTTTTGTCAGGCAGAGCTACTTGAATTTCGAATAATCGAAGGCATCAACAGGCAGTTAAGCTTGTAGTCATGCCTTTATGAACATGAACAATGAATTGCCAAACCCGCTGTAATGTGTTACCCAGAATGGGACCTATTTTCAATCACTGATGCAGAAAGTCCGCTAACACACATTTGAGGGGCACTAAAACAATTTTGGGAGAAGAAAAAAATTCATCATCAGCGCACAATCACATTTTTCATATATTAGATCAAGTACAATCAGGGTGGTAGCCCAGTTGGCACAGATGATGGGGCTTAAGTGCCTCTCCCTCCACGTGCACTCGGGTTCGAGCCCCATATGAGCTGGAGGGACGCGTGGAGGGCTATGTGCCAGCTGTGCGCCTAGGTGGTGCTATGGTGACGGTCTATCCTCACGGATAGTAGCTATGGCTCGAATCGGACATTTCGCAGCAAGTCGGGAGCCCTATGGTCACGTCCAAGGGGAGTTGCTACGCCAGTCGCCCCCTTCGACCCTTTTGATTATCAAAAAAAAAGATCAAGAAATAATCTAAATCCTTTTCCCCTCCGATGAAGACCAGCATTGAAATTTTCTTAAAACAAGTCCTACATTACATCAAATGTAAACAATATCCGCCTACCCCTACGGGGGATGATTAATTAAATATGAAACAATAACACGTATCAGACGGCTGTTGGCATTTCTGTCAATACAAACTTCTCCATGTTTTTTGCCCACGTCAATGGATGCATAGCAAACATGTGTTTCAATGATTTGACAAGCTAACGCAGACCTAGAGATCTCTTGGCCACATTGGAACTTCTGTAGCTGCCAATATGTTCATACCCTGCGCTTCACCAATGTTCATGATTACAAATCCAAGTTCCACTTGTATCCATTTAAGCAAAAGTAGAATACTATACCTTAACTAGGTGCAACAACATATATCAACAAATATCGCGCATTGGACCGTCCCAATTCCTAATCCTCAAGGTCCACTGTAAAAAACAGTCGATTAAGTAGAACGCTAAACCAGTCAATTATTCTCTGAATTTTTTTCAACCTTCGTGATTATACTTCACCAACACAAAGCTCTCCCACTCATTATGTGGCTGGACTGCTACCTGTGCCACCTTGATAAACAAACTAGACAAAAAATTGGAACAAATTATATCAGAATGCAGAGACCCTAGGATGCATAGACACGGATACGGGACACAGGAATTCTAAAAAAATGGAGACACAGCGGGGGACACACTATGTGTATATTTATTTATTACGGTTTAACTCCTACCGTGTCCCCATCAAAAATATAAATTAAATTATTGGACACGCCATGACATGGCGGGGGACACACCACATGTATATTTATTTATTACAGTTTAACTCCTGCTGTGCTCCCCCCCCGGTTGTCTCCCTCAAACATATAAATTAAATTATTGGACACGCCACGTGGGGTGTCGGACACTGTGACACGCGTGTCCGGATACTGTGACACTTAGACCTCTAGAAGTGTCGATGCCTCATTGCAGAGACCTAATAAAAATATCTCACAACCCAAATGAGTTGAACTGATAATGGATGTAAGTAAACAATCCATTGCCAAGCCTGGCAAAAATAACCATTGCCAAGCCTTAGCAAGCCCCTACTAGAGCTTTTTTAACTGATTTTCTTATAATCCACCTAGCTGCAGATTCAATGATTGGGAGATTCATCACCAGGGACGAAACAACATTCTGTAATTTCTTTCCAAACTCTACGAGGTAAATATGTTCAGAGCAATTATCATGGAAAACCATTTGTTTTAACTAAACATCATTCCATCACTACAACCTTAATCTCCGTTCTTAACAAACAAAGAACATAAGTTGAGGACTTCACTAGTCTTGTCACGTCTTTAACTTGTTGAGTACACACACAATGAAAGGGACACCACACTCTCACATTAGAGTTTGTGCCTACACTCACCCTTGAGTGTCTCTAACTTGCACAATGCACACACTTTGTGCTCTCATCATACACTTAAAACATGAGTTTCCATCTTGCTCTCATCATACACTTTCAAAATGAGTTTCCATCTTCTATTTATCGGGAGCAAAAGCATCTTCTAGACAAGGACAATTCTTGAACAAGAGTTATAGAAAGAATTCTAGAAATTTCCGGAGAAACAAGAAGATTTCATCATAATCCCTACGATTTCAAAAAGTTCTAGCATGCCCCGGATCACTCCGGAGAGGTCCGGAGGTTCTAGAAGATCTGGAACATTCGGTAAATATTCGGAGACTTCCAGAAAACCTTTAATGCATATTCCAATAATAATCTTAAAGGTAGGAGATCAACAAATGAAAAGAATTAAACTCCACTAACCTGCTAGGCGGTTGGTGAGTGGCATACAATTTGAATTAGTCCCCAATAGTACAGAATTTGGCTAATACAATTCATGCCTTTCTTGAAGACGACGGTTTGATTATAGCTATTTTCATGGGCTTCCAGCATCCCAGGTGAATCTTTCAAAAACCCGTCATAATTCCTGTTTTTCTAGTAGCATGAAAAGGGTTGTAGCACTATCGAATGACAATAGCAAGAAAGTATTTGTTAAAATAGGCACAAAGAATGGAGATTCTATAAATGAAAAGTACAGCCTGTATATTAGAGTAAACACTTCCGTTTGACTGTGGATACATGGTATGCTCTCTCCCTCTCTCTCTCTCTCTGCCAGCTATCTTTACAAAGGTTTAAACAAATGCGGAGACCGTAGAGATGAATATCTAGGAAGGTGGCCTATAATCAGTCAATGAAATCCTTTCATGACTGCCAGAACATATCTGGGTCATTACTATACAATGTGCGGTCTTGAATCTCTAGGTTAGCCACATGATAATTGATGAGTCGTGCTTGGATAACTTTACACAGCACAAGTCCAGAAGGAAGCATCCACCATCCACTTTCATCCCTGCACACACAATAGCCAGCGTAAGTACCATGCCCAAATGTGAGATTATGACTAGGATCCGCTATTATTCAAGGATGTATTACAGACAATGGAAGATCATGTGTAGAGGAACACTCCTTACATGCTAAAATTCCAGGGCTGAAAGTTTGGATGCTTTTTACTTGAATAATGACCAAATCCACATATGAAAGCAACTACCTGCCACAACAAGAATACAACTGAGAATTCACAACATAGACAGGAACATATTTGTTCTTGTCAAAATGAAAGGAAGGAAGGAGTATGACTCCATGGTGTTTGACCAAACTCTACTAGACAACGTCCCCCAAGGTCAATAACCAAGGCTGTTGGAAAGGGAAGACCAAAGACTATGCAAAGACCAACTTTTTGGCACAATTTCCACAAAGTGGTTGCTTTTACCCCTAGCAAACGACAAATAAACCAGAACTAGTTCCAAAGAACAAGAAGAAATGAAACCATGTTACAAAAGTCTGCATATCCCTATCTCTAGACATGAAATAAACTCCCAACAAGAGTAGCTCAAGCTTTTATTAATCATAGATATGAATAACACCAACCTTGGGGTTCAAAAAATTGAGAGAGAGAGAGAGAGAGAGAAGCTGGGGGAAGGGAGTCGACTTTCATAAAACCTACATTCTCAGACAACAAAATTTGGAATACATCTTCCTGTTCAACAAATTCATCAGCTTTGCAAAGTAAAATTTTTGCACCGACTGTAGAAACATGATAAGTAAACTGAGAAAAAGTCTAACATAATTTGTCGTTCACCCTATAATTCAGTTATTCTAAAGACAGAAGCAATGTCTGCACCATTACTTTCCCTCTCACATAGTCAACCACCATATGTGATGCAAAATGTTTTGGATGGGACCTTTGTCCAATTGGTTCGAGCCTCCTGTGTTTTAAAAGATGAGAAGGGGTGGAGAACAACTTACAACATTTACTAAAGACATGATGTTCCACAGAGCATAGAAACGTGCAAGACCTGATGCTCGCCTGGCTCCATGACTAAATAACGCATTGATTCCAGCTGGGAATGGAAATAGTATCCCAAGAGGAAGAATAAACAAAAACAAGAACAAATCCAGAAGCGAAATAGAGTATAGCTGAAGCAAAGTAAGCAAGACTAAGCTAAAATCTCCCAGCAGTAGTATTGATATGACCAGACCAACAAGATCCTGCAATGATGCAGAAGTTTATCTCAGACAATTGAAGTGAAGCACTCGTAGTCTTGAGGTATCTGCAGATAACATTCTTGAAACAGACCATTTTACCTGATGACCAATAGGTTTGGCGTTACGAAGCACAAAAGAGAGGGGATAATAGAGAGTTTTCCTCTCTCCAAGTGTTTCTAAGCTTTTGGTACGCAAAATTCCTCCAACTACCCTTTTATGCGGCAATACATCTACGGCTTTTCTCTCGTGATTACCAAGTAAGCTGTGTATCAGATAGGAAACAAAAATCAAGATACTCTTTCATTCTATATTGTTGATTCCATGGGAACTCCTTAATTAAATGGAAAATACTGAACAAAAGTGTAGGCAAATTACCACGACTGTTGCTCGGCTAACAAAGATACATATGGCCCTTCAACTGATGGCTGCACACTTCCGTCTTCAACAGCACTTACAATAAGTCCAAACTGGTGATAACCACAAGCAGTAGGATGAAAGCTAGCCAGATCAACACGTACACCATAGGCACTTAAAGCAGGATTTCCATGTGTTTCAAGCCAGCTCATAATTGAACGAAAACCTGTTCTTAAATGTCCCCGGCAAACTAGACGCAATTGAGCATTTAGACCGGCCACTAATCGAAACCAAATGGTAGGAGGGAAAGACTGCAATGTGTGAAAATAACAATAATAACAGCATTTTAATACAAGAGGCCACAAAAAAGAGAAGTTACACAGACGACAACAACTAATCTGATTGATAACCCAGAACTCAATTACTCTTGTCACAGATACCAGACCTGACTCATGAGGCTAGTAAGGATGTTGTCACTGTGTAGTGAGAAGGGAGCCATGTAACTTCCATCTCCTCCAAACACCAAAGACATTGGAAATCTTTGATGAAGTTGGGGAGGAAGGTCAGCTCTTTTTTCATCTCCACCAAGGAAAAAATCCACATATGCCAGCATTAGATCAGAAGTTGCAGCTACCTGAGAGAAAAGAATATATGTTAACTCTAAAAGCAGTTGACGAACACCAATGAAATAACAAAAACTGGTAATCCTATCAGGTAGTTCAGGACGGTTCAAGGGACACCAAAAAAACACCTAAAAAGACACCCCAAATCTCAATCTCATAGTTCCCGATCAAAATTTTATGATCCGAACTGTTCAATGTGTGCAGAATATGATTTTAAGAGTGCCCGCTAGAAATTAGCAAAAAAAATGAAGGCATGATTTAAGCAGTTTTTATTTAAACCGTTCAATAAAAAACTGTTCGAAACTATTCAGATCAAGCCCTTCCTGGTCATATTTTTGGCTAATTTCTCGCGAGTACTCTTAAAATCACGTTCTGGTCACATTGAGCGGCTCGGATCATCAAAATTTGATCCGAAACTATGAGGTGTTTTTTTAGGTGTCTAATTAGTTGTCTCCGGAACCGCACCACAGGTAGATATACCATATCAAAATATTATAATGACATGAAATGCATTGAGATCCGTATTAGTAAGAGCTCTGCTAACAAACAAAAAAAACCTAGTCGTTCCTCCAAATTGGCACCCTTGACACTTACATTTCTTATGTTAGGAGAGTCAGGGGAGGGGGGAAAGTGCTGAACCAACAAAAGTACATTTAATTCCTCAGTCAGAAAGTTAACAATGGACCTAACCACATTAGTCATGAAACTATGTCTAGAATGTTGAACGATGAATTTAGAAGAGAATTCAGAAGAATACCTTCAGCCCTTCATAGAGAGCACGTGAACGGCAAGAGCGCAAGCAAGCATGATCATATTCCGATCGAACAAATTCACGTAGGCGTTGTATTTTCATTTTCTGGCGCCACTGCAGCCAAGACCATGCAAGTGGATATGCTAGAGGTGAAAGAATGCTGTAGACTGATCCTTCCCACCACTGATAGGCAGCAAGCGCATTGATCTCATCCACAAATATATTGAATGCATCCTCATATCTGCCTCATCAACCAAATATTTAAGAAAGCGTTTACAAGTGTTCACAAAAGCTAGGAAGATTTTCCATGTGCTTGGTGTGCCACTAACCAGCCCCTTTAATCTCACAAAATAATTTTACCACTTGGAGCCATTTATGATATGAATCAACAAGAAAACCATTAGAGTTCCAAGATTATTACAGAAATGAATAACAATTAGGAATAAACATCTGAGTGAAAATATTTGGCATGGATATTGTTAGTGCACACACAGAGGCACAGACGCGCAAGCACACACAGAGAGAGCTTACACGATTTCTGTTACTTGTTCTGGAGGAGAGTAAGCAAGATGCCATGGTTCACCAAAAGCATTAGGCCCCATAAAGTACATTCTATGCACATGAGTTTGAGATTCCTCAGTTCGACTTGTTTCCAATACCTAGAGAAAACAGAACATAATTTTCAGGATAATCTGGAGCCATGGTAGAATACTTCGAAGCAATGTGAATCAAATGCCCAACAAGACTACATGGGAAAGCAGAGAAATAGAACACGTTGGACCTCGTTCAACGACTCCAAAAAGGGGAATGAACGATCTATCTGCAACCCTCGTCTTGTTGGCACTAGACCAGGTAATTCATCCGCATTGACAAATTTCATTCGAGCAACACTAAGCACTAGCGCTAGCAAAATGAGGAGAACCACCAGAATAAAACCAAATAACCATGGGCCCCCGAATGTATATATCAATTCTTCAAGGGCTGTGTAGCAGTGTGGCATATGATATCTGTCAGAAATGCACGTGTATGGACAAGGAGTATCAACAACACCACCTGTAAAAAAAATCAGAGAATCAGTGGCTTGAGCGAGGGCTACCTGCCAGTTAGCTCTGGTGGCCAGTACGCAAATTTCAGTGCTGGTTTGTACAAGATCTCAAACTCCTAGTTGTCTTCCCGAATCAACATGCTACCCGTGTGAGGGGAATCTACAGTGACTTAAATAGTAGCAAAAGGTACCACTTTTTACAAGTAGTGCTTGAATGGAGCTGAACAATGAATGGGAAGATTAGCACGTCAACCAAAACAACCAGAGAAGAACCCAAGAATGTATCCAATATAGGTAAGGGCAACCTCCCCCTCCAAACAGAATGGCAGTACATCGCCTGCCACCTGAACCCGAACAAATAAAATAACTAGATAACAAAGGGAAAGGGGCAACAAAATTAAGAGGAAAAGAGTGAACAATACGAATCTGCTAGAGGACAAAATGCCATTCTAAAAATGGTAGGAATAAATCCAGCAACAGTAAAAAAAACCAACAATCATTCAGTACGAAGAAGCAAGTTAACTAAAGGTACCTCGCATTGAAATATATACAGCACGATGTGGGAGCTCATGGGATGGGCAATCTCTACAAAGGGCTCTATCAGACCCACTAACATTTTTAAAACTCCCAACTGGGCATTCCTGCATTAAAGTAACCTCATATGTTAAAAATAAAAGTCAATAATAAGGTGGAAAAAAGAATGCTCCCCTTCTCTTCTATTGGATGGCATGGAAGCAATGAACCAAGTTGCATTCTTTGCTAAGCATGTAAATGGTGGCCAGCAAATGAATGAAGTGAATTCATTTACATTATTGAATTTTAGTACAAAACCACCAACAAAAAAAATCATATCAGGTGGCCAGCAAATGAATGAAGTGAATTCATTTACAATATTGAATTTTAATACAAAACCACCAACAAAAAAACAAATATCAACTAAGCTTTTGGCTAACAACATGTTAATGAAGTGATTAAACTCCAACCAAGACATTTAACACAGTCCCGACTCCTTATAGTAAAAGTGCAAGGACGGCATAAAATGCTGAAATAGCGAAGTAACCTGACAAAAGATGCCGTAAAGCCCTTTTGGACAAGCTTTTCCAGTGACTGTTCCGTTCTCCCCAACATAGTCCTGACCTCTGCCTATCCCTCCCCTGCCCAAATAATAAAGGGGGCAATGAAAAAACAGAGGCTCAAATGCCGAACAACACCTTGGAGACAGTTACCAAACCAAACCGAGCCTTGTGTCCCAATCAATTGGGGTCGGCATAAATGAGACAGTTAAATGCATAAATGAGCATGACAACAATTATGCATGATATTCGCTAAGAATTCAGCGCCCAAGAACTCCCGATCAGGACCTCTTGAGAAGCACGAGCATTTAATAGATAGAGAGACAGAGATTAGCCCTCAAAAATTAGAAAACCAAAAAGATAATGGATGTTTCAAATCTTTTCCACAATTAGGAACGAGACGCGCATTAAATAAAAGAACATTATAACTGTGGAAGAATGTCAAGATATCCAACTGTGGGCTCGATTACCAATAACACCAAAATAGATAACTACAATTTGCACAGGATATTAAAAACGGATTAGTCCATGGTACCCAAACCGTCTTCCAGTAATCACATGTTCACCATCTAACAGGAAGTTTCATACTACGCACAGCATTAGCACATGTTTAGTACATGAACCCACTGAAGTAAAGAAACTCTGCTAAAAATGTCTGCAATACCTAGCCAGTCGTATTGAAATAATAGTATGAAGGTTGAGAACGCACCCGACATGAATAGCTCCTTTTACCCTTGCTATGGGCATATAATCATCCCCAGTGGGAATGTCTGCCCAATGAAAGTGAATCCTTCCACCACCGCCACCGCCACTGTAAGGACCCCCATGTCCTCCAACAGTTGAGAGAAAAGAAGATTCACCGAGGGCCAATGTATGAACAAATAAAAGAATAGTTCCGCCTGATCCGCCACCTGGACCAATGTCGGCAGTGATTACATCAGCCTGCTTTCTGAAACTTTCCCCAAAACTTCCTCCATCAGCTCTAAGTGAACCATCAATGGACAAACTTGACAATGAATGCTCCAACGAACCCATCACTGCTTGAACGGAAAGAATAAAATAAACTAAATAAACCATCTCTTCAGGAAAAAGAACTGCAGAAAATCCCAAGTGCAACATGGGCAATATCATTCAGATTAGGGCAATAAAAGATATCGCCTAGTCATACCTAGAATCCAATGAATGAAACAGGCAATCATATGGTATCAGAACATGCATATAAGAAACATCGCAGCCAAACAAAATGGGATGAATTCTGCTCATTCCCGGAATTAGCCACATGAAATTTTGTCATGACACAAGTACTGAAAGCGTATCAAACAGTTACAAATATATTTCGCAGCCAAGCCTCCAAACTATAAGGTCCCAAAAAATAATAAAATAAACCAAAAAATAAAAAAAGAAAAGAAAAGAAAGAAAGACTACAAAAGAGAGGAAAAGGAAAGAAGACATGAAGGAGACACAAATTAAACACACAACCAACAACAGTCAAGGAACGAAGAATGTTGATAACATGCATGCATCTGAATTAACATTAGATAAACAAATAACAACTGCTATCTGCCCTGCAAAACTAAATGGGATCGCGGTATTTTCACAACAAAACCCAGATCAAGCCTTGCTGACAAGAATAACGAATTATTAGCTTCAGAGATGAAACATGACCCAAGGCAAAGGGTGTAAAGACCATATTGCAAGGACAAGAGCAGCAGGAAAAATGTTAAATTCTGGAAGAAAACTTTTAAGGTGAGAGGCATACATTCCTATTTGACGCAAAACAGAAACACAAAACCGGTCCCCTCCTCAAGATGAAATTTTATGTATATTGAAAGTGCTCCCATTACAACAGATCTCCAAATACTTGCAAAAAGAAAAAAACCAAGCTTTACAGCCACATGGTTGCATATTTGAAGCATATTCAAGATATGGCAAGCATTACAGTATGAAACATTTGACTGACAAATGACAATTCTTCTAATATATGCACCTAAGCCGCACCTCATGTTATTTAACTGCATGAACTAAACTCATCAATTCAAAAGCTTACCTATGATACCGCCACCTGAAGTTGCATCAGGCAGACTATCATTTCCACTTCCACTGCCAAGTTCACAAGGCAAATCAGCATTCCCATAAGCAACACCACCCTCAATAGCACTGCCATTATAATAACCGCTACCACCTTTCCCACCATGTCCACCGCCACCACCAAGACCATTGCTCAAAAATCTTCCTCTGCCCACCCCACCAGTGCACCCTGCATACTCCCCAAAGTGAAATTACAGAAGACATGCTTTCACCAAAGATGCATAATTTAGATCGGGAAGTTAAAGCAGAAAGTTTTAACAGGGACAAAAGAGACTGAGAAAGAAAGGAAAAGTGAAATAGTGATAGAGCATACCCAGTCCAGATGCACTTACTGCACCAGATGACTGAACGTCTACAGTTCTAACCCAATGGAAATGGACAACAGATCCTTCTATTAAACCCTCGACTCTAACATCTTCGACTCGACAAATCTGCAAAGTTAACCAACTCCATCATATTTTGCATGCAAATAAGAGAAACCTCAAATAATGTAGTTCAATATGAACTAACACACACCTCAAGAGTGAAGGACAGTGAAGAGTTCACATTGCAATCTTCAGGTGGATGAAGCAGTTCCTTGGGGCAATCCTGGAGTTCGCAATAGAGCCTTGGTGTCCTACCATTCAGAAGAAAATCAACTTAACAAACTATAGCAGCTTAAACACAAACTGCAACTTTCCATAAAGTACAGTGCTTACACATAATTACTGCTTGCATTCTCTAAGGGACCCCTCAAAACTGACCCAGGCCCAAGCTTCATGTGATAAGAGAAGATTCAAATGTAAGTAGGTATGCTTAAACATGAATGCATCCGAATGAAAGAAAATAAAAGGAGAAAAACCAAGTCAGAAAAATGGAAAGAAAAATATTAGAGCAAAAATGTGACAAGGAATACTAGAAGCAATTAATCTCAAGAAAGCAATAACTAGAAATTATAAGCCTTGAGTAATTATTTAATATTTACAACAGAAGATAGCCTGGAACTCGTGAACAAAAGCAGTTTCGCAAGTTCAAACTTGCAAATCAACACCGCCTATAACCGAATTTTAAGGCCTTCACAAGAGTGCAATTTTGTTCACCCTCCTTAAAAGAGGATGAACATTACCCTCCCTTTTATTGGTTGAAATGGTGTGTATCCCGCCACAAGTGATATCATGCTTACCATGCAATACACTTTTTGGTAAGCATGACATCACTTTGTAGTGGAATCCACACCATTTTAACCAACAAGGAGGGTAATGTTCAGCCTCTTTTAAGGAGGGTGAACAAAACTCAACTCCCTTTACAAGCATGTACTGAGAGGTGATATAGTCCTAAGAAATTCTTTTCAATAGTAGTTTAGTACACTGTACAACTCTCTTGGAAGTGATTATGGAGTATACACTGAATCAAGATATTGTGGGGCGTAACAATTTTCCACAGAATATCACAATGGAAATAATAAAGCAGTAAAAGAGGAAACCATACACCTGCAGGGGAAGCTTATCCAAAAGAATAAGTCAAAAGCGACGAAAGCAAAATGCTTAATTATTTAGTTAATTAAACCACTCGGTTATGAAGAATCAGGTTCAACTAGTTACCCCATCCATCATCACGAAGAAAAGAAAGGAAGTAAGCAAAATTTCAGATTTACAGTCTTCACAAACAAATAAACATTTGCAATATGAGAAGAGTATTCGACTTACACTTATACCATAAAATAACGATACAACCAAACGCTGGGCTTCAATCACATCTCCCGGTCCAGACAAATTCAAAAACCCTTGCCCATGAACTCCCAAATTAGCATTAGAATGAATAACAGACGATTCCTGCCAACGAAATACAGTTAACAGTGTCATACAAGAATGCAACATAAACCAAAGTTAGAAAAAGCTGGCCTCAGATAAGCGTGTACAAGTTACCCTCAAAACCACTAAATTGCTGGCCTCTAGCAATGATGTTGCAACAATTGCATCACCGTCACCATCTATAAGGATTTTTGAATTCCACATCAACTGAATTTTGACTGACATTCGCAAAGACCCATATACCTACAACCGAAGATATCGTCAACATATTGCACCCTTATTAAATATTAAAACCGATAGGAAAAGCTATATTGCAGCTATTACTCGTGGAAATAGGGACATTTTAATTCCATTTATACAAACATGATAAATGTAGTAAGGAGGTTCTAAAGATCAACAGGACTGATGATCTAGTATCTTCCATGCTTCAAAACCAATAAGACTGCAAATAGTAAAACAGAAGAGAGATGGACATAAGATCATAGACAAGTTTTGTAAACTGAAGTAGTCCGGAAGATATGGAACCAATTTATTTTCACTATGCCAACAAGAAATATAAAATCAATCAAATATGAGATCTGAAGATAGCTAAAAGCCTAATACTAGCAGTAATTAGTTAAAAAGATTTTTAAAGAGAAAGCAATTTATAACTTTCTCCTTAAGAAACCAAAGGCAAAATAAGAACGTCAAGCAATGAATGTGTACTTTCTCACAGAATAGGACATTATAAAGACTCATATTTCTAACCTAAAAATATAGGCATGATCTTGATATATGTTCAGCCATACAACTTTACATTTTGACTCCTGAATACAAAGTGACACATTTTTGAAGTTTAGCTTCTGTACTGGGCATGGGTTTTCATTTAGGAAGTGAGGCAAGCTGGTGAGATCCTGAGAATATACAGCACATTAGCAGAATGATGCATATGCATCGAGCCCAATGGAAGGACATATCCAGCTGACTAAAAAACTACCACATTGGGTCATATGACCTCATAAAGCTGTTAATTGGCTACAAATCAAAACGGTAACAAACTCCAATATTCAATAATCAGGTTTCACGCAAGATACTATGAACAAAACTAAAAACAAAATAAAGGCCAAAAGAGAAATATCAGTCACTTGCCTTGATTACCGAGTCACTCATTAAGAGCTCTTCTGCCGTTAACTCAAACTCTGACAAAGCATAATGTACAAGCCCGAAGCTCAAAGCTGCGCCACAGGATAAACTAAGTTGTCCTTGAACCTATATGTTGCATCCATAGATGAATATCTCGAATAGACGTAAACCACTCAAATAGCAAATGCAGAATCATGTAGAAGACAGATGAAAACATCTAAGAAGTCAGAGCACATGATAGCAAGCCATGTCTTCTGAATAGAAATACAAGCTTTCACTTTGAAGAGTACCAAATGAAATCCATTTTTAACTGGTTAAAGCATCCAGCTAAAAACCAATTAACAATATGCAAGCTAAGTTTCTTTAATTCCAAGGTATGTTTAGTCTGGATAAACAACCATCTATCTTCTACAAATGACAGAAGAAAAAAAGAAAGAAAGCCAAAAACAGGTTCAAGTTCATCAGCACGTGATGCTCGGGGAAAAAGACAATGAGCATGTAAGTCTAATGCCACATCAGAAAATGATGTTAGTTCATCAAATTGTGAAGTTATTGAGCATTCTCACACTAATGTTATGCATGGAGCGGCTGAGCCAAAGCAAGCGACAGGAATCATTTAATGTTTATATTCTCCATGGACCGGCCAGTTTGAAAGACCCCCCGACCGGTACTTATGATACAGGAGTCGTTTAATGATTATATCACGGTTCTTACTTTACACCCGCAATTAGAATATGCTGTCCCGGTAGAACTCATTAGTGTTCTAAAAGGCAGCCGCCTAGGCGCTAGGCGGCGGGTCGGGGAGGCTAGGCGGGCACCTAGGGTTTGGACTCTGCAGAAAGGAAAAAAAACTTAATTGCAAGGCGACGCACCTAGGTGGGTCGCCGCCCAACTAATGCCTAGCTCCTTTTAGAACACTGGAACTCTTTCAGACTCTACAACAGAATAACATTTATTTCAGACAGGGATAGTAAAAAATATAGGCAATTCAATGACCTGCACACGACTCCAGAGCAAAGGAACAGTAGCTTTGGCATGATTTTGAATATAAACATTTGTCCAGAGCGGCTGATTAGGGAACTCTAAAAGAAGCGTATCAGTATCCGTGGACATGTTGTGATTGCTCACAATAAGTCTCCGAGGAACAGCATCGTAAAATGTCCCTGCAGCACCAGAGTTTCCTAGACACCCGTAGCTTATTCCCCCTGCAAGCAAGAGGACAGACATGTTGTAATTTGGAAGGTCTTATATTTAGTGGGATCGAATTATTACAAATTCAAAGGTACATACATCGTCAAATTTCTAAGGTAACAAGAGCTATAAAGCCTAATGGAAAAGAGAGAGTAGCTCCATGAGACATTGTCTAAGCCACCCTCTGGCATTCAAAATCCAAGAAACATATGGATCCATTTTATGGACTCGGGGACAAATGATGATGCATGTACTTCTCCAAATGAAGAATTCCTCTGATTATCATGCTCAAAGACACCATGGATAAATTTCCCATTGCCGAATATTTCTTTGGTTAATTTAAAGCAAAATAGTGCTTACAAACTAAGGCGGAACATTTACGTTGGGAATGCAGTCGGATGAATGGTTCCGTAGAAACTCTACTACTTGAACATGTCTGTGAGATGTCCATCTAGACGAGATGGCAATACCCACAAGATACTCTAACCCAAATGTCAAGCTCTCTTCACAGGTACTTCAAAACTTTAGAAGATTTCATGCAGTATAGGTTTGAACATATAACCAATCAAACCAAACCTCTCTCTTATTTCTAGTGGGTGCTCTAGGGACAAAATAACCCAAAGACTTAAAAAGCAAAGTCTAATCTATCTAAAAGAGGAAGTACAGAAAACAAAATCAACCTCCTGCAGAATAACGGATTTAATCTAAAAGAGGAAACATAGTTCCCCCCAAAGAAACTTTGAGATAATCCTTTCCTTATCATAATTGAAACTCAGGCACTAGATGCCCTAAAATTGGAATAAAGGAGAAATAATCGAACCAGATCAACCACTTATTAGCTCTACATCGGAGTAATAGCACTTATCATTAGGTAAAACTAGTCCATTTTAATGTTGGATATGTTACATGTCCAAAGATCTCAGGCCCCGTCCGCCTAGGCTAATTTTTCCTTCCAACCTATTACTTGCTGGGGAGAAATGATTGAACCAGATCAAATAGTACAAGCTTTATAGGGGAGTAAAAACACTTATAATAAGGTAACTCTTGTCTGTTTTCAAGTTAAATGTCCAATGATCTCAGCATCCAGTCTGCCCCGTGAAGGTGAAATTTAACTTCTAACCCTCTAATTGTTGGGCATTATAACTGTACTGGGTCATTGAAACATCCCCATATCGAAACTAGTAAACAAAGATTTTGTCTGAGAAATTTTACCATGAACAAAGAATTTGGGGTCATCATGCCGGCTGAAAACATTGACAGAAACTCTTCCACCACCACCTCCCGCAAATCCATTACCTCCACAAGCACTTATATTGCCTCCACCACTCCTGTTTTTCATAAAGAATAATAAGAATTGGAAAGAAAATAAAGCCAGATTACTCTTAGTTGCATAAAATAGTTAATAGCACTCATTAGCTCCTATACATGAGTTCTTTGCATCACCTAAGTTACTCATTCCAATCAGTGGCAGACTTACCATGGGGCACGTGGGGTCATGTGCCCTCACTCAATCCCATACTATTTTTCTCGTCTAAGTTCTCCTCTTGTTCGATTTTGGACTGCAAAGTATAGTTCGCACCCATTGTGATCTTTTCTTGATGATCCGAGACGTTTATAATGTAGAGATTGTAAAATAATTTCTCCACGCAAAAATTCAAGTTGATCGGACACCCAGAACAACTTGTTAAGAACATTTTCTTTGTGCAAAAAAATGGTTAGACCATGTATATTTCTGAATAAAAGTATTACAATGAAGTGGTTCAGAGAGTCTGATCAGCATGGATTTTTGCGTGGACATTTTATTTGATGAGCCCTATCATATGAATGGTTTGGATCAACAAGGAAAGATATGGGTGTGGACAAATTGCACTTGCAAAAAATCAGAGTCCTTTCATTTAGTTAGGAATTAAGAAAAATAGAATGCCCCAAGAAAAACATTATAGTCAAACAAAATTTTGCAAAACCTGTTTCGCCGCTTCACCGCTTGGTTCGCTGAATTCTTTTAACTTTCTATGCTACGCAAAATTTACTCCATATAACTTTTGATGTATCTTAATAAAAAATTTAGCGGTGAATAGTTAAACATGTGTGGATATGTTTAAAAACTTTTGAAAGCACGCGGGCGTAGTCGTGCGCCACACACACAGATGCACATGTGTTTATATATAAATTGATTTCCCTGATGGTGTATAATTGTAGTTGATGATGAAATTTTTTAAGGTTATGAATGATTATGTGCCCCCACTGTACGAAATTCCTGGGTCCACCTCTGATTCCAATGCAATCAAAACATCAAAAAACTCATAAAGTGGATAACAAGCACCCAGATACACATCCAACTACCACACTATTCAACCTAATAACAACTATGACCTTCGGAAAACAGCAAAGATGACAAAGAAACCATTCTTATTTCCTGACTAGCCAATTATAATTTTCAGTCCAAAGAACTAGCTTCTGCAATGCAATTCTCTACCACAGTTAAACTTACTCATCTTCTTGAATTCGAGGTAGTCTTGACGAAACCGAGACCATTCCACTATCAGCTTAACGCACATAAGGTTTATCCTTCATCGACCTTTACCACCAAGTTGAATTAAGTCATCCTCCACTCACACCAAAAAACCCACCCTCAATAGCACAGGGATTCGTGTATATAAAACGAGGATAAATTATTGCATGTTTCATTCTTATCCATAAATTAATGGTGACATATCTACTTTAGCAATAGAACCTTAGAAAGTAAACAGCTTTGAAGTCACTCCTTGAAAAAACCTAATCATGGATTCAATTGCTTCAATACAAGTTTCACCATTCTAGTACAGAAGTCCTCACAAAAAAGCGACATATAGTTCACACTCTTTGCCTTTCTATGCAGCATCATTGACTAACCTATTTTACACTCTTTCCCTACCTCTGCTCTATCTGGGTTTTCAAAAGTATGTTTGTTTTCTACCCTGCATTTCAGGTTTAAGGCTATTCCCATCTTGGTGGATTGTTTTGTTGAAGTTGTGGGAATTGTGTATCCCTGGTACATATCTGTCAGTTCTATAGTTGTGTGGTTGTATACCTAATACCCTAAGATTAAAAAGGACACAAGGTTACACCTTCGAAAGATGACCAGGTGATTGGCATCCAAATAAATACAACCATTTGAACAACTCTTATTCTCTACAAACATTTGCACCACTCCCTTATAATCTTACACAACGGCCATAAATTTGCTCAGTGACAAACACACCAGTGTAAACAATACACAAATGCTACGCAGTAATCATAACTCATCAAAGGAAAGACCGCATATATTGCATTAAGTTGTGCACGGCTTACTAACCGTGTCATCCCTAAACCAAATGCAAGTGGGAAAAAAAAAACTATCATAACTATGAGAAGTGAGGTGCATGACCAAGTAAATTGAGTCAAGAAGGATTTTACATTTTAGGCGCCTTGATTTTGATGCTGCCTCCAGACCCTCCACCACCTTTGATACCCCCTTCACCTCCATCGGCCAAAAGATTCCCATGAAGTTCGATACTATTCATAACCACAAGCCCAATTCGTCCACCCCCTTTCCCACCATAATCCTCCTCTCTATTCGTTGTACCGCCTTTACTACCGTAACTCCACGGCTCTCCCAACGAAGACCATGAATACACATCCCCGCCCCACACATCCTCGGGCAACTTCTTATTATCCACCACACAACTAGCACCTCTCCCGCCGTGTCCCCCACCCGCCCCCGTAGCCCCCGTCGGGGTCCCACTCGTCTGCTCCGGCGGTGGGCCCGCCAAAGCAGTCACATTAATCAAAGAGCCATTAAACAAAGTTGCATTCGAGGCCTCTATAAAAACAGTCCCAGCTATGATCACGGCATTCAAACCTAACCTAAATTCACCACTCATGTTGACCGTAACCGAACAACCATCAACTGGACAACTCAACATCACCCCTGGGAGTATATACAGACTCCCGTTTCCCCCTATGTACACGTCATCTGTGAAATTCAAGCTGTAACTGAGCTTGCACGTGGCGTTGAGCGATCCGACCCCGTTCAAATCCTCCTCGCACGAGACCGAGGGCGGGTGAGGCGGCGGGGCGGGCGCGGGAGGCGACGGCGGCGAGTAATCGCCGTGAAACGACAGCGTATCGACGAGCTCTTTATCATCGAGTGAGAATTCGTCGGTCGAGGCGGAGGCAAACCCTAACCCTAATTGGCGATGGAAATTAGGGTTTGCGAGGAAGTTGAGAGTTATTATTACTATGATATGAAGAATATACGGAGAAGACGGAGCCATTGGAGGAAAGACGAACTCAGACTCATCACCAGTAGAAAGAGGAATCGGTGGGATTTCAGAAGCGGTAGCAGCAGATGAACCCTAGGATTCTTGCCAGGATTGCGTCGAAGCGTCCCATGGCGATCGAGTGGTGGATTAATCGAATCTGGCGAATGTTTTTGATTCGCAAAATCGAAACCTTTTTCTTTCTTTCTTTGTTTTTTTCCCTTCTTTGATGGGTGCGGAGCCTTTTGTTTTGTGGATTAGGGAATGTTTCCGATTTTGTGACACCGACACAGGATGTTCCGTGCACAAAAGCTCAGTTTCTCTGCAGAAAAGTCTCGTGTTACAGACAAAAAATCTGTACCAGTGGGTACAAATTCCTTTTTGGTCCATTTTGGGTCCAAAAAAATAATTGAATTCGTTCATTTTATTTAAAATATTTTGCTTATAATTCCTACAAAAAATAATCTTAATCCGGTATCGGTAAGAGTATTTACGAAACATTCAAACTTTGCTCTGGAACTAAGCTTTGCAAAGTTTGGATGTTTCATAATACTCTTATCGATACCGGACTAAGCTTATTTTTTGTAGGGATCATAAGCAAAGTATTTTAAACAAAATAAGTGACTCCGATTATTTTTTTGAGACCCAAAAAGAAGTTTGTACCCACTGGTACAGATATTTTGTCTGTACCAATAGCACCATTCGTTTCTCTGTGCATAAGAGTTTATGGGTTTTCGACCAATAGCACCATTCGTTTCTCTGTGCATAAGAGTTTTTGGGTTTTCGACCGTTAAATTTATAACATAAAAAAAAATCACAAAAATCTTTTGGTGCGAGGGCACAGAAATTTCCGAAACAAAGAAGATTGGACTCGGCGTGTACCCTTCAACTAAATGAGTATTGAACGAATTTTTGTCTCTTTTGGAGAAGGTCTGGGAAGAAAAAACAAGAAGGATGCTACATACACTACCATCCAACCACTACACCACCCACTACATTTTTTGTGGGGCCCGTTTTGGGTCCCAAAAAAATACAGAAAAATGTCTATAAATTTTAAAATAATATATTATGGGGCCATGTAAAAAATCAGCTCCAACGGATATCGGTAAGTATTATTTCTTGATTTGTAAGGACGAAACTGTTTAACTGCACAGTTTCCCCCCTACGAATCTAGAAATAATACTTACCGATATTTGTTTGAGCTAATTTTTTACAGGGCCCCATAATATATTATTTTAAAATTTATTGACATTTTTCTGTATTTTTTTGGGACCCTGGGTGGGCCCTACAAAGAATGTAGTGGATGGTGTAGTAATTAAATGTAGTGTACCTAGAGTTAGTGAAAAAACAAATGCATAATTTTGAGGAGGATTCTCTCCGGTAGTTGAAAACTTGAAATGGGCTTGAGGGTCCAATTTAAGCCTTTGTGAATGCATCTTGATGATCGGAACCGTCCATTTTTTATCGAACTTTTTTTTATTTCTGAGATATGAATTTCCTTTAGAATTTGATGAACACGTAAAAAATCATACTATTGGTCAGTTATTAATTTATATTATTTTTAATTAAAGTTGACATGATTTTGAAACACACTTGTATTGACGTAAATGAAATAAATGAGCTTCAATCTAGCAGAGCGATCTTTCATAAAAGATAAACGTCTTCGGAAATCACACCAACCTATATTATAAGTGTGTTTTTTTGTGTTGATGTGCTCAACGAATTTTACAAAGCGACCGATTGTAATCATCTTAGGTAGTCCCGAAAAAACTCTGAAATTGTTGGACCCTCTAATTCATTTGACGAACCGGAGATAGTCATACTCCTATTTTTTGACTTCTCTAGATACACGTAAGGGTTTATCAAAAAAATATATACACGTAAGGCTGTGTTGGAAGAGATGAGATAAAATAAGAGCAAAATGTTTCAAAATAGTACTACTTATTTGGTTTAATCTTTCACGAAAAAAGAATGAGAGTCAATTTAATTATTCAAAACATCTGTTGAGTTTTTCTTTTCTTTATGAGATGAGAAAACACATCCTTTTGGTAAGTTGGTCACTATAGATCAGAGAAGAATGGATGATGGAGAGAATGTATGTAGTAACTGTAACCAAAAACTACAGCGAGTTGAAAGGATGGACCGTGGCGGAGGTAAATGATCAAAAAATTTCGCTTGAAAATAGGTCGATCGATGTACAAATACTTGCATTAACCACTTCATTTTGAGCGGATCTAAGAATTGAGAGCGAGAGAGAAGAAAGGGCGCGCACGAGTTGTAAGCGCTTCTAACAAGGCCCATCTACACATGTTCGTGGACTTTCAAAGCCCAAGCCCACCTCGTGGTTTATAGCACTTCTACAGTGTGTAGATTCTAGCCCAACAATCAAGGCCTTAGAGATTCTAAGATTTTTAAATCTTGGGCTAAGGACTTGAGAGGATCAAATGTGCGGCCCACGAAAGAAAATCCAAATACCAATCGACATTGGCAGCTTAATATTTTTATTTATTTTTATCGGCTTTGGCAGTTTAATTTTTGGCTTTTCATTTTCACATTTTTCACTACTTCATTAGTTATAGTATTGAATTCTACGAATTGATCAACTATTTCAAAGAGTATTACTCTCTCCGTAATTGTCTAATCCGCAAAACGAGAAGTGAAGATGCATTTTTGTCAAAAAAAAATAAAAATTCAAATAGTGTCTTCTATGAATTTAAAATACTCATTGATATCTAGGAAGTCGTGATATTTTTTTTTTTGAACAAATGGCCGCAAACTCTTACATTCTAGCCACAAACTTTTACTTTATGGGTATAAACTTTTATGTCATGACGCCATGGCTACATACTATTATGCTTTCGTCGTAAAGTACAATCTCATGGACGCAATGTCGAACTCTTGGGTCATAAATTGGAACTTTTAACTTCTCGTTTTAGCAACCAGAAGACACTCATTTTGGTGTAGATAATTCGGTCAAACTAACAAATGCATTACACAAAAAGATACTTTATGATTAAAAAACAAAAAACAATGACGCAAAACACAAAGACGTCGTCTCCACGGAACTCACCCTAAACGTCTGTGGAATGGCACAACATGGACAAAGAAAAAAGGATAAATTATCTTGTGAAAACGATTGATGCACATCATTATCCTCAGAATTATTCTCCCAAGTGAAAGTATGTATTCTACGGATGTCCCTCTCCTCTCATGTGTTATTCTTTGTGAAAGCTAGCAGTTCCAATCCAAAAGAGAATACCAATATGCATCGCCAAAGAAGTATATCCTTCACAAACTCCACCGTGCAACTCAGAATATGGAAGGCAATAAGGCATAGAATCCACGAAGACTTTTTTATCCCTTTTCAAAAAGTTGTTATTTCTGAAAATAATTGGGTAAAAGTAAAAAATAATAATAAAAAAAAAATTTCCGATTCTTTTCATCGAGACGAATCAATAACCCATAAAAATTTGGCGCAAAATTAACAAAATGCGAAAAAAAATTGAAATAAGGACAATTCTCAAATTTAAGTTAAGTTCAAGAGAACGGGGCCTCAGAATGTGAAAGACATAGAATTCATAAACCTTCGGAAATGTGTTCATGAGTACGATTTTTTATGTTTTTTATTTTTGGCTAATCAAAAAGGGTGGATCAATGAGGGGCGACTAGACATAAGAAACCTCTCCTAGGTATGATTATAGAGACTTTAAATCCACGGCGAGCTCTGGAAGGGATTAAAATGCCATAGCAAGTAGCAACTACCGGCCCACCAAGGGCTAGCTAGTGGAAACTGGAAACGCCACGGAACCAAGCAGGAAGACAAAGTTCAGGAGGGTATCGTTAGCATGATTCGAACCTTGAACCTCTTCACCACTCAAAACACTTGAGAGTAAGCCATGAACCACTGGACAAAGAGTCATCCGTGATCGTAATTTCCGGTGTGAGCACTGTGTCCAACACGATGGTTTTTATGGGAGCACGAATAACAGATCAGAAAAAGAATGCCTAAGTGCATAAGCGCATGGATAAACTCACACTAAATCATCAATTTTGAATCCAAATTCAAAATTTCCCTTATACACTATACAGTATGTCTACACTACCACACCCTAAGTGGCTTTGATTATGACATTTAAATCAACGGTTGCAATCGCATGCCTTACAAAATCAGTTGTTTTAATCACCTCAGCTCAAAATAGACACCTTTGAGAGAACACCTGACCTAACCATATGTATGCATTATCTAGTAGTTTTAATTATCTTCAGCTTCTGTTCAAAAAAAAAATTATCTATCTTCAGCTGATTTTGAAGCCCGTAGACACATGAGGAAGGTTTGTCTCGAGTTGCTCAATTGGGATTAGAAATTTGGATATCAGGGTCAATGGCCTAATTACGAATTCCAATTTCATAATCAGAGTCGTTCATTTTTCACACTCTGAGACTCGCTCGGCGGATTCAACATACAATTTTTACCCCGTGATTCTACTATATTTGTCTCAAAAAACGGAATGGTCCCTTAATTGCATCGATCTCATACAAAAATATTATACATTCATGCGATTATTATTATTATCAGATCAACTAAACATACATATAATGACACGAATGATGAAACTAATCCTACTTGAGACCTCTGTCGATCGTGATAGATAACTACAACACCTTCCCATGCGTCAGAATAATTCATTGGTAGGTTTCCAAATTCTGATTTGATACCTTTGGTGAAGATAATTAGGTTCCCTATGGCCATGATTCCCTCAACTTTATAAGTAGAACTACCGTGCACTGAGAACAAAATTTATTGGACTTTTTGTTATTATTTTATTTTATATATATAAAGAAGTGTTAATGTAGGATTAAGTGCTTCTTTAAGGATTAATTTAGGTATTCTTAGTCAAATCAAAACTGGGTTTTCAACAGGACCAAACCCAGTAAAATCCAGTTTTGATTTGTTTTTGTGTTTGAATCACATATTAATTGGTATTTAATTGATATGAATTTAAAACCCACTTAAGCCCTCTGCAAGATTTACAATATGGAGTATGGACGAAACGGATTATCGAACTTCGCCTTGCAAGGGGCCGGAAAATGATCGACTGCATGGAGTGCGATTGCTGATAGATCTGGCGAGACGCTGATTATGTGGTTTTTTGCGAAAAAATTATTTTGACAGATTTTTTAATTCTAGTTTCTAAAAAGTAGTTTAGAATGTTTGTCAAAAAAATTTAATAACAAAAACATAAAAAGGAAAGAAAATTACAAAGTTGGGTTTGATTAGCTTTTGAGATTTCGTAACATAAATTCTTTAAAAAAAAAGAATAAAATTATCATAATCTTGCAGCTGGAACAAACATGTTTTTCAACTTCTACTAAAATTCGGAATCTAAAATCTGTAGCAGAATTTGAAGCTAAAATCAAGTAAGATTTGTATCCACAACTCTCGCAAACACACCCATAATTTTTTCTTATCCACAATGTTGGCAAAATCCGCTACTTAATCCCGATCATGGAGTTATTGTTCCTAAATATCCCAGCCTAACTGGACCCACTATGTTTCGGTAGTTCGATTTGAAGTTTGATGGCAAATTCTCTTTTCACACTCCAAACAATAAAGCTATGGGCAGAATATATTTAATGAGGGATCCTGCACGGTCTTATCGTGTGGGACTTCGCTTTTTTGAATGAATTGCGAAAAACTATTCGGATCAAACCCTTCCCGATACATTTTTTTTTACTGATTTCTCACGATTACCCTTAAAATCACGTTCTGATCACTTTGAGCGGATCGGATCGTCGCAATTCGCTCAGAAAAGGGGAGTCCTGCACGGTAAGGCCATGCGGGATCCCTCATTGGATCCAGACTGAAGCTATGGGTACCTATAAAAATGTACATATAAGTTTTGTGGGATCCATCTCGAGTTTCACAAAGATAATTCGAGCCGCCTATCATTTTTATAACAATTTTTTATGAACCCTTTAAAAAATCAGCTCAATTCAATCTTGGTAAGAATTTTTTACAAATTTGTGAGGGCAAAACTACTTAACTAATCAGTTTAGCTCCTTCAAATTTAGAAAAAATCATTAGCATATCAGGATGAACTGATTTTTTACAGAGCTCGATAAAAAATTATTTTAAAAATGATGAACAAATTGAATCATCTTTATAGAATTCAAGATGGACCTCACAAAATTTATATATAATACGTAGTATGTACATTGCATATATACAAATAACAGTACTCTTTCACAAAACTGGGAACTATTGCTACCACAAATGCCGGCACAAATTAAAGTAACGACACTGCCAGTGCCTTTCACTTCTGAGATTTGTCAAATCTCATCAACATTGACAGGCCAAAGTCTCAGTGGGTATCTATTCCATCACCCCAACACTGCAATTGGCTAATCCTATTGACTAAAAACATGCATAATTGAGACCCCTCGCATTATTTTGGATCGTGATTTCTTGCCGTATCTAAAAGGTAGGAGTAAATGTTACGCGGTGCCTCTGATACAATAGCTAAGCTACGTTAATCACATACGTTATACTTTTTTCTCTCTCTCTCGTTTTCAATATCGAGTAATAATGGCATTGAAAATAGATAACCTTCCATCAAAAGACATCAACATTAATAATAAAGCTGAAAATAGATAACCTTCCATCAGAAGACATCAACATTAATAATAAAGCTGACAAAAATGACCGCAGGCTCTCGAGCTTCAGAAAGAAAATGATGGTATTAGTCATGATATTAGAAGGAAGTATCACACATATTTACAACTGGTATCGAAAAAGTGTTAAAAACTTGTGTTTTTGTGAGTTCTCACATCAAACTCAAGTGGAATATGTAGTTGTAGTTATTGCACCCTAGAAATTTCCCCGGCGCCTTCGTTGGCCGGACCCATGAAATGGAATTTACAGTCTGCACGAGATAGTTGATTATTGTGTGAATTTACTTTGCGTAATCCTTTTCATGTGAATTGTTTCCCATCTTTGTTGTTATTATTGATATTCAAGAGTGTTAGGAACAAAGAAAATATATCCGAAAATTATCTAAAATACACTTTTAGAGGTATTTATAACCGTTAAAAGACTTTTAGTAATGGTTAGAAACCCCTGTTCTAGGTGATTTCCGGGTATATTTTCCTTACACCTAGCATTCTTCATTGACATTTGATAAACTTCGATGATTTTCCATGAATTGTAGTATGTATTATTCAATGAACCGTACTTGATAAATGTGCAGATTAACAAAACTAGTCCGCTACCGACCGTTACCGTGCACGTGCAACCCAATTTTTTTTTATTTTACATCAGGTATGAAATACAGAGTACAAACTCGAGACACTAAATCAATTGTAAGAATCCACAAGCTAACCAAGCTCAACAACTCAACCAATACAAGAAACAAGACCATTATAGGATAGAAACAAAGAAATAAAGGAAAAGCCCTCTGCGGGAGGAACACCCACATACATGTGGAAAGACTCGAACTCCTGACCTCCTAATGAGATGCAAGAGTCCTAACCAACTGAGTTAGCCCCAGTTTATTAAGTTAGGTGCAACCCAATTTGAACCACAAAAAACACTTGGTCCTATTAATCTTGTGTTGTGTGAAAAAAGATGGGATGGCAATGATTCTACTCCGTCGTTATCACTCTTTTAATCTACCCACCTTAAGAAAGGATTAGTGTCTTTAAATCAAGTCTACCATGAGACCATGACTGATCCTAAGACCTAATTTTTCTTTGGTGTTGGAGCTTTTCTTTGCTATGCAAGCATTGAAGAATTACATCTAAGTATTGAAGGAGCTTCTTCTTTTTTTTTTAATTTCAAGTAAAATATATATTGAGAGAGAAAATATCCCTTTAGTTTTTTAGCACTTTTTTTTTTTTTTAGAAACTAGGCCTAAATGCGTTTAGTTTTACCAAGCGAACAGTTTGGATCATGTTATTAAGTCAGTAAAGAGACATACATCTTGTCCTACAAAGCGGGGTTACACTACTCTGGGTACAATAAATGTACAATGGATTATGTGGCATCCACATTGAAATCTCTCAAACAAATAATTCAAGTTATTCAATTTGTTCAAAACAAATTTTTAAAAATTATTATCAGAAATCAACTCAATTGAATATATGTAACAGCTTAAGCAATTCACTAAATATTTGATCCGTGCGAATTTGGAATATATATATATATATATATATAGAGAGAGAGAGAGAGAGAGAGAGAGAATGAGAATATCTGTAAAGACCCGTATTTTTTTGAAAATTAGTAAAAAGGTTTATTAATGATTATAATGGAGGAAAATATGGGATTTGTTGAGTTTAAATGAGTTGGGGTGAATGTGGGAAGATTGTTTGTGGAGGGGTGCATGTGCAATATGTGAATATGTGAGTATATATGTGTGTGGGTGTGTGTGTAGAAGAGAAAAATCCCCATTTCTCTTTCTCTCTCTCCCGACGTCTCCCTCTCTCGGCTCTCTTCTCTCTCTCTCACACCCTCACTCAAAAATCTCACTCCAAGTTCAAAACCCACCAAGATCTTCACCAAATCATCACTCTCTTGGGCTCTCGACCTTAGGTATCGTTGGAACAAACCCGAAGAGGAGTAATTTCGGAGGATTTCGAATTTCAAGGCTAGGGCTCGATCAATTTCGTTGGGTTTCATTCTCCAAGTCGAGGTAGGGATTTCTTACTCTCTCTACATGTTTATGAGTTGGTTGTGTGCTAAAATCGGGTTGTAGTTGGTTAGATTTCGAAATTATGCTCGTTTCTGATTTTCTGCAGATGTTCACTGCAATGCAGTGGTACCAATACCTAGTTTTTGGGCTATCAATACCTT
>BPLS01000683.1:1347385-1405866 GCA_019656275.1 Rhododendron kiyosumense | reverse complement strand
AGTATCAATACCTACTTTTTGAGGTACCAATACCTCAGTCTCGGATTGCTCTCTGGAGTGGCTCAGTACCAATACCTACTTTTTGGGCTATCAATACTTCAGTATCAATACCTACTTTTTGAGGTACCAATACCTCAGTCTCGGATTGCTCTCTGGATTGGCTCTGTACCAATACCTACTTTTTGAGGTATTGGTACCAATGACTTAGAAAACTATTTTTGACTTCGTTGCTTATCCGTCGATTGTGTTGATCCCCGATCACTTCTAACACTCTCCAATCACATTCTATCATGTTTAAACTCGATTGCTCGCGTCCCAATGATTCGTTGCTCGTCCCCACTCCTTTGGCTCTCGTTATGACAAAGAAAAGTGTCAAACTAAGTGAATATGATATTTGTGCGTTCGTCTATGCATTTGGGTTATTACGTGAGTATTGTGGCATACTTTATGAATGTTTTGGATTGACATACGTCATGCCTTATGGTATTGAGGCTTGTAGAATGGAAAATCACAACTTAGAACGATAGAACGAAACGAAGAAAGCCACGGAACCACTATGAGGTGGGATGCCGGAAACGGGATGCACGAGGCCCCAAAAGCTCGGAAGTGCACAAGAAAGCCACGGATCCACCGAATGGTGCGATGCCGGAATGACTACGGGATGCACGAGGTCCCAAATGCTCGGACATGAAATCGAGAATACTTAACATGGTGGAAATAGTGAACTTAGAGATTATCAAGCGATATGAATATGAACGATGTTGGTTACCGTGTCTTATTCTCTTACTCTTGTTCATGTGAGAGGCTTCATTGCTGTCAATATTCATCTCGATGCATTGTCCATCTCATATGCATATAGTTTGAGCAAAGATTTCTCTACTGGGCTAGTGTAACTCAACCTATCATTATTTTCAGGTACACCTCAAGGGCATTGATTTGGAGTGCTTGACGTGCATATGACTCCGTTCTTTTGAAAGCTAACACCGAGGAATTACTTTGACATCTTTGTAAAATCCTTTTGAGAGATGTAATTGTAATTTTGAGCTACTCTTATAATTTGTTAAATCATGTAACCTCTAAACTTGCTGTCTTTTGTTAAACTATGAAACTTGGGGCCGGAGTGCCATTCTTGTAAACTTTGATGATATTTGTACTTTTGGATGGATTATGGGAAAACCCTTGGGGTATTATGACGAACTTTAGCAATAATTTATCTTATGAAAGACTATTATTATTATATTAAAAATTTAGGGCGTGACAATATCCCTTTAGTTTTTTAGCAGAGAGCTGTTAATCCCACCCCCGTGTCAGGGGGTTTGACACCAATACAGGGAATTCCCCGTTTTACCCACATTCACTTGCTCCCTCCCTCTCTCTCACCCATTTTTCTATCTCTCATATTTTATTGTCCTATAAAATTGTAAATATTAATAACTTTTTTTTTACCTATTTTTTAAAATAAATTTTATATTTTTGAAATCTACATAACGAAACCTATCAAACAAACCTAATATTGATGGTGAAATAATGTAAAACGGAAAAACTATATTTTTTGATAGTTTTTGTAGAAAAATTAAGTGTTCCAAATTTCAAACCGTTTGAACCGGTGGAAAGATTTTAGTTTTCTGATCATTTTATCATAAACGGTCATAATTAAATTTTGATTATAGGGCTCTAGTTGATTAACCCTAAGAAAGTTGTAGAATCAAATATCTTTTAGGGTTAATCAACGAGAGTTTTAGATTCAAAATTTAATTATGACCATTTAGGATAAAATGATCAGAAAAATAAAATCTTTCCACCGGTTCAAACGGATTAAAATTTGAAACACTTAATTTTTAACCATTTTTTAAATATATAAACTGTCCGAAGAGGTTGAAATCACGTATTTTTTTAAATAAATTATATATATTTAAAATCTACTCAACTTATCAAATAAGCCTAATATTGAATATGAAATAATGTGTTTAAATTAAATGATTTTTTTGGGCCCAATATATTATCTCTTTATTTTTTTATCCGTCATTTTTTTTAAAACTTCTATATTTGAGTTTTCAAGTAAATTATGTATGTTAAATCCACTTAAATTTATTTTATATTTCTGTGAACAGTCATAAATGTAAACTAAAATCAAACTTCATTTAATTACAATTGAGTATATAGAACCAATACATGAACATAAATAAATATACAAATTTAGTCATATTTCCGCCAAATTGTGGTCGTCATCCCGGCAGATCTATTTGCATTACTTCGTACCACAATTGGAGGCGTGCTTTATAAGGATGAGCCCATCCATGTGCTTCATTTGATGTATTTGGCCTCCACCAACGTAGGAGTTGCTCTCCCCACAAAGGAATATCATTCGCAATATCGTTCTTAACTGACCAACTATTTGAAAATAAAAAATTATACTGATCCATAATATTCTTTTATGAAACTCTCTCTAGACACTTTGTCAATCAATAATAATAAAAAACTGTCCAGCCCTAAGACTTACAACTCCTTAAATATGATGCAAATCCTAACCCTATTAGGAAAGGAAAAAAACTAATTTCGGAAAGTTCTGAAATTATTACATATTCTGAAAATATACAAAAAAATAAAACTTCTCCAACAAGAACGAACGTTATTGGACTTTCCTATCAAAAGTTATAAACAAAAAGATTACTTCCTAAATGGTCATAACTAAAATAATCAGAAAACTTTTTCTTTTTCCACCGGTTCAAACGGATTTAAATTTGAAACACATTTTTTAACATCGTTAGACAGTTTAAACTACGAAAAAAATATTATTTTTCCTTTTTACATTATTTCTCCATCAATATTAAGCTCGTTTGATAGGTTTCGTTGAGTAGATTTCAAAAATATTAAAAAAAGGTGAAAAAAAAATTATTAACATTTAAAATTTTATAAAAAAAATCAAAGAGAGAGACTACTGGGGAGGAAGAGAGAGACTACTGGGGAGGAGGTAAAAGGGTCAGTCTCTAGGGGGGTTGACACGGGGGCCGATTAGTAACCTCCTTTTTAGCACTTTTTTTAAAAAAAAAAAACTAGGCCTAAATGCGTTTAATTTTACCAAGCGAATAGTTTGGATATGTTATTAAGTCCGTAAATAGACATCTTGTCTTTTGAGTTTTGCTATGCGCAGGGACGATTTGCAAAGAATCACGCAGGGACAAACGCGTTTGGCACCATTTCGGGTCCCAAATTTTTTTTGAAAAATATTCATAAATTTTTGAATATTATTTTTTGGGGTCCTGTAAAAAATCAACTCCAACGGATATCAGTAAATATTACTTTTGGATTCGTAGGGGCAGTTATTTTTTCGGGGCCCGAAATGAGGCCAAACACGTTTATCCCTGCGTGGTTCTCTGCAAATCGTCCCCGCTGTTAGAATTTTTACTTTCTACATAGTGGGTTACACTACTCTAGGTACAATAAATGTACAATGGATGTGTGGCATCCAAGACTACTTTGGGTACAATAAATGTACAATGGATTGTGTGGCATCCACATTGAAGTCTCTCCAACAAATAATTCAAGCCATTTAATTTGTTCAAAACAAATTTTTAAAGATTATTATCATAAATCAACTTAATTGAATATCTTTAACAACTTAAGCAGTTCACTAAATATCAGGTTGAATTGATTTTTTACGAGGCTTCATAAAAAAATATTTTAAAAATAATAGGCGGTTTAAATCATCTTTGTAAGACCCGTGGTGGGCTCTATAAAACTCATATGTACCCGATATGTATAAACTCATATGTACCTATAGCCTTATTGCCGAAGAAGTGTGAAGTCCTCACCGATAATGTGTGGTGGAAAAAAGACACGGTGTCCCAATGGCATTAAATAATCTCTTTTAAAAGAGAATGAACAAAATTATTTTTTATTATGAATCCACGTTTTTTTGTTTTTGGAAAATCACCTCATAGTTGAATTGAAAGGATTATTCTAATATCCGAAAAAAAATGTAAGATAGTAAGTTAAATGTACGTTGATATCCTAGAAAAGTATATTAATATTTGTGAAAGTGTGTTAATAACTCTAAGATACGTATTGATATACGAATTTATTTGAAATTATGTGAATATTTTGCTTTGTTCGGTTGCCATTTCCGTTTAGTTTTAGTTTTGAAAACCAATCATTACCCTACTTCTTTCCCCAATCATTACCCTATTTTTTCAATTATTACTTTCTTATCTCTCTCTATCTCTCTCCAATCATTATCCTTATTTTCAATCATTACTCTATTTCTCTCTCCACACACTACCAAAACTAAACTAAACTCCCAACCAAACACAACCATTATCATCCGCCAAGTGTGCGGAGGTCAGGAAACCCCGGAATTAAAATAGGAGCACGAACCCCGAGGCAAAGGGGGACACGTACTAGCTAGTACCACGCGTCGGTTCTGAAGCACTTGGGCAATCACGTATTAGGCATTGGTACCTCTGACAGCAAAGTGATTAAAGGCGGGGACACGTGTACGGCGGAAACAAAAGTCGGGACAGCACGTTGAAACCAATCGTACAAACGTCGCAATCAGACTTCTCCCACGACAAACCTCAAATCTTTAACCCAGTATTTTGCCGGGAAGGAAGGGAGAAGGTACTGGAAGCAATTTATCCATGGAGGGGTTGAGGGACCCGGATCCTCTCCACGCCTCTCTCTCTCCAAAGATCTAACCCATCTTTTCACAGGAAGCTGACAACGCAATAATGAGACTATTGAACGGTTCAGATCAAGCCAGCAATTTAGCCTTCCAACCCTATAAGCCATGCGACGTCGTTTCCCTCTTTTCCTCAACCGGCAGATTAAACCCCCGTTTTCCCCGTTTCGAATCTCCACTTACAGCCAGCCATCTCTCTCTCTCTCTGCTAAATCCGAGCCGGAAAATTTTGTTGGGAATGTAAAATCAAAGGTAGTCTGTCCATGGAAAAACATTTAATTCGTGGATTTAAATCCTTAGTAAATAGATCAACTCTACCACCGAGGTGGTAGTCCAGTTGATAAGAGTCACCACCTCTCTTTAACAAATGCGTAGGTTCGAGTCCCGGGAGGCGTATGTGTGCATGTATCCGGTGGTGCCATTAATAGGTTTTGATTTGAACTCGTAGTTTGACCGAAGAGGGGGATTTCTCGCCGCTGTGCACCAGGTGGTGCCGTGGTGACGGGCCTGACAGCCCGTCCTTCCGGACTGTAACTATGGCTCGAGTCGAACATTCCACAGGGAGGAGTTGCTACGTTGATCGCTCTCTCTCACCCTTTTCAATTATCAAAAAAAAAAAAACAGATCAACCCTCCAATGTAAAAATTCATCAACATCCTGTGTAATTTCGAAACAAATCCTGCTCCTTGATTGCATGTTGAAAAATCGAAGCAAAGTCCATTTATCAAGAATCAAAACGAAACCAAATACAGTTAAAAAAAATAAAAATAACGAACCAAATCAACAAAAGCCTAATCTTCCTTTTAGGGAAAAAGAAAAAAAAAAACCCAAATCAACCACAAAGCCGAGAGATCAATAAATTAAGTTACCGAGATGAAGAACCAGAGTGAATCGTTCGTAGTCGACGGATCAATTGGTAGTGAAGCTCTGTTCTTGTACCCTTGTAACCCTCTACTTGACAAAAGCACTAAAATGGATGCAAACAGGGGTGTCAATCTGCCGTTTGGAGAAAAGAGGAGAAAACGGCATCGCATGGCTTAAGGATTGTGAGGCTGAAATATTGGCTTGATTTGAACCGTTCAATGGCTTCATTAATGCGCTGTGAGCTTCTTGTGAAATGGTGGGGTAGATCTTTGGAGAGAGAGGTGCGGAGAGGATATGGGTCCACTGGTCTAGGGTGGATAGTATAGTTTACATGAAAGAAGTAAACAAAAGTGTCCATGAAAGACATGTGAACGGTTCAGATTCATATTATAGTGAATCCAAATCATTCATTTAAAAATTTTTTTTATGAGAACCTTCATGTATCGGTTTTATTGATCCTAACGTAATTGTTTTTGCATGTGCCTTGTCATCATCAACATACTATAAACCCATTGCAGCGTGCAGTTGGCCCATGTTCGGCCTAGGGTTTGGCTTTGACCTTTTTATTTATTTATTTATCTAAATCATTCGTTTTTGTAGAATCTGTTGAACATTTTAATTAGACCTGTTAATGGACCGGATCTGACAAATTCGAATCCGATAGTGATAATCCGGATCCGAAAATCTGAATCCGATCCGAAAATTTTTTTATTTCAAAAATTTTAGCAATAAAAATACAACTTCTTAAACATTTTTTTTTCAAAATAAAAAATTTACAGCTTTCTTAAAAAAAATTGAAAAAATAAAATATCGGATCGAATTGATAACGGATTTAATCTAATGCGATCCGTATTTGGATTACTGGATTCGGATTATCGGATCGATATTATCGGATTCGGATCGGATTTTCGAATCAAATACGAATCAGATCCGGTCCATTAACGGGCCTAATTTCAATCTTAGAAAAATTATGTTTGTCGGGTATCTATCCATATATTTTAGAATACATTTTCCTTAAAAAGAAAACGGATTAAAATGGAGTGTCCCTGTTATCAATAGAAATTTGTTCGAAAAATGTATTGATCGTCATCCAATAAACATGATCTTTTGCAATATTGGAATTCTTAACAGTTTTACATAATGGATGGTCTAGATCATGAAAACGAACGATGACTGATGCCGCGCGCTAGTCACCATACACATGAGTACTGCTATGAGTACTGACCGGCCGGGACGGAAATCGTACCGACCGGCCGCGCCGGGCCGTCTTCGGCCACCGGACGGCAGATCCGACACGAAAGAGGTGTGCTCGGATCAAACACCCTACACATCTCGGATGCCGTTGATTCCAGAATTGGACCCCTTGAATTTTTTTTTAGAATTTTTGTACGACACGGATTGGTCGTCCGGTGGCCGGAGACAACCCTACACGACCGATTGATACGATTTCCCTCCCTGACCGTCGGTTCCTATATCTTTACTGAAACACATATAGTCACATAATCGAGCTCCTCTTTTCTTAAATGGAAATTGGGTACGGAGGATAGCTGAGTAATACCACGAAAGGGGGACTTGGGGGGCTGTTGTCCCTTCAAGGGACAGCAGCGTGCTGTCCCAACCAAGGGGGCCTTGCTCCGGTCTCGCTCCGATAATCAGAAATATTCACTTCGTAGAGCTTGTTGAATTGAATAAGTATATAAAAAATTAACTCGATCGGATATCATTAAGTGTCTAATCGAAACACATATAACTTGCCAATAATGGGTTCTAGTAGATTTGATCCAGTGTTTCGGATCTGTTCTTTTTAAGACAAAAAGGTTTCGATTAAACACTTAATGATATCCGATCGAATTGATTTTTTTTACATATTTATTCAGCTCAACGAGCTCTGTGAAATGAACATTTTCATCATCGGAACCAAATCGGAACGGAATCCTCACCGCCGGGACAGCACGCTGCTGTCCCTCAAAGGGACAGCAGCCCCCCAACTCCCACGAAGGGTCATGATCTGTGTTTGTTTAAGATAAGAGATAAGAAAAGAGAGAGAGAGAGAGAGAGAGAGAGAGAGAGAGAGAGAAGGGTCATGACTCATGAGGTCACATGCCTGATGCCCCGCGCGCGGGCAAACACCCGTAACATTCTTCGACGTGGATAAAATGACGTGACAGTGCCATCTGTACCATTGGAAGAGATATTTATTCCGTGCTCTCCGTCCGTCGCGCTATGTTTTATCCTCCATTTCGCCCTAACAGGATGGTCTATTGATCAAGGCAAATATCGGACTCCTTCATAGTAATATATGTCGTATCAAGGTCGAAAGCTCTTAGATAATATTAATTTCTTTTGTTTTGTTGTTTGTTCTCTTTTAAAAAAAATTATGATACTTTGTTCGTTTAAGAGTTTCAAAACTTTTGGACACGGTTTTCAATAATCTATCTATCCATTCCCACTTATTACTCTCAAAAAACACTCAAACAAACAAGGCCATTGTGACCTAAACGTAGGATTTGTTTATGCAAGCAGCAATAGCAGAAGAGTGTTTGTACTCTTCGAGGCTCTTTTATTGCATTTCTTCTCGTACGTATTGTATTGGTTTCATTTTTTGATCTTCATGATTAGTGAAATGTTTTTTGCCCTAAAAAAAAAAAAAAAGCCTTTGAGGGCAAGTCATATGGAGCGTTTGCTCTAGAATGGATGATTGATATGTGATCACCCGAGATTAGTTAAGGTGCGTATAAATTGATCATGTATACTAGTTATAAAAAAAATTATAGAAGTAGGCCACACAATCTGTATGTATTTACATGTGTGAATCAGTGAATGTATGAAATGTGGGAGTTCTTGAGTGAATAGTTAAGGTAGGTCCTATTTCGCTAAGTTTCTTATTTTTTAAATACTTATTTTTTGTTTTATGGGCATTCTCTTACAATACATCACATTTAATTCAAAAAATAAATACTTATTTAAAAAATTAATAATACTTCTTTGCATAAGCAAGTAAGCGTAACGGGGCGTAGAATCATTTTACTACTTTACCCGGACATTTGAGCCCTTCTTCTCATGGTAAAAAAGTTGTCGTTAAAATTTGATTTTTATTTAAATACTATTGCAAATAACTTTTGTAAAGATATTGTAGCAGAGGTTTAGACCTTGTTCGTTTAGCATATTTACTTTATTTTTCAATCATTACCTTATATCTTTTTTCAATTATTATTCTATTTCTCTAATTATTAATTTCATTTATCTCTCTATCTCTCTCCACTCATTACCCTTCTCTTCAATCATTAGAGCATCCGCATTGTAATAAGCAAATGATTGTAGATAAGCAAATTTAACAACAATACTCAAAAAATACCTCACATTGTAATAAGCAAAGTTATAAGTCTTTTAGCAAATAACCAAATTTCACTCATTCCATAATCAAACTTAACAACTTATACCAATAATCAAAACTCAATAACCAAACTCAATAACTAAACTCAAAACTCAATAATTCAAAAACACCCCACATTAGAATCGTCTAATTGAGACGAATAATTTGGTGTGGTCGGGTGCATGATTGGAATTCGTTTGCGATTGGACATATGTGCATTATGTATTATGGGGGTTTGTTTTGTTCGAGATGCAAAAATAACCAATGTAGAGGTAGAAATTGTTAAGTTTGATTATGAACTAAATGAATAATCAAATGCTGACATGGCATATTTTGGTTATTGGTTTTGATTATTCCCATTGCGGATGCTCTTACCGTATTTCTCTCTTCACCCACTACCAAAACAAAAATACTCAAATGTGCTAAACGAACAAGGCATTAGACATTTGTTCACTCCATTTTGTTTTCACTTTGGGCTGCGCTTTTCGAACTCAGTATAATGATCCAAACTTCATTGTTTACATAATTCGTTGAGAATATCAACTAATGTATTAAAATCATCTTAATCGATCTTAATTATCTTTACAAATCAGAGATGATACGATCCCAATTTTTAATGACATTATATTATGCACATGTCGACTGTAGTCTTGAGTTGTCCCACCCATTCGTCGACAGCCAAAATGTCAGCCGGATTATGTGCGGCGATTTTGAGAAAATTCCAACAACGTGATCAATCTTTGAGTTTGAGCCGCGGCGTACCGAGGTGGTGGAGTAGCGACCTGCAATCGCGCACGATATCAATGAGATAATGGTTAGAAATGCTATAATATATACACATCTTATTTGAATGTGTATCATATACACCCCTTAAATATTATTATTTATAGAGAAAATGTTACGAATGGTATTACTAAAAAATTACGATTTTACTATAAAAATTACGAATGCACCAAAATGTTATGAATCATAATAAAAATGTTAAGAATCGTATTGTTGAAAAGTTATGAGTTCTAAAACAATAGTTACGAAATACACTAAAATATTATAACTAAACCATACAATAGGCACATACGATATATATTTTTAAGAGATGTATATTGTAGACGGTTATCATTAGTAGTTTTCTGAATCAGATGGACCACATTCAGAAAGAAAAAAAAAAAAAAGATGGACCACATTCTACAGGTTTTTTTTTTTTTTAATCCGAAAAACGCCCAAAGGACATTCTACAAGTTCTTTGAAATCAGAATTTTAAGGCCTTCGCGAAGGGGCCCCAAACTCCTCCGTAAGAGAGTGCACCAGACATAGTTTTTGATAAAAACAGCCTATGGTATGTAATGACTCTTTATTCTATGAAGTTCTTCTCTATTGTCAAAAAAAAATTACTTCTACCATCACAGTTGTGGATAAAAAAAAAATTTACTGTAGGGGGATGAAAACAATTAGCGTTCTGAACAACACTAAACTGGAGCGGCTTCACGTGCCTCTACACCGGAACCCTAGTTCTTCGTCGGAACCCTAATCTGCAAAACAGACGAGGGGTGAGCGCACCTTTGCCTCTCGTGGCAAAGGCCCTCCGATGGCAAAGTTAGTATCACGTACTGGTTAACAAACCCTAATTATCAGTAGGAAAGCAATAAGAGATAGCCGAATATTGCGTACCTCTTACCTCCAGGCTTACCTCGTATTTATAGGCTCACGGATGCTCGCAGCCCAAGCATCGTTGTTGCCCTAGGATTCCTACCTCGTATAGGAGACCTAGTATCTTCTGGATTCTCATTCCCTTACCTGTACAAAAGCTCAACCTTTATGGGACTCTTTCCCATAATTATCCGAACATTCCACTCACGTTGGGTCTCTAACCTCGATCCTATCTAATCGGGATCTTATCCTTTTACGGAATATTACCCTTCTAGAGTATTCTTCCTCCAAATTAACTTTGTCCCCTCATTTTATCCTTCCTCCAAATTAAGTACTATTTAATCCCCAGTTACATCAATATGGGCCCACATTTTTTACATATTACTCATACTATCTTATCTTTCCTTCATAATTAATACCACAAATTCTCATCCTGAATTAAAATTGGCCCTCCCAGATAATACCTCCGGTGATCGCTTCAAAATCGACCCCAATGCCAGAACCGTCGGTAAGTTTGAGAACTCCATGTGGAGGAGGAACCCACCGCACTTGAACGCATCGAGGCTGGGCTAAAGATTTTGTGACTACGCTGGAGTTAGAAGTGCCAGCAAGTCAAAGGGAAGAGCACGGACCAACGCACAATATACGGAATGTTTTGATGTGACTGAGAGCCCGTTTTAGAACACTTTCTTAAAAAATAAGTAATTATTTCACATTTTTAAACTCAAAAATAATATAAATGAAAAATAATTTTTCAATTTTTTTGCACCATATTAAAAATCTCAATGAGATCTTTCAAACAAGATTTATATTACATATTTTTAGATTTCAATAAACTCGTTATTTTTAAGTTTAAAATTATTTTCTTAAAAAATAAGTATTTATTGTGCGTTTCGAAACGGGGCATGACTTTGTGTAAGTTTTTGTAGTGCTAGAATTAAGGGTAATCAACGAGCCGAGCCAAGTCAGGTCAGCCCGTCAAGTCACTAGCCAATCATGTCCATGGGTCGAGTCGATTGGGTTTTTTCTTTTTTGCGGGCCAAGCTACTTATCATAAATTGAAACCCAAGCTCGGCCTACGAGCTAGCCCAATTGACGGGCTGGTGAGCCAACAAGAGGACTTAAATTTCCTTGGGTAAGGAAAAAAAAAAAGGATTTTGTGGGATTTCGGGCTAATGGACGGGTATCACGGGCAGGCTCACGGGCCGAGCCAAGTAAAAATTCATAGGCTTAAGCCCACTCATGACAAACTATGGGCCGGGTCGGGCCAGCCATTTCACAGGCTCAGGCCAGATAAAAGCCCAATGGACGGGATGGGCTTCAGGTGGACGGCGGGCTTTCGGGCTAAATGACTAGGGAAAATGACGGCTCAGGACGTGTTTTGATAATTAATACTCGCCAAGGACAAGCTAAAAACATTTGTTAATACTGAAAATATCCTTCGCGGGTATTAATTATCAAAACACGTGAAAGCAAAAGTCGGGTAACTTGATGGAATCGTAACTTGATTATGTTTGTGTATGCCTTTGTGGTGCCAGAAGTGCGTTGCAGTAGTGTTTCTATGCAATTCAATCTTGATGGAATCGGAAGAACATCTCCATTGTAAAAAGCAAATAAGCGTGGATAAGCAAATTTAATAACAATGCTCAAAAATAACTCCACATTATAATAAAAAAACTTACAAGTCTTTTAGTAAATAATTAAATTCTACCCATTCCATAACTAAACTAACAACTTTTACCAATATCAAAAACTCAATAACTCAAAAACACCCATATTGGAATCGTCTCATCGAGACGAATAATTTGATGTGGTCGGATGTGTGATTGGAACTCATTTGCCATTGGACAAATGTACATTGTGTATTATGGGGGATGCTCTAACTTGAGCACATTGGATCATAACTCGAACTCAATTTTCTAATAGGGCAATGTGTTCAGATCAAGTAATTAATTTTTTTGTGGGTTAGGCCTACGTATTCTACAATATAAACGAGCCTGATCGATCATTGAGGTAGTCTTGAAACGAGACTTAGGGGCCATTCGGCTAAATAAGTCAAGTGGCTTATTTTTTTGTTCTTATTTAAATTTTTTTTCGCATTTGTTAGTTTTTCGTCAATTTTTTGGAGATTGTTGAATCTTTATGACAAGAGGAATCTAAAAAGTAAAAAATTACAATTGAAATCCATTTTTTTTTTGAATAAAGATAAAAAAATTGACAGTATCTTCTAACGTGAGGATTCTCAAGTAATTTTACCGAGGTAGTATTATGCTCTTGATTTTTGTATGGACATTTAAAACACATCTCGAGTGATACATAAATCCCCCAATAAATGTATCTTGATTCTTAAAACTGATCTGATCCTTTTCCTCTTCTCAAACAATCTTTAATTCTGCAGGCCATTATAATTTCGTATGCTACCCTCCTCCCGGGGTTTGGGTTCGTATTTTGTAGTGAGGTAAATAGTACAGTGATGTGCACTTTTGAACCCTTTGATCATGTATCTGACGGTTCAGATTTCATATCGATAATTAATGATCAAGAACTATTTATTATCGAGATGAGATTCGAGCCGTTGGATCCACGGCTCAAAAGTGCGTAGCACGGTATTGAGCACACTATTGTACAGCACCATCTCCAATTGCCTCCACCGCCTTCGGGCACTCTACGGACGTCAGTTAAAAAAAAATCTCCATTTACCGACTACTCTGGCTCGTCTGTCACCAAAATCCCTCCAACCCCATCAACACCCACCCACGAAACAAACCTAAACCGCACAACATAACACGTGTCAAATCCACAACACAACCTTCACAATCCACCAACTCACCCTGGTGTACCCTTAACATATCCCCACCATATAAATTCCTAAACCCAACCAAGGTCCAGAGCTAACTCAACCACGGTTAGTCCCCCACTCCACCGGCATAGCAGTTTATAAAACCAAGCAAGCAGAGTCTGCTTCTTAGTACGACGCAGCGACAAGGATGATGATCGGAGAACCAAACCGCCACCCAAATCCGATGGTCCACGTTCCTCCCTGGACCTTCCCTGACGACCCAACGGCCGTCGATACGCCCTTCCCTTTCCCCGTCACAGGCATTTCCGTAAATACCAACAATACTGCCGACGAGTTATTCTCTCCGCTCGACGCCCTATCTGCCCTCCACCAGTACCTCCCGTCGAACGAGCCCGATTACGACTCCGACGGGTCGGGTTTTGACTCGGATCTTTACCAGAATTTATTCTGTTGCGACCAGTTCAGGATGTACGAGTTCAAGATCAAGAAGTGCACCCGCGCCCGGTCGCACGACTGGACGGAATGCCCGTTCGCCCATCCGGGCGAGAAGGCCCGGCGCCGCGACCCGAGGAAGTCCCACTACTCGGGTGCGGCCTGCCCTGACTTCCGGAAAGGAACTTGTAAGAAAGGCGACGCGTGCGAGTACGCGCATGGGGTTTTCGAGTGCTGGCTACACCCTTCGAGGTACCGGACCCAGCCGTGCAAGGACGGGTCGAACTGCCGCCGCAGGGTCTGCTTCTTCGCCCATTCGCCGGACCAGTTACGGGTCTTGAGCCCGGGTTCGGGTCATGTGGAGTCGTATGACGGGTCGCCGCATAGACTTGCTATGGAGAGTTCGTGTGGACGAGGAGGGTTGTGTCTGTCACCCGAGTCACCGCCGATGAGTGACTCACTGAATCGCTCGCTGGGTTCGAACTCGCTCAGCATAATGGTGCGTCGGTTACAGCTGAACAAGGCCAAGTCAATGCCCTCTTCTTGGGGTGTTCAGATGGGATCTCCTAGGTTTGCCATGCCCCGACCCGTTTTCTCAAGTTTGCCAACTACCCCGACTAACAGAATCGAGTCTTTTGATCACTTTGAGAAAGTTGGGTCCGGGTCGGAGGAGGAACCCGTGATGGAGAGGGTGGAGTCGGGTAGGGGCCTTAGGGCGAAGATGTTCGAGAAACTAAGCAGGGAGAATCCGTTGGATCGGGTCGACCCTGCACCGGCTTCTTGGGGTCCGGATGTCGGGTGGGTATCCGAACTGGTAAAGTGATGCCGTGATAGTCTGGTTCTTGTGGGTTTTTGGGTTCAATTTGTGTTTTGGGGGTATTTTGTTCCTTCTCTCTCTCTCTATCTCTCTATCCAATGTGAATACTAAGATATATAGAGAGAGAGAAGTTTATGGGATAGTAGTATTATTTTGGAAGCAACAATTGGAAGATTATGTACATATTTATGCATGCAGATATATATAATATATATATATATTGAGAGAGAGAGAGAGAGAGAGAGTCTAATATGGGGATTTAAGTGAAGAATCTCTTTTTTGGGCGGAATTTTCTTGGAGAATTGAAGAGAAAGGAACTGGGATTAGTTTTTGTATAGAGCGTCTTTGGGCTGCCTAAGGAAGAGGTACGAGAAGATTGAATTATTCCTGATGATATGGTATAACTTTTCTTCCAATTATTGTACAAATGTAATTTTCATGATCAATGAAGATACTGCTTTAATTTATGCAGCGTTGTGTTTCTATTGAAATGGTTTTTGCTCATAATCTTAATGCTATGGTGGTTGAGGAAAAAATCCTAATGCAACTGTAACGCCTTTTCACTTCTCTCGTCGTTGAGAATGCCTGTATTTGCATGAACCAAACATGCTTGCATGTTTCATATACTGAAGGTTTTTTTTCTCTTATGAATAAGTTTCAAGACAGCGGTGTCCTAATTAGCTATGGTGCAAACAGCAGTGGTACAGGGGCCAGTTAAGATTTTTCTCGTTGGAGGATTGTAAATGTCATTCTCATGAACCTGGAACCTTGCAGAAAATTCTGGTTCTTAATAGTCGGGAAAATATCTGCGAGACAAATCCTTTCCCTGGATGTTGATTTTCTTTTGCAATAAGCCTTCGATACACAACTTTCGATACAATCATGTCCGGACTTGTTAGATGTGCATGGTTTCACACATGCGCATCTATCTGTGCCGAAGGCCGGAGTTGTGTTTCAAACATGCGCATGGGTTTTTATCAGGACCAATGCTACGAGCTTTCGGAATACAATAGGATCTTCGTATCTGTGTCGGAGGTTGGAGTTGTGTTTCAAAGATGTGTATAGGATTTTTTCTCTGCTTTTTGGTCCCCGTGGTGAGAAGTGCATGCTGTTTACTCCAGCAGAGTTTGAATGGGTTCAGTTCTGGTCCAGTATTTCTATGGTCCAGTCCGGTCCAGTTTTGGGCCGTTGTGGGCTCATCCCGGGCCCACAACAATGATCGGAATCGTTCATTTTTTAGAGCTCGTTGAATATGTCATCCATGCCAAAAATTAGCTTGATCGAATATCAATAGGTACATGGCTAAAAAAATAGATTTGTACAAGAAAAAAGTGATGACAAAAATTAAGTTGAAGTTAATAATTGCCCATTTTTTTCATGCACAAATCTATTTCATCCAAGTATCTATTGATGTTCGATCAAGCTAACTTTTGACATGGTTGACATATTCGAGGAGCTCTACAAAATGAACGATTTCGATCATTGTTGTGGGCCCGGGATAAGCCCACAACGGCCCAAAACTGGACCGGACTGGACCATAGAAATACTGGACCAGAACTGAACCCAGTTTGAATAGTGGGTTGCATTAGACTTCGGAGTTGTGTTTCAAAGGTGCGTATAGGATTTTTTCTCTCCTTTTTGGTCCCCATGGTGAGAAGTGCGTGCTGTTTACTCCAGCAGAGTTTGAATAGTGGGTTGCATTAGACTTCTTTTTTTCTATCGGAGCTTAGAAATGTTTACCTCTTCCGTTCCTAAATAAGTGTTCGACGCGCAAACCTAGGTCTTTAAAAAAATACATTTGTTTCGTAAAAAAAAATCAATTTTTTTTACAAATCAATAAATGGCAATAAGTTATATTAAATTGTAAAAAAAAATTAAATTTTTTAACGAAAAACATGGATCTTTTGTAAGGTCTAGGATTGCGCGCCAGACACTTTTCAAAGCTACAGGAGAACTCCTAAATTGACTTCTCTATTGAGAATGATTTTTTTTTTATCCGCATTGAGAATGATGGATATGAGATTTTTGTTTTGGTAAATACGACTTTAGTGCTCTGTTTTTCCTTGTTTCGAATGTAAAAGTCAGCAAACATGTAGTTAAATTCCGACCATTGTAATGTATGGACTGTGTGCGCCATAAACTTTGTTCAATTTGTATGGTAGAATTTGAATAGTCATTAGTTGACATTCGAGTTGCTGGTTTGTTCAACAGTAACCAGTTCAACCTCCTCCTTTTTTCTCTTTCGGGTACCGGTTCAACCCGACATTCAAGTATGACTCTTTCTTGTATTTGAGCATTTAATGTGATGAGCTTTGATAAGACTAGTTTGAATGTCGTCATAATTAGATCAGAACGACTAAAAAACGCATTTGGATTCTTAAGACTTTTCTAGTATTTTATTTAATCCGTAGTAGTATGATACATATTGAATCGGAATAAGCGTATTGGTGTCATCTTGTCATTGGATTTTCTCATACAAAAAAGAATACATGGTGGTTACGTGGTGCAGTTATTTGAAGAGACGATATGAATCAGAGACATACTCGAAGAGACGATATGAATTAGAGACGATACGAATCATACAACACGTATCTCACACCGCAAATTTTTAAAAACTCTATTCCTACCTTATTTAGCCGTGGAGGACTTTTATTTTTGTCTTTAGTTTGCGAATTAGATAATTACATTTTATTTTCGCATTAGCGTTATTGTCCAAAAATCATGTGAGAAGGATCCGGGGATCCTATAGGGGAAAGCTCGGATCAATAGAAATTCGGATTAAATTCAGGCCGTTGGTGCCAAAATGGACGGCCAGATCGGCCACTTTACACACCCTGCAGTGCCGGCCGCACTGCAGGAATCCTAAATATGTGTGAAAAACACTCTTATTTTAGGCATATATAGAGACTACTAAATACTCTATCCATCCCGATCCCGATTTGTTTATCCAATTTCGGGTTTTCAACTTATTAAAAAAATCAAATCTGATCCATTGATTTGAAAATTTACATAATATCTGATCTATTGATTTTGAAATTGGACAGTCAATTAAAGAAATCAAATCTGATCCATTAATTTAAAAATTTACATAATATATGATCTATTGATTTTGAAATTAGACAATCAATTAAGGACATGTATAAGTCAAAAAATAAAGAAATAAATCAGAACGGATGAAGTATCATAAAGGGTTTCCCCCTAAATTAACAGTACTACCCATATAGGATGTAACGTCTTGATGGTACATGAGGACGTACGTGGCCCTTGACTAAGGAAACACAAAATGAAATGAAAGCAATTGTAGTGTGATTCACCAACACATAGAGGTTGCCGTCAACTCAAGTAGCTTATAGAATATTTCAGTGAAATAGTATATGGTCTTCATGTCATAATGGCTAGTTAAACAAAATTTTAAACATAGTAGTACTAGGGTTTGGATTGCATGTCTCCCGTGCTTATTTTGGACTCGACCAAACACTCAAAATTCTGGCCGTTTATCTCGATAATTAATGATAAAGTCGTTAGTCGGCAATCTCCTACCGACAAGATTCTAATACGGAGTATTAATTATCGGTAAGAGGGACTTGATCACCCAATTCAAACTCTGGATAGACAACTTAAGATTTTAGGCTGTTTGGTCCGGTCTCAATTCAAGACGGGAGCCAGGAGGGGGATTCAATTTCGATACGTAGATTCACATGTTATTTATAGTACTCTGCTTTATATCTCAACAGATCGTCACAGCAATTAAGGTTTTGCACACAGGCTTATCTTGAATTTGGAGATTTTGGGTGCAACTCTAGTTATCAACGTCCCCGACTTATTCGATACATGTGAAAACTTTATATTCAACTCAAAACTAATTAACAATGAGTGAAAAAGCCTCTCGTGTTATTAAGTGGTTTCTCATTTTATACCAAAAAACAATATGGGCACTATTCTCATAATACATGTGGCTTGACCACTCATTTGTTATCCGAAGATTACTTATCTAGCTTGGACGGATGAAATCAAAAGTTGGTCTATCTTAAAAAGCTGAATTAGAAGTTACACATCACTAGAAGGGAAAAGGGTAAATAAACAGATAAAAAGATTGTGGCTGGTTTTATGGCATAAAAGGAGGTTTGGTTTGGCTTTTATTGGGTCTGAAAGGGCTTCTGTTTTGATAAACAAATGGAGCCTGAAATTCTACAATGCGAAAATGACCTAGTTGACCAATAAAGTTTATTCCGATCAGAAGGAAAAAAAAACAGTCATGCTACTTGTACATACATTTTTACACATATTTTATACATATATTTTTATGGAACCCATCTCGGATATGATCCAAACCGCTCATTATTTTTAAAATAATTTTTTAAAAGTTTCTGTAAAAAATCAACTCGATAGGATATTGGTAAGGGCTTTTTCAGAAATCGCAAGGCGAATCAGACTGTTTCACCCTATGATTTCTGAAAAAGCCCTTACCGATATCCTATCGAGTTGATTTTTTACAAAAACTCTTAAAACATTATTTTAAAAATAATGAGCGATTCGGATCATATTGATAGGATTCGAGGTGAGCCCCATAAAAGTGTATGTGTAAATATGTACGTGTCCTTAGGTTTATTGAAAAAGAAGAGACTAATAAAGTTTTAAGTTATCAAAAAAGGCACATACAGATTGTGATTATATTTCTGAGTTTTTATCCCCCCACTTGCGCAGGGTGAAAGATATGTCCAGGCCAATTATCTTTTAATGATGATACATTAAGAAAAATCATCCGGGATTAGCGTAACTCGTATCTCATTCGATACACGTGTTATGAAGATTATGGTTATTCTTACCAAGTTAACAGTGTTTTTAAGATTATCATGTATAAAAGGAAGTGACACTTGATCTTTTATTATGTTCTTCCTTATTGTTGATATTCTTTCTTATGAATAAAATACTATTTATTCATGTGAAAAATGATTACTTTTTAAGGATTTGTAGCAAGTTAGTGGGAGTTCATGGCTTTAGGAAAAAGGAGATTAGGAATCTGAGGAATTTGTAAAAGGAAAAAAGACAAAACAAAGGTAATGAAATAAAGCGATAAATTTAAAGTTTTGTGGTTTTTTTCTTGACAGAAACTTGAAATATTTCATTTTCGATAGTGACAACTTTGGTCTATTTTTAGTGAGGAATTTGTAAAAGGAAAAGACAAAAACAAAGGTAATGAAATAATTAAAGCAATAAATTTAAAGTTTTGTGGTTTTTCTCTTGACAGAAACTTTGAAATATTTCATTTTCGAAGATAGTGACAACCGTTTGGTCCATTTTAGTTGTCATTTCCTTTTGTGGGTGGACCAAGACCCAGATTTTTTTTTTTTTTTTCTGTTGAAAACTCTGATCAGAGACTAAATTTTAGTAGGAAATATGGTCATGTGGCATTGGAGTAGTATATGATAGTAATAATTTAAGGGCATCTTCAATGGAAATTAGAGCGGCTCCAAAATATTTGATTAGTTTTGACAAAAATATATAATACGGAGTAGAATTTTTCGTTACAAAACCCTAGATAAAGTAAAGATATTTGTTTTTGTTAAAAATTTATTGGGCTTCGCTTATTTTCTTTTGTCGACCTGTGATACTATCTATTTACTCACAAATTTAATACTATCTAGTTACTCACAAGTTTAAGTGAATTTTATGTACTCTAACTTCGACCAAATATTTCAATGCAAACTATATTCTAGAAAACAATTATTCATCACAACTATCAAATTTCATTGCATGTTTTGAACCCCATGTATTCGCCTTTCTTTTTTTTTTTTGAACGGCGAAAGGATGGAAAGGGCAACCAGCGTAGCAACCTCCCTTTGGATGTGACCATCCGCTTCGGAATATTCGATTTGAGCCATAGCTACTGCCTGAAAATGCGAGTCCATCGCCGCAGCACCACCTAAATACTAGATGGACAAAGGGCCCTCCACGCAAATCTCGCAACAACCCCAGGGATTCACTTGAACCCTCGTCAAAGCTAGTTGAGTGAAATTCTAAGAAAAAAAAGACACCCATCTGAAATGGCGTGTCAAAACCTCTATAGCTAAAATTAGGGCACAATTTCTGACATAGACAAATGTTTTAGCATCAGCGGTCGAGACTTTTCGGGGAATGGATTCAATGGTCAAAAATTTAAAGGAGAGTTGATTTGGAGAAGCGGGCATGTAGAGTCGTTGACGGGGTGTGTGTTGTGCGCTTGCGTGTCGTGCACGATGAGCCGTCGGATCGTGCATCCACCGTGTAACGACCCTGATTTTTGGTCGTTAAAAATTTCGTTAAATATTTGAATTTTATTGTAATTGCTTTTAATTTCCAAGGTTTGTCATAATTACGTTTTTGCCCCTTCAAAATTATTTCTTGACGCTTTAGTCCGCTTAGCAAACCTAACTAGCTTTTAACCATCCGGTTGAAGAAACTAAGCTAGGAAGTTACCTAGTTACTTTTCCCTAACCGCAAAATGACCGTTTTGCCCCTCGTGAACCCTTTGAACCCTAGACTAAGAATTTGGATATTCTTTTTCTTTTAATTATTTTGGATATATTCTTTGTCCATTGGACAATAAATGTTAGGGAAACTATTATCCATTGGATAATAGAAACCCCATTTGTTTATATTAAATGTCTACTTGAATAGTAAAAAGTAACTTTTTGATTATTTTAAAGTACTTTTTTTGGATTACTTTAATGTTTAATCTCCCTAGCAACCATTATCCATTGGATAATAAAAATTAGGGTGATTATTATCCATTGGGTAAAAGGTTCATCTTTCAACTTAGTACATGGGTTGATTAATTTAATATTTTCTTTTTAACCCCATGTGCCAAAGTACCAATTATTTTAAAATAAAAGTTGCCAAGTCACTATTGTCCATTGGACAATAGAAGTTAGGGGATTTATTACCCAATGGATAAAGGGGTTAATCTTTCACCAAGTACAAGGATTTTAATAAACTAATCTTTTTCAAAAATCCCATGGGATGATGTACAATATTTTAATGGAGGATTTTAATACCTAAGATTTCTTAGGTACTCTTTTATTATTCTTTATTGGGGTTTTTGATCTTCTTAGATATATATGTACATGTGTATATATTATACTAGCTCATGGGAGACTTAAATAGTAGCATAGTACCCATGTGCCCATTGATTAGTTTAATGGAGAATCCTAGCCCTTTTAAGTCTATGTTGATCTTTAGTACAAAAATACCATTTGTTTAATTGTTCTTGCACATGCATATATATATATATATATATATATATATATATATATGTGTGTGTGTGTGTGTGTGTGTGTGTTTGTACCTTGAGAGAGAGAGAGAGAGAGGGAGAGGAGAGAGAGGCTGGAGAGAGAGAGAGAGAGGAGAGAGAGGGCCGAGAGAGAGAGAGGGAAAGAGGGAGAAAGAGAGAGGAAAGAGGAAAGAAGGGATTTGATTGTACCTTGGTTGATCTCCCATTAATCTTCCAAATCCTTGGTGTATCTATTCTTCATTGCTAGGAAATCACCTCCATTGTACTCTTGTATACACCTTGCACTTGTTTAAACCATTAGATCTTGTACCAATATCTTTCTTGCCCACCAAGGATCCATCCTAGCCATCCAATTGATCCAAGATCAAATCTTGGTACAAAGTAGCCATGCAAACCTAGGATTTTCCCTTGATTTGTGCTTAAAAGTTGGATTTAATTAGATATACTTCTTGGACACCTTGCAACTTCTTGACCCTTTGATCATGTACCATTACAATCTCAACCATCCATTTGATTCAAGAATCCAATCTAAGGACACCATAGCCATGCAACCCTAAGATTCTTGCATTGATCTTCCTTGATCTCTTGCCAAGTGTCAAGGTGAGGCTTAGAGAGAGAGAGAGAAGAGGGCCAAGCTCTTGCCTATAAATAGAAGGCCATTCCAAGCCTTTCAAAGCACACCTCAAGCAAATAACTCTTCCTTCTCTCTAGAAAACCATTTCCAGTTTCTGGGCAGCCACTGTCCCGTCCGAAAATCCCCAGTTTTCTTCTGTTTAGAGTAGTTTTTAGGATCAACTTCCTTCTGGAAAGTTGTAGAGCACTTCGAAACCTTGAAGTTAGGCTCAAGAATCACCCCAATCGGTTAAGAAATGACCAAGATATTGTCATCTGAAGTTCAGTGAAAAATCTGGATTTTCAATTCTGGACAGCCTACTGTCCTTTGCTTTTTCCCCATTTTTCTCCTACCTAGGTTCGTTTCTAGGATTAACTTCCTTCTCGAGAGTTGTAGAGGGTTTAGAGAGCTTCGTTCTAGACCCAAGAACGACTCTATTCGGCCAAAGATTGACCGAGTTACTGCCGTCCGAAGATCGGTCCAGATTCGGAACTTTCACCACCCGTAGGATTTTCCAACGTGCTTATTCGGCCCCGACTAGTTTCGGATCAAGGTAGATTAATCTCTACACATTCTCCCTAGTATAACTGTTGTTATTTTTGTTTATGATAAGGTTATCTATTGCTATCGATGAAAATATTCCAAAGATGTTCTTTTGAATTAATGAAAAGGATGGGGAGTATGTTGAACTCATCAATTTATGTTTTGAGCATGCTAAATGATTAGATGATCTTGCTAGTTTGATTTCAAAGTTATGAAGCATGATTTGTGATTTCGTATGTGGAGAGTCTTACCGCGGAAGTCTTGCATGTTAACGAGACACGAGAATCGAGGAAGTAGAAACATGGCATCTAGGGTTTGATAACAAAGAAGTACTTTGGAAACCACATAATGACCATTTCGAGGGTATTATGTGAATGGTGTGTGTGTGTGTGTGTTCCAATGGGAATCCGGTATCGCGGAACCATTGTGAGGTTGTGTGTGTTCCCATGGGATCCCGGACCGGCGGAACCATGGTGAGGTATAGCTTGGTTATCCGCGGAGAGGAGCCAATGCAATGTGTGCCAATGGGAACCCGGTGCGGCGGAACCATTGTGAGGATACTCGGGAACCCGGAACGGCGGAACCGAGGTTGGGTGTGTATGGCTTGGTTATCCGCGGTTCGGAGCCAATGCTAAAGATTTTTGAAAGGCTTGGTTATCCGCGGTACGGAGCCAATGCAAATGATTTTGAAAGGTGGTTTTGTAAATGGAAATGATTGACACTGTCTACGACGAGTCGCGTAGGAGAAACAAAGAGAAACTTGGACACTAATGTTGATATCGAATATGTTAATGTTTGTCTTGTTTGTAAGTTGTGGGTTAGCGGGTATGAGATTACTCTACTGGGCGTTGTAGCTCACGGTGTTGCCTTTTTGGTGACCCTGGCATATTATATTGGTGGCGACGCCGGTATAATGTGTCAGATCTCTTAGATGAACAGGGCGAGATGTATACCTTGGAGGCCTTCGAAGCTGAGGAGCTTGCCAGGAGGGAGAAGCCAGTGGAGCAGTAGTTAGGAGCCTAGTTTCTCCTTTGTTGAATACTTGTACCCCTTTGAAGTATTTATTATGTAATAAATGCTTCTTTAACGTACCCTGATTTTGGGGGCGTTACACACCGGCTCGAATCTCATCTCAGCAATGAACAACTGAGAGCCGTTCATTACGGAGATAAGATCTAAGCCGTCGGATTCACGGATCGTGCACAACACGCGTGCTATGCACAAATGCACAACGGATAACTTGTAGTAAAAAAAAGAAAGATAATCCGAGCATTGTAGGTACGTAAACACAAGCAAGGAACTTATCTCTTCAAATTCGCAAGTTCGACTCTGGCTGCTTAAAAAAAAAAAAAAGAGCTTCTGGATTCAGTGCCGGCCGGATGGAATGAATATTCCTCTGTTTGCTTCCCCGTATATTTCTCAGGGGTGACATGTGCAGATAAGTGTTGGAGTTGGTCCAACGAAGTACTCTTAGATTAATTGAATTAGGAATTTTGAATATGACCATTCAAGATTACATAAGAGGCGAATTTTGGATGGCTAAAAGTCTCTCATCTGTCTCAATCGTCTCTACGTGCTATATAAGACGGCACACGCGATAGGAGCATCGACAGGTCAAGTAAGAGAGGGACATTATTCTACTTATTGACGGTCTATTTTAAGTTGAATAACTCGGAGTCTTCGAAAAAAGTACAAGAAAGATGATGCAAACGTGAGTATCGTGCTGGGAAAATAGGGTCTTAGTTTAGAGGATATAGAGCCAGACCTTAGTGGAAAGATGATGCATAATGCCATTATTTTGAACAATTGAGAGGTAGGCCAAGTGATTGAATAAGAACAAGCAGATTAGACTCCACTCTCTGCTAATGTTTAAAACGTGTTACATACTAAGTGAAAGTTTTTGATATTTCTATTCTAGATGTTTCTAGTGGCCCACATGGTTTGTTATATGTCCAAGATCATCGACGTAAACTTCCGATGTGAAACGGAATGTTACATTTGTCTTGTCAACTAAACAAAGAAATTACATGTCAATAACTTCAACGCAATTTACAATGCTCTCTACCTGCTTCACCAATGTGTAACGTTGGATTTGGAATGAGAATATTTTCATTTGGCACTGGGGGGTGAAATTGATTTGATCTTGAAGAAACTTAGGATCAAAAATTCAAGGGGGAATTGAAATTTGGGGAAATAATCCTCACTGGCGGCTTTCCTTGCTCCCTGTAACCTTTTAAGTTTTAGTTTGTTATATAATTTTTTTTGGTAACCGGTGTCCGTGCTAATTCAAGTGCACATCGAATACTTACCGAGAGTTCTTCGAATGCAATGAGAGTCGAACATGTAGGTTTAAAAATAAGGAATAAGCTCCTTACTTATTGACATTCTCCCTTTCGACCAAACTCCTTGGGTAGGGCTGTAAATGAGCTGAGCAGCTCGCGAGTTCGGCTCAGTTCGAAGGATAAACGAGTCGAGCTCGAGCTCGATTTTGCGGCTCGTTTAATAAATGAGCCGAGCTCGAACCTGGTAGGGCTCAGCTCGAACAGGTTCGTCTCGGCTCAAAATATATAGGTTCGGCTCGGCTCGGCTCGAACATGCCAATATATAGGTTCACGAACAGGTTTATCTCAGCTCGAAATATATAGGTTCGGCTCGGCTTTGCTCAAACATGCTAATATTCGGTTCGACTCGGCTCGTTTAGCCAATTTTTCAATATTAAGGCTGAAAAGTTGATGAATTCGAGCTCGAATTCGAGCCGAGCCGGCTCGTTTATTCCAAACCAAATACTAACGAGCCGAGCCAAGCTTTATACATACTTGTCGAGCCGAGCTCGGGCCGAACTTTTCTGGCTCAATTCAAACTCGAGCCGAGCTCGAGCCAGACGAATTCTGATCGAGCCGAGCTCGAACATGCCAATATTCGGTTCGGCTCGGCTCGTTTACACCCCTACCCTTGGGTTAGTTAACTCGTGAAGTCGATGCCTGCCTTTTCATACAATTTGATGATAAAGGAAAATTCACATTCATTACCTTAGCTGTGCCGCGCTCCTACCAACAAGGCAACATGATCGTCCGCTCTTGGAATCACCAGTACAACCTCAAAGATGTTGAGAAAACATAAATAACTTGGGGGGTTGGAAAGTCATCCATCCTCTTATATTTATGGACATGCCGAAGATTCGAAAATATTATTTGGCAACCAAAAACCATAGACAATACAAGTGTGCTATCAGCAGAAGATATAATTAAGCAAATGGCTTCAAAATATACACACAAGCATATTGGAGTCTACAGTTCTAACTGGACAGATTCCAGAGACAAGTTACAAATCACAAATCAGTCACTGATAGATATCTGCTGCACCAGCACTACTATTCCACATCTATAAAGCTTGAATGCCACACAGAGACCGTGATTGATCAAATTACAAATGAAAGAAAGAGATACAAAAGCACACTCAAAGTGCCATTTCTGCCTGTAGTGCAGCGAGTTCCTCTTCCTCAGCAGTGCGCTTCTGAGGAGCAGCTCGAGCCGGTTGCCTGCCAGCTGGAGCGTGCACCGGCGCCGCAGGGGCCGTCGTTGCAGGTTGCAAAAGCTCTTCCTCCAACTCAGCACCCTCCAGTTCTTCAAGTTCTGCTTCCAATTCGTCCTGGAATGAAAAAGATGTTTAGACTTACATAACAACATTACAGCTCAGTTTGGATAAATGGAATTCGAGGGGGGGATGAAAAAGTGATGCCGTATCCTCCTTATTCCTACGTTACAAACAGACTAGAAATGAGAATGTAATTCCTCGTGACATAACCAGCCCAGAATCACATCCGCAGACTAAGTAGGAATTTCTACCTCTCCTACCCCATGGTAATCCTAGATTGCAGACTCATCACCAAAAGATAGAAATGTTGGCTAATAAATTTCCAAAAAAAATGTTTCTAGGATAAGATTTCCGATGGGATTACCACAGGTATAAGATCAACAGAATTGAATTCCTAGTAATCAAATATCACTTGTTACTCAAGATTATGGGCATCCAAACAAAGCCTAACCCCTTTGGTTAGTAGGGAAATAGAGGCTCAGAATAGACTTTGTTTTATATTAATCTAATTAGAGCTTTAAAGAAACAAAGCGGAAACCTCATCAAAATCAGCTGCTGCACCAATGGGAGTAGCCAATGCTTCCTGTATCTGTTTCATGTTCTCAGTCTGCTCGTTTATTTCATCCATTGTCTTGTCCACATCATCAATGTTGCTGTATACAACAAGTTAAAAAATTAAGTCAGTTTACTCAATCAAAAGGGAAAATTTATGCCAGTTTAAACTAAGTTCTAAACATGTATGTTTTCCAGACATTTCGGTGATAAAATAGATAAAAAGTACAGTTAAAGTTTGAGCTGCTAAATTAACTGTTATATAAAGGAACTTCCTAGCCTGAAGGACAAGTACAGCAAAAATAGAGCAAAATGCAATAACTACCCAGAGGTGAAATCCAGAACACTCCATAAACATAAATCAAAGAAGAAAAGAAGCTACTTACGTTGCTTTCTGCATAGACTTCATTGCAGCTGCCCCACTTCTCAATGCATCCACTGTCTCTGTCGTAGCTTTTGCACCTTCCAACATTATCATCTGCAACATATCATGTATATTAGGAAGCACCCAGTGAATGGAAATTTGGCAATCCTTGGATGTTCTTCAAAGCTTACCTGGTCGTGGATGCGTAATTGGAAGTTTCCAAGCTGCTCAATTTGTTGCTCATAGAGCCTCTTCCTTTTCAAACATTGTATAGCCGCTGTGACATAACAATGAGGTTCAGGCTCCAACCAAATCGTAGAACATGCCACTTCAATACAACAAGGTAGCAGTTGACAACTAAACTGCTCCGCATGTTAAACATATGGAGTACAGACTTGTGGCTACTGGCAAATCAATTATCAATGTCAATCAATTCCAGCTTGCCAAATCTAAACTATGCCAGCAGAAGCAGTGATGAAAGAAAAACAAGGCCAAGACTCCCTGTTTTATATGTAAGAAAAGGGAAAAAGACAAAGCATTGTTCATCCATTTTTACCTTTTAAAGTACATTGGAATTACCATATGTAAAGGGTTTAGAATCGAAGAACAGCAGCAATTTATTATGCCAACAAAATGCGAAAGTGTGCAATAAAGCCCAAATGCAAATTCAAGTTGACATGAAGAAAGATGCAAAACCAACTTGGAAAGAATGAAAACCACAAAAATCATACGCCATGAAAAGGATCGCTGTAGTATTATGGCAGACAATTGGATGCTATACCCCTCTTGTTTTTTGCTTTGGTGAATTCCTTTGCCTTTTCAACTTCTGCACCAGCCTTCTTCAGGAGTACTTTCTCCTTCTTCTCAAGCATTTCAAGTGTCTACACAAGAGAAACATAGAAGGCCTTAAGCAAAATGAGAACTGACATAGAAGCAATGGCAATAAAAGTCACAGTAGCATGCAACTGAGCAGGAGCATTTTGGTGGGAGGAAACCAGTTGTATAAAGTGACTGAAATCACAAAGTTGAATAAAAGGGTGACACCAAAATGTTATGATGCAGGTATCATTTATCAGTTCCCGGCTTATTTAGCTATTCAGGTCAGATTGGGGTTACTAAAGAGAAAAGCTTCATTGCTTTTGAAACAATTTTCTGCAACTCTCCTATTATAAATTTACAGAATGAAACTTTACTACAATTAAGTATTCCCTAAAAAATAATCTGCCTCAAAGGTTTAGACCACTACAGTTCTTCAAGTAGATATCACTGCCGAGATTATAAATTGACGATATCACTGCAGAGATTATAAATTGACAGTCCTCTGACAATAAAATCAAGTAATTCACCACAACAGTAATGCAAGAGAGAGAATCCTTTTTCTTCACTACATCATGCAATTTGCGCAAGACATTACCCATGCGTCATAACTGTAACCATTGAACTTAAAAACAGGCTAAATTTTCGACAATATTAAAACATAACTTGTCAATATGATGACTCAATTTAAAAAAAAAAAAAATCAACTGGGTAAACAGTTCTAGATCAAGCCAATACTTTCAAAGCCCTCTTTCGAAATAAAAACCTAATGGAAGACAAACCCAAAAATCAATCATTGAACAGCTCATTAGAACTAACTGTGTCATAGTAACCACATATGCAAATCAAATTAGCAAAAACAAATCACCTTTTTAGGGAAACACCAATAAATCAAACAATAAACCCAATACAATAACAACAAATTATAACTAATTACAGGACACTAATCGCATAAATGGATCAGATTATCAAAAACCAATCTCATATGTAAAGTGAAGTACCAGAAACACAAATAATTGTACCTCGTTCAACTTGTCTAAAGTGGTAACAGCATTAGCCTCCTGCTTCGGTTTGCCGAAAATTCGAGGAAACATGGTGTTGATTCGATTGAAAATCAAAATCTAGAGATAATCTGAACCAATCAATACCAACCTCGTATGAACCCTAATTTTGATCGCTCAAACAGCGCTGAAGGTAAAGATCTAATCTAATTAAAAAAAAATCCAACTTTTACCTGGGAATTCGGTTTGAGGGTTTTAGATGACACCGATGGACCGATCGACGAATGACCTCAAAAATTGAAAAGAGGTTGAGAATTAGGAAGAAAGACGATGAAATTGTATGCGTGTTGGTTGGTCAGAGAGAGGGAGGGTGTAAGTGTAATTGTAAAGAAGGATTCTGGCTAAAGTACACTTTTACCCTCTACTTTTGTTCTTTTGCTCGATTGTGAGATTACTCGGTGCCCCACCACGACACTCCACATAATTGGGTGTTGTAGTGGAGGAGTCTGGGACATTACGTGACGATGCCCCAGGAGGAGCGGATGATTTTTTTTCCACTGTAGGAAGGTCATAAATTTGTAATGAATGGGTAGAATTGACTGATCACAAAGGTTTTCTTCCTCTTAATTGAAAATTTGAAACAATGTATGTAATTAAGAGAGAATTTGTTAAAATGTCTGTAATGGAAGAGAAGGTTCTCATTCAAAAACAAAGGATGTAAGAGAATATTAAATGACGATAATGCATTAGAAATAAAATTAATTATTTGTATCCCCAAATTTTCACAATGGTGGAATCAATAAATGTATCTTTCGTTGATTGTTGACTTTTATTTTAGTATTTTCAAAAAATACAAACATATTTATACTTTAGCCCAAGATGTTCTGACTTTGACGCTTCGTACCCCAAAATCCAAATCCTTCGATTTTTATTTAAGTAGCTCTTCTTCGACTTCCTGATTGCCACCCAAATCTGCAGCAGCAAGTTGATTTTGGAAATAAACCAGAGCCAGGTCATTGGAGACCCGAAAGTAAATTTGGAGATCAAATCTCTAAAAACACGATAGATCCCTTCAAGATTCTCCAAAAAAAAATATTACAAGAAGTGAAAAAAAAAAAAAAAAAAAGGATGAGCCAAACCAAGACTTGTTCAAGCCTCCGTTTCTCCGCTTTGTCCCAATAGGCTTCCAGTTCGTCTAATTGATTGCAAGTGTCCTTAAACGTTGGCCAACTCTGATTGTTCATCCTGTGAATACGTATCTAGGTTAGCAATTTTGGAGAAGCCTATATAGTTGGAATTTCAAAAACTTGATGAAACAAAGATGCATGCAATAGATTCATCAGTCTATAAATGCAAGAATTATACGGGCCAGTTTGGCCGTAACTTAATAAAATTCACTTATTTTTTATGAAATTTTTTGATGAACTGTTTTTTAAATTTTGATGAACTTCTTACTTTTATAATTCATCTCGTCGGAGAAGCTAATAAAAGTCCTATCATTTTGACAAAAAAAGAAGAAGAAGAAGTTGCCTGGACACTTAGTTTACGACACTCTTGGGTTACTATTGATCCATAAATAATCTTCATGACGTTACAAACCACCATTTACACCTTTCAGCCTATTTTCCAGCAATCATGTAAACCATGCAGAAAAGCCAGTTTAGACAAAAGGATCCAAAAATTGCTGTAAACGCGCGTAATGGAAGAAACACAATTCAACTGATGAATCACAAAAGATTTTCACCCTTTCAAAGTTTGCCGGGACAAAAACATAATCAAAATACCGAAATTGACACAAACACATTATTATAGGATTACCACCCAAAATACAAACATAAAGTGCATATCATGTCAACCTCCTTCGGCGGAAAACACAAATACAAAGCGGTTCGAGAGATGTGGATAACATTGAGATCAAGACTAGGCAAACATAAATTGCTCCTATTACAGAAACTTCTCCCTCAAAACATCCCGAAACTAGCTGGCTCAGACACATTTTCTTCTTCAACACTTAGTTGCTGCGCAACTCTGGGCGAACAAAGTCAGCATCCGGGGGTACAGAGATGTCGACCGTAGGTCTCAGGCGAGCACAGACCTCCATTGCTCCATGCACAGGATCAGACAGGAAGTTGCTGATGAGATCTCTGTTGATTGGAGCACCATTGTCCACTGCCACCAAGGCCTGCTGGGTGAGAATGTAATCAAAACGTGGGGCCCACTTCCTTGACCCCAGCCTTGCTGTGGTGGAACAGTTATCAACCATGAATGACACTCCACGGGCATGCATGAAAGGATTCAAAGAGTCCACAGCTTCAATAACACTTTCATTGATGATCTCAGAGTAGGAATGTCCTTTCTTCCTTAGAACCTCGATCTGTCAGTCCCCATAAATGATAAGATTCTGTCAGTCCTGACCATTGATGATGGATATTTGTTTCCAGATATTTACCAAGGTTTGGAAAAAACAATATCAGAGAAGATGAAGAGCACCATTATTGTCGGTCTAACAGAGAAATATCATATTCAAGTTCCAGAAGACAACCAAAAAGCACCATAACTTGATTCATTCTAAACAGATATCAATCCAATGAACCATGTTCCATACTCGGTACGCTCAGACATGATCTTGAATGGGTAACACTCAAAAGCAACAAACGTATAGAACAATTGATGCTGATCTAGTGATGGTGCGTGTAACCCACCTTGATAATGACAAGGAACAGTCTAACACAGAACAATATAAAAAGCACATCCGGTGTAACAAATACGAATTATGCAGAACAATCTGGCAGCAGTAATTTTGTAAGAGATAAAAGAATCACAGATTCACAAAAAATCACATCACTATTTGTAGCAGTTAGGTCTCAAAATCATGCCTCCATTGGCATATAGGCATTAACCAACTTGCTTGTGTGAACAGAGCTTACCTGGGCCATCATCAATGCCACATAGACACCTGCTGTAAAGGGATACAATGGCCCCAAGTCACCTCCTGAACGTACTGCTCGAACACGTTCACCTACTTTCCACATCCGTGTCTGATCAATGTTACCCATTGGGAAAGCTGGCAAACCATCCTTCTCCTGTAAGATTGGGGGAGAGGAAACCAACAGACGTCAAGAAAAAAGTAATACACACACACAAACACTCAGAACACTAGCAAGAAATGTTTTCACAAACATCTTAGAAACATCGTACAGAAGACGGGTTTGCAAGCCAACATGAAACAATATAGCATAAGCTGCATAACTAAAAAACCAATGTCATATAATGGACGCATAAGGTACTAGTAATTGAACATACATAAAAGCGACGCCCAGCCAAGACAACACTCCTGATCTCGCTTCCGGCAGCGACATCCTCATAGCACTCGTACAATATATCCATACTGGGATAAAAAGAAGCACTATATGCAGCCTCAAACTCCTTTTTGTCATCTTCAGAAAACGAGTTATACAAGGCCAGCATGCCCTGTTAGAGGGAGAAAACAAGTGACACACAGTAGGTAAATATCCTTGTTATGACATTGTTTAAGAGTTTCAAAACAGGAAAAGATTTGTCACAATAAAGCACCAAGCCACTGAGTACAAGGAAACAGCAAGCACTGATCCATGCTGCATGGGGTTGGAATGCAGGATTGATCACTGACCTGAGTTGATATAGTTTTTGAAATAACCCCTGTTATGCACTCAACAGTATTCTTGTAAGCCAAATCTTCACTCATTCCATCTTCAGTATACCTTCTAAACAAGGTCTCAACGATTCCGTGTACCGCACCCAATAAAATACCTATTGTTAAAGAGAGAGAGAGAGAGAGAAAGTGTTTATTGGGGGCATTAATTAACCCTAACACACTCAAAACACTTCTATATACATAAAGAGAGAGAAAGTAACAAAGATTTAAATACCCTAAGTCACTGATAGCAAAATATAACTCCTAACTATACTAATTAACCAAAACTGAAAATACAAGCAAATAATAAAGAGTAAGAAACTGCTATTAACCTCTCTCGCCAAATATGTCACTCTTGTATTCCTGCTCAAGTGTAGTGGCAAATGTAAACGGAGAACCAAGGGCAACTGACCATCCAAGGGCAACATCAGTGGCTCTACCATTAACATCCTGTACACAAACATAGCATCTTAAGAACACACAGGAAAGAAGAAGAAAATGCATGAACTGAGAGAGAGAGAGAGACCTGGTGGACTGCAAAACTTGAATTGATTCCCGCACCATTTATTTGCTTCCCTTGGACATACAGTCTCCTAACAGACGGACCCATTCCCTTGGGACATACAGCTATCACACTGATATTCTTGGGGAAATCAAGTTCCATTGACTGCAAATGCCCAAGAAGAAACCCATGGGAAAGCCCCAGAATGCTGTTTGGTTTCATATGGGAGAATATTTTCTCATAGTTATCAGCCTGCAAGACATGCTGACATTAAGGACAAGAGAACTGAAATAGAACATAGAACAGATAAGATAACGCACCTAGCATGTGAAAAATGCACAATCTGCTGAGCCACCATGATGCAGTAGGTTTGAGGGTACTTAGGTCATTTTAGCGTCCTTAGTGATAGTAGAGTCTTGAGTTTATAAATATGTGTCTTGTGCCCTCATTAGTTAGTTTTTGATGTATTGATTAAAGAATATTGAAAGCTATTGCTCCTTGTACCTCTTTCAGGGATTTCTCTCTTATGAAATCTATCCTTGATTTGGTTTGCACCACACCACCATGCCTACAAATAATACACTTACATGGTGCAGAGTCGAACTAAGCCCTCTTATTGGTTGTTGATATAATAGGTCACTTTAAAACACCCCCAACATATTTTTATTCTCAGGAAATAGAAAGCAGAAATGGACAAACAATGCTTTGTAGCAACGTCTTGTACACCAAACAACAGAAGCCACAGACTCGCTGCAGTTAAATTTTCATAGGAGAATTTGATTTTATATGCAAGTTCGTTCCGAATTTATGGATTATCCTCCTTAACACCCAACAGCTCCATGAAATCTATCACAATACTCAACTAAGCTAAAAAAGCGTCTTGAAACCAAAACTTGGGAGTCGGGCAGATGCACAATCATATAACCTACATCAACTGTTCTGGGCCTTCTGCCAAAGATCTTGATTAAGGAAAATATAACTGTACCAACCTGTGCAGCATCAGAAATCAAGAGCAGCACCAGATCACTGCCGGATATTGTCTCCCATATGTCACCAAGGGTTCCATTCTCTTCAGTAAAGCCAGCAGCCCGTGCCTCAGCAAAGGAACGAGAACCCTTCCTAAGACCAATCTGCATAAACAAAGAAAACATAGCAAACAAATATATGCCAAGAGAGAAACTGTCTACCACATGGTCAGCTATTCACAAGACCAAAAACAAAAAAGAAATATTTAATTTGTTTTAAAACTTGACCAAAAACTCTCCTACAAATTAAACAACAAATATGGAAAAACAAGTACCTTGACCACAATGTCTGATTTTGCTTCTCCCAAAGAATCCCTCAAATTTTGTGCTTGAGCAGGGCCCTATGATGAAATACAATGATGTTCACTCTGTTAATACTGATGCATATTACCAAAGTTCATCTTCTAAGTTTTAAGTATTATTTTGATGACAGAGCCATGACAGAATGACTTTAGATGTGTAAGTCCATACGTTATTTATTGACTCAAATTGCAGGAAAACGTTTTTAGCGTAGATAAAATTCAAAATTATGCCTTTGTACATGACAAGTCATGCAAACAATTACAAACTCCGTTCATGTAAAAATGAGTAATAGGTTCTTAATTTCGAGCACTAAATTTTGCATTAGTTTGTCAAAGTGCAAAAATAGATTTCTGAAAGATCTGGTACCTCTTTTTCGGTTTTAAACGGACAGAAGACCAGATTGTTCATGGGGAATGGGGTAAATCTCCCTCATTCCCCCTCCCATTTTTTGTCTTTTCTTGATGGAAAATTTATATAAATGGCCCTCCTAGTTTCATCCACGGGAGGATTGCAACTCTTTTGAGCTTCAAGTTTGGTTTTTGTACCAAATTGGTCCAATTGATAACTTCTGTGAGCCAAATTGGACGGACAAAAATAGATTTCTGATGGTAGTTTAGACGTTCCAGTTCGTACCAAGTTGGTCTAATTGATAACATCTGCCCTCAATCTAATTTTCTCCGTCCAATTTGGCTTACAGACGTTATCAATTGAACCACTAAGTACGAAAACCAAACTTGGAGGTCAAAAAGTTGCAATTGATACTTGGAGGATGAAAATGAGACTCACGTGAAACTAGGAGGGAAAAAGTAAAGGATATTAGAGTAAGAACTGAGCCATTCAAAAGAGTAGTAGCCTAAAATGGCTGGCTAAAATAGATTGAGTTTTAACTGAAGTTGGGGAAGAGCTCTTTGTAGAGCTTTACAAGGCATCAGTTCTCATAGTGAGGCTTAGGTCAACAAGGCAAGGGCACGGCATCCCCATTCATGAGTCCCAGCCCAACCTACAGAAATTATTTTGAACCCACATTTTGTCAAAGGAATGACTAAAAAGTGGCAAGAAAAAATAATTAGCTGTGTAAAAGACGAATAACTGATCTTTTTGTGGATTAAGTACTGGTACGGTTGAGCTTTAACTAATCCATCTGCGAAGTTTTCAGTATGATTTTGTCCTTTCTCAATCTAGATCATTACGGCTAGCAGAGCTACTCCATGTAACTTTTGCTACGTTCAGGGTTGCCTCATTCTATTGTAGCTACTACTTATCTTTTGAAATGAATTACATATTACCTACGAAAAACACATCATAAATGTATAAAATGCCTATGACCCAATGTGATTCCCGGTAGAAAAACGGGTAGTGCTCAGATGAGGAAAAATGTGTCTCAAAACCCCCAAAGAGGCTGCGAATCATAAAGAGTGAACCATTACCTGTGAACCCCAGCCGATAACACCAATTTGTTTAATACCCTTGAACGCATCCGGTAGCAAGGGGAACAAATCCCTCCCTCCTCTCACAATATACTGCAGAAACACCCGAAACAATAAAATCCAAATCCAAACACTTACACGTATAAATAATCGAAAAAACATTTACCTAATGCAATCTAATTGCATTAGGTATAGGATTTTGATGCATGAAATAAAACCTCATCGTGACCCGCGAGAGTGATTTTCTCCTTGTTGAACACGGAGGTCTCGAAATCGATCGTTGTCGGTGGTTTAATTGCAGGCACAGAGACCGCTTGAACTCGAAGAGATGAACCGGGAAAGGCTCGAGCTTTGAGTGGCTTCAAGGCCGTTTTGGATGAGAGAAACCCTAGACGGAGGCCTCCTAGGGTTTTGGGAGCTGGTTTGAGGGTTTTCGACGAAGAAGGAGATGGAGATGGAGCTAGGGCGGGAGAGAAGGAGGTCGCAGCCGCCATTGGAGCCGTACACTGCAGCAGCTGTGGAGGAGAAGAGTGTCAAGTAGAGACGGCTCTGATGATCTTGCAACTTATTATTTATAGTATAAAGCCCTATTGCTAACGTGCGCAGGGTTTAACGAGCAAATTCGAGGTTTTAACACTTTTATCCCCACGACTATTCGAAATCTGTTTACTTCGTCCCTCATTTATTGGTTTTGTCTACTTAATCCGTAGAGTATAAGGTTTGTTGCAATTACGGGCAATGTTTGTAGACACCCCGCAAAATGGACGACAACAACTAAACATCTCTCCAAGGAAGGGGAAAAAAACATTTTATAGCCATCAACCCATCAGAATATCGAGTATCTTTCGTTATAATGGTAGCCACGTGATTAGAAAAGAAATAATTAATTATTGCTTTCTTTACTAATTTTTTTCTCGCTCATTCTCCTGTATGTAAAATCTAAACATATGACGCTTTTGATGTAGCCATTGAATTACTTTTCGTTTAAATGGTAGCCATGTGATTATTATTAGAAAAGAAGAAAAAAAGGCGAACCTAACTATTGCTTTTCTTACCAAATCTCTCTCCCTCTACTCTCCTCTTCTTTTTTTTCTTTTTTTCTTTTTGTAACATTTATTTTCCCTCTCGATCTCCCCAACTTTTTAATAACATAAGTAATCATGACGAGAGATAAAAAGAAAATGACCCTAATAACACAAGTCGTTGTTTTTGTTAAGAGGATTAAATATGTATTTTAACATTTTTTTTATTATAAATAATGGCATCAGTAAATACTCTATCTTCTGTTAACTTTTGATCATTACTAGTATTTCCAATTCAAAACTATACTTACTACTTGCTGCCCTCATAACCCCAGTCAATGATGCCCACAATCATAGCTTAGTTCAAGATGATCGACAGAGTATTAAGTACTCCAAACTATTGGATCCAGACTTCAAATCTTTCTGAGAGCGTTCCAAGTAACATATGCAGATATATAATTGAAATAATAATATTTTTACACATTATGGGCTCATACAATATGCCATGCCTTTGTAATGTTGTCCCGAGCAATCTACTTCCAGCAATTCCAGTTTACAAATCGCGTTTAAGACATCCATCACGATGCTAGGTTTTGAAGTCCCAATTTCAGTAAATTGGTTGGAAACATAATTCTTTTTCCTATAAAGACAGTATGACTTAAGTTGTAGCAACCCCAAACATACTCTATACCTTCTATGTTCGCGTGTTCTGATTTGTTTCCAATTATTGAATCACATGACCTAAAAACACGCCAGAAAACCAGGACAAGCAAAATTGTGTACAAAGGATTCGAACTTGAGTAACAACTAACATGTAGGGAGACCATCAAAGAGAGATGACATTGGACTATTTTTGCACATATAGCTAGAGAGGGTAAAAGACATCAGAACAACTCCAATGGTATTGCCATTTCTCAAAACAAAAAACGTCTTCCCATTTATCAAGCCAAATTTGACACAAAAAATGGCAAAAGCATTTAATGGCAACAACATTTGCGCGTTGCTGCCTTATTTGCCCAAATCCCTATCAAAGCATTCAAGTGATCTAACGACTGACATGGATGTATAGATTGTGGCTTTGGAACCACTGGAGCAACTTTGCCAAATTTTGACAAAATACTGCAGTATCAAGCAAAAAAATAGCTCAAATCATTAGAGATGCTCTCGAAGGGATCACAAACCGTTAGAGATGCTCTCAAAGGGATCACAAACCATTAGAGATCCTAGGAAAAAAATAACTCAAACCGTTAGAGATGCCATCGAAGGGATCACAAATCAAGCCTTAAATTGCAATTGCAAGTATCCTCGCTAATATAAGTCACATGACCCAATTGTTTTCTCAAGTCTTTCCAAAGAAAACTTCACTGCATCATTCTAGTTGGAATCTTTTTCATGAATAGGGAAGTAATAGTGAAATTCTGTGCACAAATCCTTCAAAACCCTCCAGTAAGCACATAGAACCAATGACTCAAAAAACCTATCCAAAATACCAGATACACATTCAAGTATAAATGAAGCATCTAATACCAAAAAAAACGAATAAAAACCCCGTACTTTGATAAACTGAAGGACATGTTCTCCCTATTGGTATCAACTATCAATCCATATTCACCAAATCTTAAACCGTTTCTATCACGCCAGCCAGGCAAAATCAAGGATCCAACCATGGAAAACTCCAATTCATGACAGAGAGAGACAAAATAGTTCAATTTTTAACTAAAAAGTATCACAAGTTCAACAGAGTTCAACAAAAACAGATATTCATTTGTAGCAAGCCCAGAGGACTTAGAACAATACTAACAAGCTCTGATAATTAACATTTCAAAACAAACACACCCAACCAGACTTCATCTTGACATCTACCAACTACCCACTTCTTGAGCTTACTTCTCTGATGAGTTAGGCCCCCTCTTCTTCCCAAAGCCCACAACTGCAAACAAGAATTGCACAAATAGTCATCAGGTGAGGTTAGTTTCAACCAATGGAAAAGCAAATTTTCAGCCATTTGCATATCTCAGATTACATAGTTGATAGTTCCACTCAGATGCAATCAGTTAATTCTTTTCTTGTCACAAACCAAGTTGAAGAATCAAGTAAAATGCAAAAGGCCAAGAATACTTGATTGGAATGTCATTTTCTTCCTTTACCCTGTGTTTCTCAGCACACAAAAACTTTGGAACTACATTCAGAGTCCCATAATTGGAATCATTGAACCTTAACTAAAAGGAGTACATTCGGAGTTATACGTAAGACTACACAATGTGAATATGGATCCACCGATTAATCTACTAACATGAACACACTAAGTCACCTAATCCTACTCGGCGCTACTGCCTTGAATCCCATTCTTACGAATTTTAGTAGTTTGGATGTTTCAAAAGACGTTTTTCTGCTCTACTTGATACATGCACATTATGAGACTTCCAGCCCTTTGGATTGATTTTATAAGTAAAGAAAAGCAAGGATTAGAGTTTCTTGCCAAATCACTCATTTTTGGTTGAGTACTTTGGTGACAAATGGGGAGGAAAGTACAATTTTTTATTTTTTTTATTGGCTCCTTTCCCTTTCTTATCACACCCTTTCTCAATCCAAAGGAGCTATAGTGCACATATACTCAGGGATAACTGCCCACACACACACACATATAGAGAGAGAGAGAGAGAGGGCAGGGAAATTACCGGCGGTGACGAAGCGGCGGTTGTACTGCATCCGCTTGTGAGCCCTGCCACGTGGCTTCTTCTTCTTGTCCTGCTTGGCCACCTTCGGGGTTTGGCCTCTCACCTTACCGGCACGAGCCAGTGATCCGTGAACCTTTCCTGCAAAACAAAGAAAGAAAACCAAATTAACAAATCCAGATCCAATTACCACACAGTCACAGATAATCGTATCCATATTTACGAAAAATCGATTCGAAACCGTAGACACGGACGAGGGTTTTGAGCTCACCCATGGCGTTGTCTTGGTTCTCTGAGCTCCGATTGTTGCTTTTTTCTTCGACTGGTGGCTTCGTGCAACAGAGCGACTGGAGCAGATAGAGATTTCTAGGGTTAGGGCTTTGAGTGTTTAGTACTCATAGGAATCGGGTTTTTTTTCCCGGCCTATTGTGAAAATGGGCTAGAGTTGTTTGGGTTGGACAAGGGCCCTGACTTTTGGATTTCGACCCACATATTTATGGGTTGAGCCCATAAGATTAATGGTTGGTCAAGGGTGGAATGTGAAATTTCGAGTCTTATACCCACTCCGTCCCAATTTAAGGGAGGAAGGAGTGGAGTCTGATTTTCAAGTCCCAATTTATGTTGTTTTGTGCTGGCCAAAACAATATCTTTAGAGCCCAAAAACTTTATCCGAAACGTTCACTTGAAAGATCTCATTGCTTACTATGACCCTGCAAAAAATCAAGTCGATCGAGTATCGATAATCTAGTGAACCAATCACTCTTTTTACTTAATTTTTGGCTTAATATTTTGGACATTGATAGTAATACTGTAAACAGGTGATTCGTTCACTAGGTTATCGATTATCGATTGACTTGATTTTTGGTAAGGCCATAGTACACAATGAGATCTTTCAAGTAAATGTTTCATATCAAGTTTTCGGGCTCGAGACGATGTTTGTTTGGCCAGCACAACAACCTATTGTCCCTCAAACCCCCTTCCTCCCAATTTAAGTGCCAACTGTGGGAAATCTTGCTATTTAAGAATTCAAAAATTTTGCTTTAAAACTTTCAAAATTAACTTTAAAAACTGTGAAGCTGATTATATGTATTGAAATCGCTTATATTTTTTAATATGGATCTAAAAAAACACATAATATAGATTTTGTTTGATAGATTTCAATTTGTTTTATTGTTCAAAATTTTCAAAATCATGAAAAATATTATAAATTGAAAGATATTTTCAATCTAAATATGAAATGAATATAAAAAAACTATCAAATCAATTAGGAATAAAATGTTACTTTTTAGGGGTAAAATTGAAAGTTTAGCCTATTTTGATGGTTATTTTTATAAAGTGGACATTTATTTTGGGACATCCCAAGATAGAAATATGGACACTTAAATTGGGATGAAGAGAGTAGTAATAGTAAAAAAGGAAGTGTGAGAAAAATATATTTGTGCCCAAAATTTGATTTCCTCTTTTTTTTCTTTTGTCCCCTTTCTTTTCCGTATGTTCCAAACAAACTTAATTATAGATTTTGAAAGAAGTAAGATACGAGGTATAATTATGTATGGACAATATATAACCATGTGTATATGGAGGGATAAATTATCTTGGAGTACTAAGGCTATTTGGTACTCTACATGTGATGTAATTCGTACGGTAAGACCCATGACTTTTGTGTTGGTAAATTAGAAAATAAGATGGCACGTGGTATATTGTGATTGATGTGAAGTATTGCTCCAAGAGTAGACAATAACCTCTCATATGAATCTCAGTGAGCAGGCTTTGAAGTTTGGGTGACCAACAAATTTTTCTTCCTTAGCAAATTGAGTAGAAAGACATACCATAAAGGTTTTTTATTATAATAAAGGTATAAATATTTTTCCCTAAAACATTCTGTCTAGAATTTAGAAAAAACCTCTCATAAGTTTGACCAACATTGATCAAGGTTGATCAGAGCGTTGATCAACGTTTGCCAAGGTTGACCGGCGTTGAAAGTATCTAAAACCTTAGGGTATTCTATAAAAATGTCTAAAACCTTATGGTATCCTATAAAGGTGTCTAAAACCTTAGGATACCATATATATGAAAGTGCCTAAAAACCTAAGGTACCCTATGAAAGTGCAACAAGATCAAAAAATACGAAAAAGACATATTTTGTGTAAGCTAAATAAGGCCTTTGTCTCATTTAAGACAATTTAAATGAAAAAATATAATTTTTGTGTTAGTCAAACAAAGTCATTGTCTCATTAAAGACAATTTAGTTTTTTCACAGATTTTAAACTCTAAAATATTTTTATTAATCGAGTTTACGTATAACAGAAACTTAGACGGGACGGGAGCTAACGCGGATATGGGTTCATTTGGGTTGTAGATGGTACTAGTTTTTATGAAACTCAAAATAGGCCCCATATTCCGTACATTTTCCTTTCGGTATAGCTTCGACTTCGAGGAGAGAGAGAGAGAGATAGATGAGAGCGATGAAGAAGCTGACGAGAAAATGGAAGAAATCAGGCGATGGAGATGGGGACGACGACCGATTCTCTCTTCCCACTCGCGACGATTTCCATCCCATTGACACCCAAGGTCTCTCTCTCTCTCTCTCATCTACATATGCAAACACGTAACTATACTAGGCACACGCGATAGCATTTGCAAATTGTATTATGCTAAGAGAAAAATGGAAAAATCTTCAACTGAGATGAATCTCTAATGAAATCTGATTTGTGAAATTAGAAAAGAGGAGAGAAGAAAGCAGCTGTTTATATGTTTTTAGCTGAAATGGGATAAGGGTTTTAATTGGAGCTCACTGATAGTTAATTTAGTCTGTTTGACACCACAGAGCAAGAGGAGTTGGTTCGGTCGCTCGAAAAGAATCAAGCTCAACAGTCTCGTTTATGGAGGGTATGTTCTGTAAATCATTTGCTCTGATTTATTCAACTTGATTATTGGGATTATGTATGCCTGTGTCTGCTAGAATAATGCGGGTGAATGCTTGTAGGGAGTGTTTGCAGCCATTCTGTGTTGTTACTCTGGGTTTCTCATCTACTCAATCTATCAACAGGCTTTGTCTCCTTGGGAACTGGTATTCTCAAATTTTCACCCTCCAACTCTATATGGCCTTCTTATGTGTTTATCACTTTCCAGTGGAAGATATTTTTTGTGGTATGGTTGAGTGAAACTTGTACCAATGGCCTGACTGATTGTCCGGGTTAAACATGGGGTTGAATTACAAAATCCAGTGGACTGCATTCGTGGAGTTTGAATGCCACAATTGGAAAAGGGATTTCGTATACTTTTCTCAATACACTGGATGGATAATTCCTTGGGAATGTGGCATTAGTATTTAGGGGGGTTCCCGCTAAACCATATAGACTAAATGGTCAAAAACTCATGTTTTTACGGATTTATAGATAGGTCATTCTCCTCACCTACATCAACTAAAGTACTATTTAGCGGGAACATGACTATTGCCATTAGCATGGAGTCCAATAATATAGCGGAAAGCCGGAAACACACCCTTAGTAGTCACCTCACTGTTAGTCCGGTGGTTACATGTTCTCTTATCAACAGGCTTTGTCTCCTGGGAACTGGTATTCTCAAATTTTCAGCCTCCAACTCATTATAGCCTTTGTATTTATTTATCAGTTTCTAGTGGAATGTACTTTGTGCAATGGTTTAAATTTTGAGACAGCTAGTTAGTGCAAAACGGGTAGTCGGGTATTGAGGGCCTGATTGATTGTCGGGGTTGAACATAAGATTGGACTCCAATATCAAGTGGACTGCATTTGTGGAGTTTGAATGCAACAACTTGAGAAGGGATTACGTATCTGTTGGACAACTAATCAACTATTCTCACTACATTGGAGTCATTGGATTACAATATCAAGTGGACTGTCTTTTTTTTTTTAGTGATAAAAAGAAATTGGACTGACAATACTTGGGAATAGGGCATTAGTACTTAGCATTCACCTCACTAGTAGTCAGGTAGGATTACTCATTACGTGCTCTCTTACTTAGCCCGACCAGTCAAAGATGACCTCAGATTAGTGAAATATCTAGTATTGCGTCATCAATGACTACCTCATGGATGTTCTAAATCAGTCAATCAAAAAATGCAGTTGTAGGACCTTATTAGCACAGTACATAGAAGCATCCGGGTCCATTTATGGTTGCCTTTTCCCCCCATGTCCAGCCTGTATTAGATGTGGGCTATTTTCTAGTATTACTTATATTTTCAATATATTGTTAGTATGCTACCTCTTTCATAGGGCAAGAAGCTTTACGTAGTAGTAGGCCTCGGAAAGTCATAGCTGGCTATTTACTTATGGTTGTATTTTTCTTAGTAGGAATTTATAGCTGTATTTGTTTTGGGTCAATCCTACTTTAATGGTTACCCTTGACTCTGGAGAGATGGCCACAGTTGAAGGAAGCACTAACTTGATTATTGCAGCATGCAATTGATAGTTTCGTCTATTGTTGTGCAGCTTGTGCTAGTATGACTGAACTATGTTTGTTGTCCTTTGGTGAACAGCGTTATCATGCTTACTTCATGAACGAGGTTGACTCATGGATCGTGATATCTGCAGGTTTGTTTTCCACTTTCTCTATTTGCTTAGTTTCTTCTCCATCCAATCCTAACTGAGATGTCAAGGCATTAAGTTTCGAAAATATTTGTTGTCTTCTTTGATTCACATATTGCAAAATAGATTGAAATATTTTTAAAAAGTCATTACAAGTTCCATCAGCCTGTTAGAAAAACATTTAGCTTCATCAGCATGTTCAAAAGGCAATGGTTCACTCGTTATTTCACTAACTCTCTCACTTGGGCAGAATTCTCTAATGTGACACATTTCTGATCTTTATTTGAAATGATTGGCCTGTTCCTTCATATTTTGCTCAGCTAATTAATGCTGTGTGTGGGGGAGTTGGGACAAGTATGATTTGGGGTTACGCTCCTCCGCCAATTCGGTCCATTCTTTCTAATCAATGTGACGTGAATCATTTACTGGCTTTGTCTCCCCTTTATCGTGATGCTCATATTTACATTTGTTACGGGTATAACATTTGTAGCGAGTCTAGATCTATGAAGGTTTTGGGACTTTTTTTCCCTTCTCTGCAAAATGTGTCACCTTTTTCGTGCCTGTTCCTTCAATTGTGAGCACAATATGCCATCACAGGATGTTACTAAAACGAAGTTTGGGGTTGCTGTGTAGTTGATTAGTTGGGACAATCAGTACAAAATGTGTTACTCAAACTGGTGAAGATCACTGTTCCCAAACTGGTGAGTTATGATATCAGAATGTCTGATTTGGAAGACTTCTACATCGCTTTATTAGCATGTATAGGTTGTGAAAGAACAGTGATCACTGAGCAAACATGTCAGGAACTGTTATCGCCTTGTACATGTATAGGTTGTGATATCATAATGTCTGATAAGCATACATGTCACTTCGTTCTTTTACAAGTTTTGACAAAAAAAATTTTACTCTCTGTGACTGTGGGTATATTTTGCAAGTGCTGTTCTAAAAGTTGGGCCATTTTACTTTAGTAGTCAAAAGAGATGCCCACCAAAGATTGCATATCTTAGATGGTTGTGGAAGTTAGGTAGGGTCTTAAAGAATGTCTCACTAACTGCAGTCATTTTACAGATTGGGCAGCTGTTGTAGCGTGTTCAATAGCTATTGCCGGGCTACTTATTGATTCAAAATATCACAGAAGATGGCTTTGGTATTCCTGCTTTGGTGGCCTTTCTGTGGCTGTATTCTGGTTGTATCACATGTCGAGGTAAATCAATTATGCCAAGAAATGGATTGTTGTCCTCTTAAAAAATGTTGACAATCTAGCATGATCACAATTACTTCCAAAACAAAAATAACTAGGAGAAATTTACCTCACATTTGTTTGTGTAGATTGCCAAGGTTCAGGTGGGATGTTGTCTGGCTACCCTTGGGGCCTCTATGGTACGTCCTCTTATGCACCAATGTTTTCATGAATAAGACTACTTACAGCGAAAGTCCTACTTATACTTCAAAATTGCAGTGGAGCTGGAATTTGCCTGTATGTGGACCATCTGCTTGACGAGTCATCTGAAGAAGTTAAAAAGCTTCGAGGCTACATGTATGCTTATAAAGCGATGTAGAAGTCTTCCAACCTATACAGAAAGGAACGAGGTGGATAGGCGCGGTCTAACAGTCACTGTGGTTTTGGGAAATGACATGTAAATCTCATGGTTCACGAATCAGCAATGGGTAACGTGCAATCGGTTTGTACAGATAAGGAAACCTGCGTTCTCATCTTCAATTCTGCTTCTGCAGATTGGCTAGTCAAGTATTTTTCCTTTGGTGCATGTGAAAATGCAAAAGCTTCTCCTGCAATAGGGATACACGTTTGTTTGGTTGATATCCTGTTTCCCCATCTTCCTCAGCTGGGATCACTTTTGATTGCAACAGTTTAGCATCCCGACTTCTTGAACCTGTGTATTTCTTGAAAAAATTTGGGCGTCTACCAGTGCTTCTAGACAAGATGAGCTGGCTGGCAAGGAGGGGTGCTCAATGATTGGGCTTAAGAATAAGGGTTGCACTTGGTTGCATAACTTGCGTTGATTGGCTTGGTTTAACTTAGCATCCAAGTGGCTACTAATTGAGTGAAATTTGAGAATCTCACCACGTCAATGAGGTTGAAAACATTATTCAGCTTGTCTCTTTTAACGAACAAGATCATCCCATTTATATTAAAAAAAACACCTACAATCTCGACTGACTTTTGAAATCAGTCATCTCGATGCACTCCATCCCAAGCAGCTTTCTTCATTTTACAACCAGGCAACTGTCATTGCTAATATTTCTTCAAAGTTATCTCCACAAATATTATGGTGAAGAGTAGGGGACCATAGGAGCAAAGAAATAAACAAAAAAATTCTATTTTTTGCACATACAAAAATTTTCTTTTCAATCTTTCCCATCACAAGAATTAAAACAGCAAACTCCTTCCGTCCCATTTTGTTTGTCCATTTTTGTTATTGGTGTCTTTCTTTAAACGCTTATAGGTCTCAATTTATATTTTTAGAGATTCATTAAAAACTGACATGAACATCAAAAAAGAACAAACAAAATGGGAACTCTGTTATGCAACCTGATGCAACTAAGAACATGCATCATTGGATAATAAAAAAAAACACATGCATCACCAAACTGAAAACAAAGCAGAGGACAACTGCATTCTCTTTAGAACCACAAGTGGCAAGAGCAAAAGAGACATATTGGGAATGGTAGCTACCCTTTAAACGGGTTGAAGAAGAAAGTCATGCCAAAACAGGAGCACTAACATAATGTATTACTACAACCAAACCACCGAAGTCTGTGCCATGCTCAAACCAATAATGCACCAAATATCAGAAAACAAAACCAGTCTTGTACTCTCAACACTACCCAAAATTCTCATGTATCATTAGCGCTGAATATGGCAGGAAGCTGAATCAATCGTCTTCTTCGATGACCTTGGTGCCAAGCCCCTTCAGCCCTTCTGTTGGGATTTCAGCAACAGTGACGAGAGAGTACAGCTCTTCCTTTGCATCTTCATCATCATTTCTCTTGCGGGCAATGCGAACCCTAACCCGCCTCGGGACACTTCGGATACCCCTGCTCCAGACGTACTTGTTCAACTTGACGTCCACTCTCACATCCTTTGTACCCATGGCATTCTGTGCAAATTTCCTAATCTCCTTTATGGCTTTAGGAGCCTTCTTCTTGAATGTGCTGTTATTATCAATGATAAAACATTAGAACACATGAGATATCCTTTCTCTTCATAGCACAGAACAAATCATACTAATTCAATGGTTTCAAGATAGTTCTTTACATGATGCTTCAACGTTCTCTCAAATTATAGGCATTTTAACAACTGAAAGAAAAAAGGCAAAAGAAATGTGCATAGAAGCATACAAAAAGCTGCAAACACGGTACAGAAGACAGTAATACGACCACCATCGTGCAATTGTCAATAATATGCACCACTGCCAGGCATAGTTTTGTACAGAAAAGAACGAGACATATCAAACAGTGCAAGGTTGTTTCTTCAGTCTATTGACACAGTTGCTTAGACACCCAAGGAGGTTTTCCATGCAACTACCAGCATGCAGAGAATAAATGAGCTTTATACTTGTGGCTCGATATAAGAATCCCATCTTCAGACCCTTTCAGCTTGTGATGCATAGGAATTTTGCATAGGAATTTTTCACGAAGGAGACAAAAAGTAGACATTGACCTTGTCAAACGCTAATGCCCAAGTGTCAACCTTCTCACGCGTTCTTTATAAACAAAATACAGACACATGTGTCCAGACGTGCCCCCCACTCCAACACAGGAGTGGATCTCCTACAGCTAAAGCAGCAGAATACATTTGTTTGAGGCTAGTGGATGGCAATTTCCTCCGTCCCGTCCCGTCCCCATATCAAACCTCCCCGCCATGATCCGTGAGGGTGAGGGTATCCCCGATCCGATAAGCAAACGGGGGTGGGAGTGGGGGTGGTATTTGCTTCCCCGCAATGTTTCAACCCGCCCCGATTCCGATTACAGTAGTTGATATTTGGAATGTATATATCCATATAGATTTCATTTGTTTTGACATAATAAGAGAAAAATACTGAATAATAAATCACCATTGGACATCTTTGTTTCTATCTTTTAACTCTCATCACTCATCAAAATCTTGTTTTCTTTGCCAAAACACTCAGAAGAGAACAAAGTTAGTGAGAATTACAACGGTGAACAGGACCCAATTATTCCCCGACCCCGGGGCACCTCCCCAATTTTCCCCGGTCCCACTCCACACCGATAAAGAACCGGGCAGGGACAGAAGACTGTAAATCCGACGCTGACCCGCCCCATTGCCATCCCAGAGGCAGACACACTGCATCAATATGAAAAACACACCAAATATCAAGTGATCACCTATTCACCTTCAACCAAACACATTCGAATACATCTTCCTGAACCTAAATTACCATCGGAAACTTGGACCTTTCCTGAACAACTAGACAACATTTGATCTTTTATACAAAAATCAACAAGAAATGCGTAAAATACTGAGCTAATTCATCATCGCGGTTACGGATACAACCAAGCAGCAAACTCACAACGAAAACAAAATCGGACTCAAATACATCGATACACATAACTCATGTGGTTTGACGGAAGAGAGATTGGTGTATGTACCAGCCGTGCAGACGCTTGTGGAGGTTGATGGTGTACTCCCTGGTCACCACCTCTTCCTTTCTTCCTTTCGTCTTGTCCACCATTTTCGCTCTCTTCTCTCTTAGCGCACTCCTCAGCTATGCCTGCTGCACAAACGAGACCCTAGCTTTACTTCGTGTAATTAACTTAGATCTTCTATGTACGAAGAACCAATCACGAAACAACAAAGATAAAGATTTCATTCACAGAGAGAGAGAGAGAGAGAGAGAGAGAGAGAGAGAGAGCAGACCTGTGGGTTCGGAGGACGGAGAAGAGAGGAGGCGAAAGTCGAGTGAAGTAAAATGGACGAGATGGCAAAACCCTAATCGTATACCCTAGCAGTGTTTGGACCATGTGCAGTATTTGGGTTGGTTTGGGCCTGGCCTGGTATTGTTTTTACCAAGGCCCAACTTTGTAGCATCCTGTTGTTTTTATTCCCCCCCCCCAAAATATATTGTACAGTTATCAGTGGGAGGTTAGTGGGAGCGGGAGAGTTAGTGAGTTATTTCACAGGGGATTCAAAAGTTGTCCCCATAATTTTGAACCCCAAACGCCTTTGTTGAGACTCAAACCCTGATCTCCCTTGTGAGAGGCTGAGTATGAGAGGATCCGGAGATAACTACTGAACTACAAGCTCTTTGGTGCATCGTGTTAGTATAGTAATGTACATTCTGATTTGATTTGATGTTTTTTATCTGTACATTCCGATTCGATGTTAATACTAAGTATTATTTTGGATGTCTTACCGGTAAATCTCAGAAACACTTTGCTTGCAAGAGCAAGGCTCCTCCATTAACTTTTTTCTAAATTCAAAATATGTGGGAGTTTCATACACTGGATATGCCCTTTTACGTTCAAGTAGTAGTAACTTTTTTTGCCGATTAAAAAAAGAGTTAAGATAATCCAAAAAGATACAATAACACCAGACACTACACCAATCATTTAAGATATAGTAGAAAGAAAGACTCAAATAACTTACGATCAATTCTTGCTTTCGGTAAAGATTTGGCCTGTTGAATTCTTAATGAAGTGTAGAAAATTGAATGGTTAGTGTGCTTTTTATGAACCGTGCCAGGGACATATTATAGATGTCTGAACAAGTGCGCTCTAAAACGAGAACAGAAAATAAAAACAACATTATTATAGGTTACAATTGAAGCAGTTTCTTCCAAAAGATGGTGAATAGATAGGTCGATTGCAAATAGAATCAATTTGAAACTTCCAATCGATTTTATTATAACAAGCCGTAACATACTAATATTACAACAGAAGAGAGCGCCCGATGAAGTGCTCTTCACTATTCTACTGGTACAAGGGAGACCATAATTCTAAATCTTGTGAAGAGTTGTAATAAATTAAGAATACTGTTGCTTTAGCAATGAATAAAATTTATCAAAGTTGATCCGACAATGAAATTCCAAGTCAGAGCTGTTCCTCTTAACAGAACCATTGATAGCATTCCTCAGCAGTTCCGAGTCAGACTGAATGAATGGATATGTGCTCTTCCATCATTTGGTAATCTAGTTGTTTAAACCTCAATTAACATATGTACTCTTACGATTTGAGGGTACTCCTTGAATATCTCCACAAACTAAGAACCATAACCGTCAAGCCAGCGATGCCTGCTAAAATCTGCCGCCACCACACATGAAAAGAGGTGTGAGAGATTGTAGATTTCCAGAAATCAATTACAGGTGTGAATTGCTATGAATCATACAATTATATAAAGTACTCCAATAAAATAAAGCGCAACAACAAAAGTGGACATCCATGGGTGGTCTAAGAAATTCAATGAAATTCTCTTGCAACATGCGGCAAAGTGAGAATGAGATTTCCAAAAACGAATAGGTACACAACAATGACAGAAGAATCATATGACTAACCATTGCATCTCTACCATAATGGTTTGGCACAGAACGGATGAATGACCTTAACCGCTTAAAACGAGATGCCCAAGGCATCAGGATCACTACAGTGTACTGCTTTTTGCAAGGGAAGGGCAGTATCCGTTGTAATGCCAACTGGGCTGTTAACGGGGTCAGAGAATTTCTAACTTTGGAACGACCCTCATCTTGAACCTGCACCACAACATCATCACCCACAGTGAAAAGTTAAAGGGTAGAAAGAAAGAATTTTTTCTGAACCCACATAAGTGAAAAAAATGGCTTAGATATAGATGGCAAGACTACTAATAATGGGAGTAGTAGCTAATGGAACATGACAAAGAATCTGCTCAAGTTACATGCTCACACAACTAAACTGCTCCTGTGATCCAAATCTCCACCAAAACAATTCTTTCCAAAACGAGGGAAGAATCAGGTCTGAAGCAACTTCAGCCATGATTCAACAACAGTAACATGTACTATAACTGTCAACCATCAATGCAGGCTAAGTTCTAAACTTCCAATATATTACCTTGCATTTTTTTGGGAGAGAGATCCTTTTGGGTACGCATGTAGATTGCATAGTAAGAGAGTTGCATAAATAAGAACAGATATTGGATAGGCGCAAACTTAAAAGTTGAAAAGGCAACATAATGACAGGTGGAATTTTTTTATCTGACACCAAATCCAAAAAACTATGTGCTATGTTGATTTACTGATGCAATACCAACCTATCAAATATAACCTACTTTGTGTTGCCAACTTGCCGTAACAGGCCTGGTCTAGTCACAAATCTTGGATGGTTATCATGAGATGACCGCTCATCACGCCCTGAAATAGTTCTTAAAAATACTTCACCATTGCTTGTTGCTGTTCATATTATCAAGAAAGGCGATTGACTCTACCATAGTATGGGTGAGATTGACAGCAACAGAATAGCTAACATGGTACTGAAAACTAAATTACGGTGGAAACCTAATTAGACGCAGATGCAACAAAAAGGCAGTAGAAATGCAAGACCCTTGTGACTAACCTCAAAAGAAGTGCCAACGTCACCAGTATAGATCCTTGACTGGTAGCTGCGTAAAATTCTATCCAACCAGTAGTAATTCTCCTGCAAGAGCATATCAAATGGTTTGAGAACCAGAATTGGTGCTTTTATCCTACTTGTGTATGGCCAAGGTATGAAGGCGACAATGCATCAGCAGGTGAAAACTAAAATGTCTACGAGTTCACTGTTCTCTCAATAAAAACAAGCATGACAAATGTCTACGAGTTCATTGTTCATGGCTCCTGTCACAGCCTAAAGTGAGCCTTTACCACTAGCTAATATGTGAACCAAATGAACTACCCTAACTAAGACTACTAGTTCCTTCTTCGTCTAATTTATGGAAGCCAACTGAAACAAGAGGTGGGAAAAGGGCTTAGATTTAGGACCAGAAACCTCTGGCAACTGAAATCTGATGGAATGATAAGGGGAAAATGTAAAAGTAAATTTAAAAATGAAAGACGAAGGGAGCACAAAGCAAGACAAAAAGAGAAGAGTCAGCAGCATAGAATAGCTTTTATTTAGAGTGGAAAGGGAAAACTGGTCCAGTTTATCCTTGCTCTTTAGCAGCAAGGCACAGTTTAGTTTACATAAAGGTATCAATATTCAATAGTTGTGCTTGCCAACGTACAAGGTTGGTCAGTAACTGGTCAGTAACAGTACCAATGCAAAGTTTCTTGTCACTCTGCTTATTTGTTCTAACAAGGTTTTTGGGCTTCAAAGATCACCAATCTCAGGCAAAATATATTTTTCTATTACTACATCCAAGATTGTTAGTTCTTCATTCGGCCTCCTAAGGAAAATAAAGAGCATCACGGCAATACAAATGTGGGGTTGATCTGTGATGCCTTCAAATTCCCTCTTCTTTACTTTGGAAAACAACCGGGAAACAAATAATCAAAGTAAAGATATTGTACAAACCTGCAATCCATTTTCATGGGCCCTTTGCTCAATTTCAAGTATGGTTGAAACATCATCATCTGAAGGTCCTTCCTCTTGGAGACGTAATATTTCATCCAAAGCCAGACCCACCTGCAACAAACGTTGCACAACTATGTTAACTATGCACTCATTTAATTGACCAATAACACAAGTACGGTGAACATACCAGTGTGTTGGAGATATCTGGATCACAAGAGAAATTTACACCAATATCCCCACGAACATCACTAGTTCTTGAAGGTTTATTACCACCAAGGAATACAGAAACGCCGGCAGAGTATATCTGGAGTGTAATACATGGAACAAAGAATTAGCCCAGATAAAGTTGAAAATAACACCAAACCACCTACAAAATACATGCATGCACACCTGGCCATACTTGAAACGGAGAACCTGAATAATCTTAGTCTCTAGAAGTTTGCTCAGAAAACCAACAAAGTGAATGTCTTCCATCTATCACAAATGCAAAAACAGACGAGAAACCACCATCTTTAAAGAAAAGAAATTCAGAAAATATTACTGGTGAGCCCTTGTCAGTATCAACCTTTGAACATACGGCTAAAAACTCTAAATACCATGGTTTCATTTTTCAGTTCGACAGGAAAGCATAGCTGCACTGAACATTGTGCCTCCACCATAGGGCTGCGAACAACTTCTCTACAAGCACAAGGAGGGGGCGTTACATGGACATCTCAGTTCCATCATAAAGATCATCTATGTGAGTTTCGGTATACATATACAAAGACACATATCATCCACGCATAAAACGATAAAGAGGTTACAGAACATTGGGTGGTCGATCAGGGATGCAAAAGATGAATGGTTTGATTAAAAAGTTGAAGCCATTGAGAATTCCAGAAAAACAATGCGCCCAATGAATTAACCCAACACACCCTCTCTGTTGTCCTAAGTACCTAGAACGCGGATTGTTCTGGTTCGAGAAATGAGAACATGGTACGCCACATACCCTAAATACTGGAACAACAGGGGTAGGCTTCTATTGTTTACAATCCAAGAACGTTCTTCTTTCAAGAGAATAACATCCCATGAATTTAAGTATGTTTCATGTAAAACAAATTTGTAGAACCATTATGACCAACTTTTCTTATCTTAGGTCTTCATAGGGAAATTTTCGGATTGCTAAATTCACAGTCTTGGAACATAAGTGTACCACATTTCGGAACATTTGTTCTAAAACGTAATTCGCGTTTTCTGGTAACATACTCCTAACAATTGGGCATTGATAATGGTAATGCAATCGAATAGATGAAACACAAGTAGATAGAGACCTACCTAATTATGGTTGAAGGAAAAGTGAAAGGCAACCCTTTGAGGTCATCACGGTTGAACTGAAAAATGGGTTCACGAGGCCTTGGAATTCCACCCTACATGTTGACAACGAACTCACAATATATAATGGCATCTTGTAACCTAGCCAGCCTGATAACGGCAATACCAACACTGGCCAACTTGATGAGGAAAGTGACTTACCAAATACTGCAAGACTAAAGGACGTGCAATAGAAGGATCAATATTCCCAACAATCACAACCGTAAAACTCGAAGGATCCTTAAAACAGTTATTGAAGTATTCACAAGCCTTAAATGGATCAACTTTTTTAATGTCACTAATCTTGATTGGCTGCATAAGAAGAAATTACCATTACTAACAAGGATAAACCAATTGTAAAAATTGACCATTTAAGCAAGTGGATCAGGCATACCCTAAAGAAATAGGAGTTTCCATAATTGAGTTCCCTCACACGGTTTGCAAATGCAGTGTGAGGATCTCTCTCTTGAGCACGCACTGCTTCCTCTGCCATTTGCATCACTATCTTGATGTCTTCTTCCCCTGGTTCCACATCTGTTGTAAATAGTTGATAAACCAGCTGCCAGAAAGCAAATGTCAAAAGGTCAATACAAATCATATGTAGCAGCACTTTGATTTTGATTTGCTAACCAAATGACTTCAATGAACAAAGACAAAGAAAATACAAAAGAAATGCAAGGAACCATAGTTTCATGCAACCAAACAAAAATCTTAAGCATGTCAGTACTCTCGACGTACATGAGCATGTCTCATGCCACACTTACAGAAATCTTACATGCTGCAATTCTACTTCCCCAATTACAATGCGTATTTACCTAGGGCCCTAGGCATCTATTTCTTAACCATCCAGTGGCATACTACAAGGTCTATAAATTCGAAGGGTTGACGGATAGAACAAACACCTCATGAAGCGGAGGTACCGATTTCCAATTGCATCTTAGGGCCACCTCAAGAATTTTTCCTGGTAGTTAGCTGTTCATGTGGGTGCGGTCTGTGTTTCAAGGAATCTGCTGGTGCAAATTCATGTGTTCAACAATTGCAGATGGGGTAACAGAATACAAAGAACGAGACACGGTAAATACTTTCGTGCAAGGTTCCATATCTCATGTTGGAGACCATTGAGGAAAAGAAAACGAAATGCTGGACACTATTAATATCTAGGAGCCGAACCTGCAAGGCAGTTTCCAGGTCTGAAGGTGAGCAGTCACCGGAAAAGGTTCTCATATATGCTCCAAGTTTCGTCCCAACTTCGGCTCTCTTACCAGCAAGCATATCCATTATAACTGATGGTCTATAACCAAAAATACCAATTTCTCCGGCAATCGTTGAACCGGTTGAGCAAGATAAGTACTCATTTTCAGGCAGTTCAGATAAGCCCCCATATGAGAACCCTGTGAAGAGAACCTATTTAAACAAACTGTTAATAATAGTTACTTGTATGAAATGGCTCATGGCAGAGGACATTCACTCATTATATTGACATGTGAGCACCTAAATTGTTTGATAACAACACAGCTAAATATCTGCCAACATGCTAGCACATAGGGCCAACTAAAATTTATACCTGGTCATCAAAGAAGTCTGTCCTCTTATAGCAAACTCGCATGCCATTTGATAAAATTAGCTCAGTAGCTCCAATATTTGACCATTCAGTCTGCTGCACCACATGGCTGAAAGCAAAGACATGACCGATGTTAAGTGGACAATTCCAAGAGGCCTAAGAATACTATTAATGGGCCATTGCCTATAGTGACTCTGCATTTAAAAGCTAACGATAGATTAAAAGGAATAAGATATAGGCCCAAAATAAAATGAAATTGCTGCATAATTCCTATTGCTTTAGGTGTTATGGGAATATCTGTAACAAGCATTACAACAGAAACAAAAACGAGGGAGGAAATCTACCCTGGATTTGGCTTCACGCTAAGAATCTCTTCTGGGATGTTTTCAACATCCCAAGGAGGAATGCTTCTTTCTTCCTCAAGACAATTGATCTTCGACACAACAGCTCTAAGATCATGCACTGTTGCAGTAGCGTGAGGTTCAATTGTTTTTACAACACAGCTACATGATGTTCGGAAATTCTCAGCATACTTGGACACCTCATGTGCTGATATGTCTATTGCAAGCAGAAACATTATATTAGCATTAACATCTTTTCCTCCCTTGTTTCGTCAAAAATTCAACAATGCCACAATAACAGACACTCACAGGGTATAATAGTTTTCTGAAGTTGTGCTTCATATTCTACCCCAATGACAGGTTCGTTACGAAGAAAATGCTGGAGGAAAAAACAAAAAACAAAAATGGATAGAACCCTATCGTACTTCATAAAAACTCCAATTCAATGACCAAAGAAATTAATTATTTGTAGATACTTGTAAATATTCATCTCGCAGGCTGGTTGATTGCATTTGATCACGCTCCAAATAGGCAGATTCAATCTCCGACATCAACAAGGAGCGAACAACAGAAATTTCACGTTCAGAAAATCCATGTAGCCGAACCCTTGCAACCTGAAATGCAGGGAACTAGTAAAGCAAAGAAAAAACCAAGCACATCCCTGACATAGTGAGTAAATACAAACCTCAATGAGCATGGATTCTAATGCTGCAATTGTCCCTCTCTCTTTACAAGACGAAGTCATTATATAGGCTTTCACTGGACGAACTAGAACATCTGCAGCAGCAGAGCATGAAAAATACGATGGATCTTTTCTACGAGATATTTTAAAAAACCTCTGGTTCAGAGCATGAAAAAACATGGAATCCGCAAGTAAATTCCTATAGTCCTTCACAGTTTTTAGCTCATCCCCAGGCATCTTACAGCTGATCATCACAGCAGACTGTCATCCAAAAGTTTTGAGATCAGTGCTACAAGTAAATTTTTCACATGCTACATAAATGCTCTTGCATGTTGATGCATACCGGACAGAACTACTCTACATGATTAGATGGAAAATCCAGAGGACACTAACCCCAGCAGCTTCGGATTCAATGAAACATGAAAAACGGGGTTCTTCGTGAGATGGAACTGGGAAGTATGGTAAGAGTGGAGGTTCAGGTGCTGACATTTTATCTCCAAAATGTGTCCTTATTAACTCAACAACATTCTGCCAGAGAGAGAGAGAGAGAGAGAGAGAGAGAGAGAGAGAGGGCAAAGTTAAGAAAATTCGACGGCAAGTATACATTGTTGTGTAAAGGAACATGTACAAGTTACAAAGTCCAACCTGCGTATCAGAAAAATCTCCAACAGCTATCACCGCCATATTGTGTAGATGGTACCACTTCCTATAAAATTGCTTCACTGTGTCAGCTGAAACTGTCCGGATTACCTTTTCTAACCCAATTGGCAAACGCTCAGCATACTGCAACAAAAAATTTGGGGTTTTACGGGAAGATAAACTATAAACAAATAATGATGGGAACGGAATTAACATAAAAGGGAGTGGATATCATTATTACAGAAGATTCAAGTTGTTGAAAATGAATTTTTACACAAGCTCACAATCATGCTGCAAGTATGCAGTATGATGACCATGAAGATAACCTCACCAGTACTTAAGAGTTAAGACTACCGACAAATATGAAGCTACACAGAATTACCTTTGAACCTTCCATCATGAGAACCCAATGTGCATCCTGCATCCTGCCATTCGCATTCCTATTCCCTCTATACTCTTCCATAACAGCCCCTCTTTCTTTCTCCAAATCAGCCATTGAGACTCGCACCTAAATGAAACAGGTAGTAAAAGTAAAAACAATCGAAATTTTATCCGTATAGTAAAACGATAAGTGGTTTGTTACCTCTGAACTAAATTCTGCCAAGACTGAAATGGCCTGAGATAACAGTTCTGGCTTGTCAACAGGCACAAACAACTCATAAACAGTTTCATCAGAAGATGTGACAGCATTCTGACAAGGGCCAAATTCTGCCCCTATACTTTCAAGAAACTTAACAATATCATGATTCGTGTATTTCTTTGTAGCACTGAAGGCAAGATGCTCGACTATATGAGCAACTCCACGCTCATCCTCCTCTTCCAAAACTGAGCTGCCACATTGAATGCCTCA
>BPLS01000683.1:1321938-1342011 GCA_019656275.1 Rhododendron kiyosumense | reverse complement strand
TTATCCTAAAACCCTGCTCGCTTCTGTCTCCTTTTGAACTCCCACGCATTTCACGCTTCAGATCATCTCTCCAATCAAACCAATACCCTCCTCCATCTCAACCCCATTCAGTTCTTCCAATTCTATCCTGTACTCAACAACCCAAGAAGACACGCCTCGTCACTACCAGAGCACGTGCAACCGGTGACGGCGATGGCTACAAAGACGAAGACGTGGATGAGTTTTCGCCCGAGGGTCAGTTTCGGATAAGGGGAGAAGAAGAGGAGAAGGGCTATGATCGAGGCCCTGAGTTTGATGAAATCCTTGGGAGTGTTCTTGACGACCCTCCAAAAAACCGGTCCAAAGTAAGCTAATTTCTGTGAAATTATTCTGAGAAAATGCTAATGAATTACAGGGCCGTTTGTCTAGATATGAGTAGGGGTGATAAATGAGCCGTACGAGCTGGGTGGGTGTAAGCTTGGTTTGAAATCTTAACGAGCTCCAACAACATGTTCAAGCTTGATTTGAAAGCTTAATGAGCTTCAAAAATATATTCGAACTTAGCTTGCTTATGAAATATTCAATCCATAGGAGCTTTAATCGAGCCGTGTTTGAGCCAAACATGATCCAATCTCAAGTAGCTTGAAATTTTCATGCATCACAAGCTGAGCAGTATGTTATTTGAGCTTGGTTTGAAATTTTAACGAGTTTCAATTAATGTTAAAGCTTGGCTTGTTTGGATAACAACCAATTCTTGAATGAACTCTTAATGCGCCAACACTTGCAGCTTGGTTCGTTTATCGGTCCTGGATATGAGCATCGGATTTGGACTACACATTCAAGAGACTAAATATGCGGTATTGGTTAAGATGTATAGGATTTGGATTAATAAGGAATCGAATATATAATCTCGCACATGAGATGTACAATAACCAGTGGAGTGACTATGTGACTGCATATCACAACCAGTGATACAAAATATGGAATATACACTGTGAGTGGTAGTGGTAACCCCGTATGATAGATAATCATGTGAGCATACTATGTTTTGTATGTAAGCAAGACTCACTAATTCTGCATTTAAGATGCCATGTGGTAGTTTAGTGAGTTGAGTTAGTTGGTTAGTTAATCTCTGATTAGTTTACTGCTAATCTGTTTTCTGTTATGATTAGCAAGTGATTAGTTGCGTTGTATAAAAGCGGGAGCTGCCCTCTGTTGTAAATAGATTGGGAAAATGAAATAGAATCCAGTTCAATTGTTCTCTCACGACTAATCAAACTTGAGATATTTTTTGGATTTCCAAATTAACTGGGTATTTCAAGGAGCTTGGTTTTGTTGATTGAGGAAATTTTGACCTCTTCATCTTTCACATTCATTTGCTTTGTATATGTCTATATCTTACGTGATTTTTATGGTTTTCCAAATTAATTGGTAATACCAGGAATTAGATTATTGTGAATAATATAAGTTCTTGAACCATGTATGCTTTTGATATTTGCATATATGTTGGCATGTTGCTTGATGATTTTTCTGGTTTTCAGCCCAAGACACCCCTTTTCAATACCAGAGCAAGGGTGAAAACCCAGAATTCGGAAACCCAAATTGAACAAGACAGTTTAAGTGATGATGTTGACGGTGATGTCTTTGAAGTCGAAGAAGTGGATGAGTTTTCGCCTGAGGGTCGATTCCGGCTAAGAGGAGAAGAAGAGAAGGATTATGATAGAGACCCTGAGTTTGCTGAAATCCTTGGGAGTGTTCTTGACGACCCTCAGAAAGCCCGGTCCAAAGTAAGCTGCTTTTTGTTGAATTATTTCGAAAAAAGATGCACAAAGATAGACCCCAAAAAAAGTTGCACGAAGATAGACCCCAAGAAAGGCTACACGTGATAGACCTAAATGGAGCTGCACCTGCACGTGATGGGTGTTAAAGAATAGTTCCACATTTCTTGAGTATGGAAAGAGAGATCACTTAATGACATGAGGGACCTTTCTACTCATTGCCATTTGGTTTTAGATTGGATATAAAAATTTTTCACATATTCAAGTGACTAAAAATGCAGTGTTTGGATAAAATGTTTAGGATCCGGACTAAGAACGAATCGGTTATATAATCTTATGTGTGAGACATACAGTAACTAGTTGAGTGACTCTCTGACTGCATATATACACAGTGTATGTGGTATTACTATTCCCATCAAATAGGAAATCCTGTGATCAGTTGTCCAACTTATAAAACTTGAGGTATTTTTGGTTTTCCAAATTAATTGTGTAATTTCAAGGAATTTGGTTATGTGGATAGAGAAAATTTTGACCTCTGCATCTTTCACATTCATTTGCTTTGTACTTGTCTATATACTATTTGATGTTTTTGGTTTTTCAAATTAATTTGAAATTCCAGGAATTCGATTATTGTAAGTTTTTGAATGTTGTATGTGTCACATTTATCATTTATGTGCTTTGTATATTTGCATAAATGTTGTTTGATGATTATTTTGGCTGCTGCTTAATGGGGTATATTTTTTCCAGATGGCAGAGAGATTTAAGAAGAAGAGGAACAAAATTTTGCACACGAAAACCGGTTCAACGGCCCCCATGGAAGTGCATTTCAACAAGTATGTTTAACATGTAATTTTACGATATCAAACATCCCCTTCCCGGTCGCTAGCAATAAGTACATGAGGTTCATTACGAGGAACCGGAAAAAGGGAATGCCACTCATGTAGACTTTGGGCATATTTGGTGATAATGGTGTAGGGATCAGGAGAAAACAATGATTGAGGTCGAAAAAGGTACAATACATTTGCACCACATTTGACCACCAAACTATTTCTGTATGGGGTTCAATAACAGGGAATAAGAGGTGGTATTGTGGATTTGATTGTGCTTACCATAGGATTAATTTACTATGTTTGAATAGGGGAGGATAAAAGTGGGACGAAGGGACAGCAATTATTCTTGACAGTTGGCTGAGAGAAAATAATCCAGAGGGGAGGGATTAAAAGTATTCCCATGGGGAGGGTGGCATTACGTATCCCCACATTAATTCCTCATATAAGGGACAGAACTATATTGCTTATTTAGTTATTTGCACCAAACAATAAGGGGAGACATGATATGCATTCTGCCTTGGCTAAGAGCAGGGTGTGATTTGCGCTCATACTCTAAATATATGCACATATTTTTTAATCGATCCTTGATTGATTTACCAACAAAGATTTAAGTACTTTTCGATCTTAGGTGACTCCGATCCTTGCTACAAGTGTTATGTAGATTATATTACCTGAGGGAAACCTGTTAAGCTGACTTCCTTCTTGAATATTTTTGCATGTTGAATCTTGTGTACTTGATGTTTTCTGGAATAGAAACATCGGATAGGATTAGTTAACTCTTTATATTACACATCTCTTTCCTGTGGTTTCTTCTAGATTTGAAGACACCATGTTTTGTCATGTTACATGTGGCTTCCTGATTTGACAAATCCATGGGGTCTTTTAAATTTGGTATTCAATTCTCTTTTTTATTTTTATTTTTGGTTTCTTTAGTAAGTGAAACAAAAGAAGAGGGTTATGAGGAATGTCTGATGACATGAGAGTACAAGTTGGTGATCTGCGTGCTTCCTGACTAAGTTCATGAAAATTACCCTTAATGTTTAAAGAATGTAATAGTAGTTCAGCTTTGCAATTCACCAGCGTCAATCTTGAAACCCTTTGTAGTATAGCAGGGAAGTTCTTTTATGTACATTTAGGGCTTCCTCAAGTTCACCTAGCAATCCGAGGGGTGATTTATGACTTCCTCAATAGTCAAGATCCAGTTAGGGCCAGGAAAGTCAATAACCAGAGATGTCAATGTGATATCAATTACAAACATATCTCCATTCCTCTGCAGTTGTGGAAGAGGTTATGTTGATTGCTAGCTAACCTTTGCTTGTGGCAGAATTCGATCCTTATGCACGTGGAAATCATGAATTTATGAGACTTCCATTATGATAAATCTGTTCAGAGTACATCCTTTCGCTTGTGCTTCTTAAGTTGATCAAAACTACATAATTTGTCTTCTTTACTTTTATCCATTGGCGATTCTGATGTTTAGAATCACAGTTAGTAATTGCATTTTGATTCTAGTACAAACACCATGGAGCATATTAGGGTGGGTATGTGGATCCATTCTGTGCTGTTGGCTATATCCAAAGCCATATCATTGGTTAAATCCAAGGCAAACATGTCAGTTTTGGGTATTTTCTGATGGCTAACCGATCCAGGTGGGAAGAGACATGCTTCTATTTCTGTATGGGGAAGATTTTAGTTATCGTTCTATGTTAGGGATCCTGTTTCAAATGGATGCACCTAACACTCACATCCTTGTTGCTGCTTACACCGAAGTTATGTTCCCTTTTGCATCTAGTGATGCAATTATATTACGTTGGTCAGTTCTATTTCGTGCATATGCAATGGTTCCTCTTTTAAGCATTCAAGTATTTCTTTTTTCCATTTTAAAACTTATTCTTTGTGGTTGACGTTTGCAGATTTGACTTCTCAAACTCATACATATGGTTTGAATTCTACAATGCTCCACTTGACAAAGACATTTCCTTAATCCGTGATGTTAGTACCTTTTTTTTCATTTTCGATATCATCTGTTAGCAAATGAATCCCTATTAATCTAATCTATCTGACTTACAGACGCTCCGCGCATGGCACATTGTTGGACGTCTTGGCGGATGTAATTCCATGAATATGCAGGTAAATTGCTTTTATTGTCCCGTTCCTGTTGAGTCTGTTAATGTCCTGTTCCAACGGGCAACTGCAGCTTTCCCATGTTTTTATTTGTTTTCTGTTGCTCAAATTCTTAATTCTAACCTTTGCAGTTGTCACAATCTCCTTTGAATGAGAAAAGACCAAGTTATGATGCTATTGAGGGAGCAAATCTTGACCCAACTACATTTCATAACATAGGGAATCTTGAGATTCAAGACAACTTAGCGCGTGTATGGTATGTTTCCATTTTCTAATCTCAGTTGCTGATCTTTAGCCATGTTTTATCATGGATGGAAGGAATTATTTTCCTCCTCTTTTGTTTCTTAACAGGGTGGATATTGGAACCAACGACTCATTAATATTGGATATTTTGGTGAACGCATTGACACAAATAAGCTCTGAGTAAGCTCCCTCTGAATTTTTTCCCTTCATTTTCATGAATCGCTACATGAACTCGATCTATTCGAAATCAAACATTTTCATGTACTGCCGAACCTGCTGCAAAAGCAGTATGTGAGTTCTTGAATGCCTGCTTAAGAAAACAAAACAAAAGAAAGGCAACAGGCTTTTATGTTCTTAATGAGTCAATCATCAGTATACTGTGATTGGCTTGGTTCTGGGTTCCTTTGCGATTGTGCTTTTGCCGCCTTCTTGTTTATCTACGACACTTTCTTTTTCCTTTTCTCTTTTTTGCTGGTTTTAGATCTGTCAGAGAACAAGCATTTATTTCAACTACGCAAACTTGCCTCACCAAATTTGATTCGTATTTTACAGCCATGTTGGAATTAAGCAAGTGGTCTTCGGAGGGAAAGAATTCGAAAACTGGAGTCAAGACTTGATGTCAGAGGATGCAGGTTACAGTGTGCACAAGATTTAGGTGATCGGTATCAGCACTGTGCTTCTCCTGTTTCGTACCATTGTTATGTATTTTGTTAGCATTAAGTAACCACAGGTAGGTGCAGAGCTTAAAGATTGATCCAAAATGTATGCAATTTTGATATTAGGTCTGTAATGATTTGTTTCTTCGAAGTAGGAATTCAAGAGAAAACTTACTCTTTTCAGCAAAGCTTCGGGCACCGTGATGGTGCGTGACCGCGTCGTTCCATGTCAAAAATACATTTATAAAACCTTGGAGTTAACTACTACTCCGTAGAATAGTGGTCAAGACCGAGTATCGTTCCGACGGAGACAGTATGGCTGAGCTACGACAAATTCGATTGATTTCTAGATTAATTCGGGCAAATGACGTTTGGTTGTTTGAATTTGGAGAATTTATTAAACTAAGAGAATAAATAAAATGGAAAGTTTGTAACGATTGGAGAGAAAATCTAGGGTTTGAATCCACCCCGACCGCGCAACAACAATATGCATAGGCTAGGTTTATTTATTCGAATCAAAAGAGATTATCGCTAGGACTTGCAAATCCTTTCGATAATCGTCAAGAAAATAATTGCATTGTTAAAAGGCATAGACTATCCCATAGCACGGACTGTCTCTCAGTAGCACGATCCGGCAACCTAACGGCACAATCCGTCTTACGAGCATAATCTATCTCAGAACTCCAATCACAATCAGTGAAAACCATTGTAAAACTAGGTATCTGAAATCTAGAATACAAATACTCAATCGATAGAAAGAATTAAAATCAATTCATTTAATTGCAATGAAAAGGGTTCTGAGTTTTACAATCGATCCGAATATTAAAACCTAAACCTAAACATATACAAAGTTACTTGGAACGGTGCTTCATCTTCCCCTAGACTGAGATTAGCCGGCCGTGAGAGTGGGAACCATTGCCTCTCGGCTCTCGTAGCAGCAGCCGGTTAAGTCCTGGAATAATTCCTTTTCTAAATGAAAACCCTTGTTCCCCTTTTATAGAGTTGCTGCCGTGTGATATATATTAATTGGGGCGGCCGCCAATACAAGTATACAACCCTATTCTCTGAATCTTTCGACTAATCAGTAATGCCTTACCACATGGTAATTTTATTGGGTGCTTCTCCACTTGAATTCCACATGATAATTTTGACACACCCTTTGAATTAATACAGCACGCCACTTGATGTATTCGATCGACTTTCTCTTGACACCATGTAGTAACCCGCAAGCTCGTGAGCCAACATTGCACTAACCAAACTGAATAAAGCCCATTAATATGTTAAGCCTCCAAATATCTACAATCACAAGAAACACATTACTATTCTCCAAGTAACAATATAAATGGACTTAACAAGGTATAAATTAGAAAGATTAAATGGGTGCTTTTCAGCACCTATCAGTGCGACCCTAAGGAACATGTTACCATGGGTGGACGCATAAGTTTGATAACGTTTGGTGGACAAACATTCAATTGTTTGTTGTTACATATGAATGTTTGCCAATACTTATCACAAAAGCTGTATCAAAATAATTATCTTGAAATGAACTTATACAGTTGCAAAATATAGTCAACTTTAGATTCAAACAACTTTGTGCATTCATCTCCGTTCCAGACGTTTAAATTATTGAATCTAGTGTTAAATTGCTTATAAATGCATACAATATTTCAAAGGATGGTTTGACAAACTTACGTACATTTAAAGCTTTTGGAAAACAAAAAAAGAAAAGAAATCACTATAATTGTAAAACAATAGAATTTGGAAAGAATGAGTGTCTGTGCTCATTTGTTCCGCGTTCTGTTGTTATTGATATCCATTTTTACTCAATAAAACTCGTTCCAACAAAGAAATAAGGAGGCTCTCAAAGGTGTCAGTATCGCAGATTCTAAGAGGCTCAGCATTGGCGTAGATAGCGAGTGAACTGGTAGTTCGATGATAGGTACCATCATTGTCAGGCACCAGATTTGGATTTAACTCTCCCTGACAGCAACTAATTTCTGGTTTTTTCGGAAAAAAGGTGGGCGCAGTCAAGGGAGAGTTCCAAGAAACATATAAAGATTTTCCCTTTAACTTACTGAAAACAAACAAAAGTGGGCGTTTGGTCTAGTGGTATGATTCTCGCTTTGGGTGCGAGAGGTCCCGAGTTCGATTCTCGGAACGCCCCTTTTTGTTCCCAAATCTCAATAGTTTCACTTCGCTGCTCTTTGCATTTTTTAGGGGGAATTTGCACTTATACCCTTCATATTATTACTAATTTTCACATATACCTCTTGTGCTCCAAATTTAGGCACTTACCCCCTTGTACTTTGGACTAAAGTGTAACCGTTAGAAAATCCATTAAAATAGATGGAAAAGCTATTCCTCCAAAATGAGGGGGAAAAAATGCCCAAACTAACCTTGATAGTCATTTATAAACCTTGTCAACTCTCATTTCCAAAAACAGAGCATCCAATCCCCTCCCTTCTCTTAACTCACTTTCTAACCCTATTCTACTAACAACTTTTTTTACTTTTTTTTGTTGTCCTTATTTGATTTTTTATTTTGCGTTTGTTAGTTTTGTGTCTCACTTTTTTAATTTTTCGATTCGTCTTGTCTCTTGACAAGATGAATTGGAAAAGTAATTTTTTTTACTTTTATTACCCAAAAATGGTTAGTTTTGTGCCTTGTTTTTTAAATTTTTTTAACACTTAAAAGTGGTTATTTTTCAAAATATTTGGGTAAAAGTAAAAAAAAATTACTTTTATGATTCATCTCATCGAGATGAATAAGTTACAAAAATTTGGTACAAAATTAATAAATGCAAAAAAAATTCAAATATGGACAAAATCATAACTTTAAGAAAAAGTTAAGTGAAACAATATATCTCTTTTCTCTCACAGGATGTCTTCTCAAACATCAAGAAACCCATCAATTTCAAGCAAATTGCAACGGCAAATAGGGTGCATCTTTTGGCTTGAAATTGATGAGCGACTTGATGTGTGAGAAGACATTTTATAAGAAAAGAGAGAGTGGATTATGGGAAAGGAGGGGTTGGAAGCTCTGTTTATGGGAAGGGGAGTTTGACAAGATTTATAAATGGCTATCAAAGTTATTTTGGACATTTTCTTCCTCATTTTGGAGGAAAATTTCCTACTAGTAGCTTTTCCATCCATTTTAACGGGTTTTCTAACAGTTGCACTTTAGTCCAAAGTACAGGGGTCGTAAATGCCTAAATTTAGAGTATAAGAAATGTCTGTGAAAATCAGTGATAATACAGGCGATATAAGTGCAAATTCTCCCCTTTTTTAACGGTTTCTTCTCTTAGAGCATCCGCATTTCGGCAAATTTTATATCAATTTACATCTAAAAGTCACTTTTCTATTTTAACTACTCATTTTTTTAAGAAAACATTGCATCAAACTTTTTATTCTAACTTTGTTTTATTAAACTACTCTTTCTTTATGCTTATAATTTATAATTTAAATGTTACTTTTTTATTTTTAATCATTATTTAATGACAAACAATTGTTCACAAGCAATCGTAAAAAAATTAAATACTTAAATTTTCAATCCGTTTGAAATGGTGCGAAAATTTTATTTTTCTAATCATATTACTCTAAAAAGTCATAATTAATTTTATTTTTCTGATCATATTACTCTAAAGAGTCATAATTAATTTTTATCTCTAGGGCTCTCATAATTAAGTGTCTACTCTTTATTTGGGACCCTATAAAGCAGAAACTTAATTATAAAAGCCTTAGAGATAAATATATAAATAGCTAAAAAATTCAAGTATTTCAATTTTAAATATGTTTGAACCGGAGCGAAGATGTTATTTTTTCAATCATTTTATTATAATTTGTCATAATTAATATTTGTTTTTAGAATTCTCATAATCAAATTTTTACTCTCTAGGGTCCCATAATTATTTTAACCAAGGCTCTCGTAATCATTTTAAATAGTAAAATATTACTCCATGAACAGTGTCTCTCGCTCCATTAAAATTGGGTTTCACCCTTTAGCATTGAAGGAGAAGTAGATAGAGGTGTGGATGCTCTTATCTCTCTCGCTTTCTTCTTCTTTCCTTTCCAAAAATTCCAGCCAACAAAACATTCCCAGTCCAGTCCAGGTTAGTCTTTCAGATTCTACGCTTCGTATGGATACTGTGCAAGAGAAGGGAAAAGAAGAGGAAATCTAGAAAAAAAAAAAAAAAAAATCTTCCTATGCGCAAATGTTGATTTTGCTACTCTCTTCAATTACTATTTTTACTAAGCCCTAATTGAGAAAACCCAGCAAAAAAAGAAACTCCTCAATTCCATTCTCCCATTTCGTTTTCTTATTTATTTATTTTTGTTTTCTGGCAGCAGAATAAAAAAAAATGGGGGAAGCCATGGGAGAACCGGGTTTGGAGTCGGTTCGTTCTGTCGTGTTTAAAGAATCAGAGAGTCTGGAAGGGTCGTCGTGTATTAAGATTGAGGGCTACGATTTCAACCGCGGCGTGAACTATTCTGAGCTGCTCAGCTCCATGGTCTCCACTGGGTTCCAAGCCTCCAACCTCGGCGACGCCATTCAAATCGTCAATCAAATGGTTTGTTTCTGTTTTTTTTTTAGCTACAGTTTTTACTTGTAGTACTGTTTTTTGACTTCTACTATTTCCGTAACATAATGTTTGTTCAGTCCGCATAACGAGAATTTCAAAATAATTACATTCTTTTCAAGTAGATTCTTTTAAAAAAATTGAAATTTTCTTTTGAAGAATGTATTATTTTTAAGTTCTTGGACTGGGCAAATATTTTGGGAGGGAGGGAGTGTTTTGGGGGAAATACTTAGGCCTTGTTATTCCGTATTTTTCTTTGTCTTTTTCTGAATTTTTATTAAATTCAAGGTAAACATTTTGGATTGGTCATTCCTCCAGATGAGATGGGTATAAAAAGTAAAAAATTACAACAAAAGTTCACTAAAGATGATATTTTTTGATGCATTTGTCTTTTTTTGTCTGTTGACCTGTGTGAACTTTTTTTAACTTCGGTCCATGGTTGTACTTTTTGATTCTTCTAGTCTTGACGAATGATTAATCGATGCGAAGCCGAAAAAAAATTACAAAAAGTACATAATACCGAAAAAAAAAACCAAACATTTTCATCCCCTTTGGATTGTGAGAATGGGTGTGCTAAGAAAGGGTAAGGAGCCAATCAAAAGTTATTGTTTTTGTACTTTCTCACCAAATTATTTATTCCAAATGAGTGATTTGGTAAGAAACTCTAATCGTTTCTGTTGCTTTTTCTTATCAGATCCCTCACTCCGAAGGGGCTGTTAACCTTAATACATGTGTGATTATTTTTGTGCTAGTTAGTAAAAAGTGTGCACCATGTTTTAATGTGTCTTCAAGATCCATTATTTTTCGATTTATGTGCAATTCAGAGGTGGTTTTATTTTTCTGTTTGGGTATTTGAAGCTGGACTGGAGACTTTCTGATGAGTCTCCAACGGAGGATTGCGGGGAAGAGGAGAAGGACCCGGTAAACAGGGAGTCCGTGAGGTGTAAGGTGTTTTTGGGTTTTACTTCGAATCTCATTTCATCTGGTGTTCGTGACACTGTTCGCTATCTTGTTCAGCATCACATGGTGAGGGAATGATATGCAAATGCCCTGCTTTTTTTTAATGTACTTGTAGCTTGAAATTAGTTTTACTGCTGTGCACTTGTGCTCAAGTTGCAGTCATGTGGGAAGGAAGAACACTGGTTTTTGTATTGGACTTACATAGGGTGTTATGTATACTCCCTCTATCCCGTATTATTTGCCGATTTTCCAAAGTTGTGCCATTAATTGGACAGAAAAAATATTTCCGTGCACAATATTATGATTTTTTGGGGTCAATCAAAAGAGCTAATTGAGATTCGCAAAAAGGTTCGAAGATTTATGCTCAAAAGTGCTTTATTTTTCTATCCCGAAATAGTCAAACGATATGGGACACAGTGAGAGTGTTGGCTGTGCATCTTAGTATTTTTTTTTAGAATGGGATCATCTTAACGTTTTGCTCTGCTGGAATTGTTCTTATCTGTTTTCAGGTTGATGTAGTGGTTACAACAGCTGGTGGTATTGAAGAGGACCTTATAAAGTGCCTTGCACCAACATATAAAGGTGATTTTTCTCTACCAGGCGCTCAATTACGCTCGAAAGGATTAAACCGCATTGGTAACTTGTTGGTACCTAATGACAACTACTGCAAATTTGAGGATTGGATCATTCCAATATTTGACAAGATGCTGGAAGAGCAGGCTGCGAAGGTAGTGGGAATTGCATGTGTGACGAGATTATATGCGTGATACTTTCTTGTTTCTACTGACACATTAATATCCCCTTGAATTACACAAGATTGTATCAAGGCTTACAGAGTACTTTTTTAATCTTCTCTAGTTAGTATAATGTGATTTACAAATGCCTTTGTGTACTAGGAAATGAAACATAAATTTTCTCATCTACTCCTCACACCACCATTTGCTGTTATATGTGTACTTCTTTCCTGGACATTGGTATCCTATACTTTTCCGTTTTGGATTCGCAGAAATTATTGTGGACTCCATCTAAAGTTATTGCTCGCTTGGGGAAAGAAATAAATAATGAAAGCTCGTACCTGTACTGGGCATACAAGGTATGTTCTACGAATTTAAGCAGAATATTGCAATTCCAGACTTGAGTTTACTTTATCCTTTTGTCTCATGAACTTCACTTATTATACAACCATCATCGTTTCCCTTCTCTTTTTTCTTTTCTTTTCCTTTTTTTTTTGGGGGGGGGGGGGGGTGTTGTTGCGGTTAAATTTATAATGCTTGGGTAAGCAGGCGGCTTTGATTTAGTTGCAGAGCATTCTCTTGGTAAATTACATTGTAGCATTTGCAGTTTACTTAGGCTGGAATCTTCCTTTCTTTGTAAGACATGCTCCGTTGAAACTACTCCGTGAACATCATAAGATTGTCATTGTCCATTAATAAGCAGCTGAGGGTACCCTAATAAAGGTCCATGCATACTAATTGAAGTCTATTCCTTGCTAACCTTCTGAATGAGAGCTATTTTATTCATTCCTAGTTTGAATGCTTTACATGCTGAATATCTCTCCTGTCAAACTCGTAACACAACTAAGAAGTATGCATATCCATGCACGGAGGAGCATGCTCCTGTGTGGTACATAAGAATCATATACGGCAAGCACTTTCCAGGACCAGCCTTGTTTCTGCTTCTGCTCTCATCTTGTGCTTCTGATGTGTTGATGGTTGTTAGAGAATGGAGAGTTGAAATCTAATATAAACATCTGTATTCCGTGGAAAAGTATCATTGTGGAACTTATACTTTGATGACATATATAACTGATCATGTGAAATTTTGCATTCCAATGGAATTGATGAGCGTAGAAAGGAAGTTTTGTTCTTGCATGGATGGCTTGTCAAATGGGTCAAACATTTAGCATATGAAAAGTAAGCATCTAGCTGTGTTATTTTGTGAAACTGTTGGCGTGATAATTGCTACCATAATCAACTACAGTAGAACTATTCAATTTAGTCATTTATGCTGATTTGGACAATTGCTTTAACACTGTTGGTTTCCCAGAACGATATTCCAGTATTCTGTCCTGGCTTAACGGATGGCTCACTGGGGGACATGTTATACTTCCATTCTTTTTGCAACCCAGGTCTAGTAATTGACGTAGTGCAAGGTATATGTCCCCCCTTCAATGTTCTTTTCAGGGCCAAATAGGATGGCTTAGGAAATTTACTGACAAATGCTAGCTCTATAAACAGATATTAGAGCTATGAATGGTGAAGCTGTCCATGCAAGTCCCAGGAAGACAGGGATGATAATTCTGGGAGGAGGGCTGCCCAAGCATCACATATGCAATGCCAACATGATGCGTAACGGGGCAGATTATGCTGTCTTCATCAATACAGCACAAGAGTTCGATGGCAGTGATTCTGGTGCCCGTCCTGATGAAGCTGTATCATGGGGGAAAATACGAGGGTCTGCTAAGACTGTTAAGGTTCATCTCTCTCTCTCTCTCTCTCTCTCTCTCTCTCAAAGTTCCTGTAATGTGTGCATCTGTTTTCAAATCACATATTTTTGTGGACTGGTTGACATTTTGGGTATTTGTTTGCTTGTTTTAACAGTAATCACTGTATGATTCCAACTGCATGTGTTCTTTCAATTTGGTTTGAACCAGGTACATTGCGATGCAACCATTGCTTTTCCGCTACTGGTTGCCGAAACATTTGCTGCAAGGGGGATGAGATCTGCTGAGATGAAGGCCTGAAACAAAATATGGAAGGCTGTGTCTGCAACTGCAGTAATGATGCTAACCCTGACGTAGTTTTGAAGAGGTTGACGATCCATCCTGTGGTTGAAATAGAAGTTTTAAAGAGGTTGATGATCTACCCTGCGTGATTGTGTCAGAATCAGATTATAATAACACTTTTTATGACATTATTATCCGAAAACACAAGCACTCATCGTTTGATGTTGTGCTTCTTCTTCTTTTTTTTTTAAATAATTTTTTTTTGGGGGAATTTGAAAAAACTGACTTGGGTTTTTACCCAAAAAAATCTTACAAACAAGATTCGAAATCCATCAACGAAATGAGTTTTCTTCTAAACATTGTTCTGGAAAACTGATTCTGAAAACAAGTGACACACAACGGGAAACCATCCGTAGGTCAGCAATTGAGGTACATTTTGTTGGAGATGATACATTGTAGGTCTGGTATGATACCACATTGTAGGTTGGGACTGATATCGCCATAATTGAGAGGTGTTGAAACTCGAGTCAACGGTGGGGACTTGTGTCATGCCAATTTGGTTGTTGGAAATGGAGTGAGCATAAGGATTGTGTATAAATTTTTATGTTTGTATTTTTTTACCTTTCCAGAATTCAACAAGAAGATAATGCCATCCTTTTGAGAGATGCTGCTTCTGTTTTGATAGCTCAATGTCTGCTGGCCTATTGGACCGACCAACAATTTGTTGGACAAATTCAAGCGGCGGATTATATTGCGCCCAAAACTTAGCCATACAAGCAACAATTATGCAGCACTCCTGGGCCCTACCCCAACAACACAATTATCGGCATTTAAGGTTAAACCTCAAATGTTCGAAGGGCTTTTAAGAGAACTCTCCACATGATTGTGCGGTTATAACTTAGAACAGGGGTTGGTTAGAACTTAGAACAGGGGTCGAAGACCAACAGTGAGAGAGACATGGGACTATGTGAAGAGCTCACTGTTGGCAGTAGCGTTGATGCAGAACTATGGATAGAAGAAATTCACCAGCCAAGAGGGGGAGCTGGAGATGCTCAGAGAAGAGGAAGAGATGGCGCTAGCGTTGACATGAAACGGTGACCTATTCTTTTTCCATGTCTTTCTTTAATCATGATAAAGGCGTAAACATAATGAAAGAAACCGATGTCTCCACTTTCAGATACAAATACATGAACGCAAGTCAACTAATAGGTGCAGATGACACCAAGCAAGGTCATGTGACTGAACTAAAATGTTAATTCTCTAATCATTTGCAGCCACGGGTTGGAATCCCACGTGTCCAGAGACAAGGGGTCTGCATGTATTTGGAAATAATCAGAGCAAAGCAAAGGAGGCAAGGATGCACACAAACAAGAAGGAAAACCAAACTAACTCTATCACCAATATTTGGTTAGTTTAGCGAATAAGCAAAAGATTGTGTAAAAGCAGATAGAAACCTGGATCAGAATTCTGACAATCACAAATAGCAGTAGCTTCAAGATAAAATGACTACACAGTTCACTCATTTCCGATTTTGAGGATTATTGACCAGACCAACCTTAGTATTGATTCCTCAACTTTCAAAAAATCGGGAAAACTCAATCTTTCATGTAGAGAACCAGTGATTTAAATCACCCTAAATGTTTGAAAGAAACCATACAAATATGAAATATCAATCTCCCCAGCACTTTTGCCCATGTGGTGGTTCTTCTCATGGATAGTAACCGGTGAATGTAAATCCCCTTCCGACAATCTCACCAGCGCAAAACCATGCAAAGCACTCCAGCCCAAACAGAGCAGCAATGCCAGCATCCTCAACCTTCAGATCTTTCCTGTTCTTCCATGCATTCTTGACGAAATCAAGTTCCTTCCAGAATGACTCCGTTCGACCAGGAATACTGTTAGGAGTAACCAAGTTACAGATATACAGTTAAGGACTAAGGAGCAACACACATGCAAGCACAGCAAAGGCACACCATTCATTGCATGAGAAGATTGACTTTCAGACGTAAAATGTACAAGCATTCAATTGTAGTGCCAAGTATTGTGACAGGGGAAAGTTACTAGAGTTCTTACAGGTGACATAATTTTCGGCTCAAAGAATAGAATGGAAATGATATTAAAAGCAATTGAACGATTCCCAGCTATCAGTTTCTTTTTCATGAAATGCAGCTAGAAACAATTCTTGTCCGCTTTGTTCCTAACTTTTTATTTTCGTTTTCAAATCTACGTTTGATTTTCAATGAATTCCAATCCTTTCCTCTGTTCTCGTCCATCCACCCGCAGGGGTTACTTGGCCAAAACTAAAAGATCACATGTCATATAATTCTTACACCAAACTATCTTATGACTTACTAAATCCTAACTAGGTCATTGCATCTGAAGTACATAAATCTCCGCTCAAAATATTACACTCTACGGTAAGCAGCATACTTCATACCCCTTCTGTTTCTAGATACCTAAAATTCACCCAGTATTAAATACAAATCTCAACATGAAGCAGCATCCCACCCTCAAGTATGCCCCTCCCTCAAATAACCTTAGAAAACCCAATCCCCAAAGGTAGACCCAACAATTGACAATTTCTATAGCTTATGGAAACCTCAGCAAAATCCATGCCATGTATTTAATATAAGCAACCACGTCCAGGCCTATAGTAGTGCTAAGCATCAAGGAGTCGAACCTCTTGAATTTTATTTACACAAATAAAGTTAAATTGCATGCTCAAGTATCAGACACACCAGCGATCCCTGGCGCTAGAAAACCATAAACATCTAGTAGCCAAACCTGAAAAACAAGTTGTTACAGGTCATAAGCTCAAATCAACTCAACTTTTTGCCAGATGCAACCAGCTCAAAAACACTCTTGACGTGTTTGCTCTCCAAATTTAGAATTAAGCAATAGCTAATGCCTAATGATCAAGAATTAAAGATACTAATTAACAAACTCTCTCTGTACCATCGGTTTTAGGCAAGAGCCAATCACCTAGGCCTCTCCCACCTTCACAATTCTTCAACCACAATGTAATCTTTCAAGGACCAGATACAACCCTTGTGGGACTTCTACGATGAGCGGGAACATAAGTAATGCTTTTAGAGAACGCCAACAAAGCTAGAATAAGATCTTAGAATTACAAGGAATGGCATTTTAATGGACACAAGTAACATAACGCAAAACTTTTCGATCAATCAGGCAGCTAAACGTGACATTTGACATCCAAACATCAACACCTCCTACCTTCTTGCCTTAAAAACAACCTATCTTTTTAAGTTTCTTGAAAAATAGAAAACTCAAACACCAAACAAGTCCAACAAACCAACTCTGCAAGAACTAAGATATATCCTCAATTTTTTTAACAAGTACTAAAAATCTTTTTTGAAAGGCATCAAAGGGTCGCCATTCCCGTACAAATCAAAGAGAAACAAAAAAAATGGCCCAAAATCTGACAATACCGAAAAGAGACCGAACAATAAATAGAGCCTATACAACTCTCTAAGCAGCTAAAATATCTGGGTTGGTTTACACCCCTCAACTCTCAACTATCAACCTAGAAAGGAAAAGACTCTTAACTTGAAGTACAGAAGGAATTACCTAGCGAGTCGAGTGTAGAACAACTGCTTAGACAACAGGTTGCATTTCTCCACGGTAGGTGGCTCCTGAATGTACTGTTTGTTCTGCTCCAGCAACTGTTTGTAGTACGTAGATCCATGCTTCCCCACAAACTGCGACGCTTGATATGCCTTGGACTGTAATTGCTGCAATCTTGCCGCCATCACTGCCCCAATCTACAACTACATAATCGAAATTCACACGTCAATAACCTAATGCAACAAACTTGCTAACCAAGAAAATCAAGAAACCAACATTCTTTAATAAACCCATGTGGCACCGCTAACAATTCAATCAGGCCCAATCAAGTTGAAGATAATTTTCTTACTTTTTTTTGGCTTGTACATCAATTTCCTTTCCAGATTACAGGCACCAATACCAATTATGATATCTAGAGAGAGAGAGAGAGAGAGAGAGAGAGAGAGAGAGAGAGAGAGAGAGAGAGAGGTACCTGATCTTATGGTGTAGCCGGGCTTTGTTCGATTTGAGATTTTGAGGTGGTTGATCGATTAGAGTTTTAGGGCAGAGGCAGACAAATATATGCTCCCCTCTATGGTCTTCAGACAATTGCATAAATACCCTTAACGTTTTATCCGTGACACAAACTAAGCCTTGTATGTTTTTATTTATCAGTGTGAATCCTATACTTTTAAGTTTAATAACATTGATAGCCCTGTCAAATTAACCGTGGAGGGAACTAACAATGTCTCATCTCTTTGAGGTGTTGAATGTCTTATGTACTGTGGCCTGCTATATTTAATTTTTTTGATAATGCAGGTTGTCTGGGGTTAGCTTGCGTGCACCATAGATTGATTATTACAGCTCCTCCCATAATTTTTTCACACGCTTACAATTGAGGTAACCCAAAAAGTTGCTGGTAAGAAGAATAAATCTGAGATCTCAGGTGGGAGCAAATTTCTAAGTCATAGGCCTAAAACATCAGGCCAACTCGTTGGGGTTTGCTATATTTAATTCTGTTTTTTCGTATTTGGTTGGATGAAAAGCATGTAAAATGTTTATGGTGAAATTCAAAATAACTTCACAAATAGGGGTGTTTAGTGTTAGATCCCAAGGTTGTCACATTGATTTTAGATGCATCTGTAAACTTGGAATTTGATTCTGCATCAAGGTGGTGTCCTACAATAAGATCCAGCTGAATGTGGTGTTAGCTTCTGTGTTGCAAATCTCAATAGGTTGTACATAACCGGCTATACTTGGAATCTCTGTAGCCTGATAGCGCGGGTTTTATGCTAGTATAACTTAACAAACGTGCGCGATACAAGGACTTTTTTATCCGTCCCCTTAACTTTCGTGTAAAATAAACTCAGGCAAAAGTGACATTTCTTTGTGTTACTTAGAGGAAGATCCAATCCATTATAAGCGAAAATAACATCAGTGATAACAGTCCAAATTCATCTGAGAAAGACAGAACAAAAGACTCGGTTGACAAAATTTCCCAGAGCTGATTAGACACCCACCAGGGGAACCAGAAAATCCGCTTTGGTTTCATATCATTTGGATATGGATATTCAAGTGTGAGGTTTTTTGGCGCGTGCCGTGTAATGCCTCGTAGAAACTAAGTTATCCTATGAGAAACTAAAATTGTCCTCGCTCTTCTTACAAAAGTGTAATCTCTAAAGCTCTGGTTTGCTGGACTTCGAATTCTTCTTCTTCTTCAAACTTGCCTTTTTCCCCTTCCACCATTTCTGTATCCGATCAGTGACCTTGTTTGCATGTTTCTTCAGCGCCTCTCCAGTGTCCACAACTTTCTTTGTGATTATTTGTTTCCAATTGCTCTTTGATCTCGCGCTCTCTCTATCTTTCAGCACATTCCCCTGAAATAAACTTTTCAAGGTTAGCAAAATAATCTACTCATGATACGCTAGGCTATATTGTACAAAGGTCTTCTTTTGATACCAATTTTGAGGGGAAATCTGCCTCATCATCGTCATCTTCTTCATCTGCATCTTCATTACCGAAGTTACCCATGTTGTTCATCAAATCTTCCCTTGAATACATTTTCATTCCGGGCGCTCCTGGCATTCCCTAAAGTAGAGGTGAACTAAGTAAACCAATTTGGCACAAACTGAACCAAGTATTTGTTTGCAAATTTATTTACCTCCATGGATTTCATTATCTTTTCCATTTCAGCCTCTTTTGATGATTTTGGGACAAAGGGTTCTCCTGGAGTTCGATCCTGAGAAAATAAATACAAACATATTGAGGTTCATGAGTACAGTGAACCATTATCTTGATTAAACCTGAGCAGCCAAGGTGATGTTTATCATAGTAAAAAAAGATGCCCATGGAATGGCTGTTAAGTGACGAACATGACCTGATGCTGAATGGGAATGCTGTTTTATGTTTGAAGACCGTTATATTTCATCTTCAATCGTTTCTTTTTTCCTTCCTCTCTGAAAAACAGTCTTTCAAAGTGCGAGAAATCAAAGGAATCATTTTATTTTTCAACACAGATTTAGTATTCAGATATCCGCTCTCGAATTCAAGTCTTATGAACGCCTATCTGCAGATGTTCCACATTAACTCTGCATATGTCTTCATGTCTTACCTCACAACTACAATCTGAAGCGCGCAC
>BPLS01000683.1:1279937-1296041 GCA_019656275.1 Rhododendron kiyosumense | reverse complement strand
TTTTCGGGTATGGTATACAGAGAGAAATTAGAGAGAGAAAATTAGAGGGAGAATTGCTTCGTATATAAGCCATCGAGGCTCTCTCTATAAACCGGACAGGATAAAGATAGAGAGAGAGAGAAAGGGGGAGAGAGTAGTTTTAGAGAGAGAGAAGGTTTTTCCGTTAACAGACGGAGGACCGTCGGCCATGGCAGATTCAAACGACTCCATTTCTGTTGATATGGAAACCATCTATCTCGGCGGAAAGGTTAGATTTTTGAATACGTATATACATGTTTTTTTTTTATGTTTGTATTTTGTCAAGATAGCTGTTTTGATTGTAAAGTTACGAACTTGTTCGGGTTTTTTTTGGTGATTTGCTCACATTTTCGAATATTTCAAGACTGCATTATTGGGTTCTTGGTTGTCGGTGTGTTTTATTTTCTGGAAATGTTGGAAGAAATTATTGAATACGTATGTACGTATTTTGAGGTTTGTATTTAACAAGACAACTGTTATGATTAGTAAAGTTACGAACTTGTTCCTTGTGTTTTTTTGGGTGATTTACACCCTTTTTCTTTTTCTTTTTTGGGTCAGGTGCGTGCTCACGCACCCCACAACTAATTCCTTTTCCGGTACGGTCGAAGGGAGGTCATCCGTCATCCACGACCGGACCGGAGAATTCATGAGAAATTACTTTCTTGCAAAAATTTACTCCCATTTTCGGATATTTCAAGACGGCATTTTTGAATGCTGTTTGGGTTTGTTGAATATCAGTATATTTTTATTTTTCTTGAAATTGTTTAATTTTCTTAGTTTTCCATCCTCAGAGTCTAGACGGAAGGTTTGAATTGCTTTCATGATTGGTTGTTTTGGTCCATCGATTTTTGGAGTTTTGTTCAGAAATGGAAAGATTGGAAGTTTGATTAGTTTGTGAGGTAGATCTGTTGGTCTGTTTTACCTTTTTGTAATTTTTACGAGAAAATCAATTGTAATAAGTTTCTTGTTTCTTTCTTGTTGATGGGGGTACTTGTGATTCTGGGTTTTAAAAAGTGTACCTCTCATGTGCTTTCGAAGCTCGGTTTGCTTTCTTACCTCTTATTGCGAGTGTTACCGATTAATTTCCTTAAGCAGTCCTCTTTCTTTGTTAGAATATGCTGTTAATTGGTCAATTGCTGAGAAACCTAAAAACCAAAGAAGAAGAAAAAAGTGGGATAAAATTGGAATACGAAATCGGAAAATGGAAATGTTGTATTCTTTGTAAAATGATGAAAAGTAAGCTTAGCTTGGAAAATGACAAGGGTTAGCGTTGTAATTTTTTTGGTTTTAAAATGAAGTCCTCATCCAACTCTTGTTTCTTGTCAACCAAATAGGGTATAATTGATGATGGATTTGTTAAGGCCGACATTGTTTTGATATTGTTCCTTCCTATTATATATTTTCTCACTATCTTTTGTTGTTTCTTTTGATTCCTTATTGTTATTGGTAACAAATCTCAATCACACAGAGATGTTATTTCTATATTCATGATGGGGACAGCGTGGCTGTTACTTTATCTTGCTATTTTGTTTTCTTGGAGTATTTGGTTAGTAGTTGCAATCAATAGTTAATTAGTTCATCTGTGATTGTCTTTTTTATTTTATTGGAGTCCATGCTCTTCCTGTATAGGCTCATTTGCTTTGTTGGGTATTCAATGATTGTCAGCAAGAAGTTTTTCTTTGTTTTATCTTCTTATTATATACAACTGTATGGTATGTTGGCGTGGCATTACAATCTGTCCCCAAAAGGGTCAGTATAGGTGGCATGCTTCTCTGGAATTAAATTAGCTGGGAAAATTCGCAGGTTTTGGATGTACTTGAAGGGTCTAAAATATGAAAATTGTATTGCTCCTACTAAGGGTGTTCTTATCTAAAATATGATGGTACCTATCCATTTACAATTTTTTTGATGGTTTCTTGAAGTTGGGCTTCCCGTATTGGTTCATGCTTGTTTTATTTTTTATCCCGTTGCCATGACAACTTGTTTTCAACCCAACAACACTTTCAATTTTAATGCAGGAACACACTGTAAGAACTGGCCAAGGTTCTGTGTCTGTTATTGTGTATGGAGACCAAGACAAGCCCGCACTGCTTACATATCCTGATTTAGCCCTAAATCGTGAGAGACTTGTCCCTCATGTCTTTCATTTTAAACTTAATTATTCTCTTTTTGCTGTATCGACGTGTTTTGGAACCTTTGTTTCCTTGTTTACCGTTCATCGCCTGATTTTGGAACTTTTTGAGCAGATATGTCATGTTTCCAAGGATTGTTCTTTTGTCCAGAAGCAGCTTCTTTGCTGCTCCACAACTTCTGCATTTACCACATCAGTCCTCCTGGGCACGAGGTCTGTGGCTGCTGACTTGTCCGCATTAGAGTGGTTCTGTCATTCTTGTTTCACGAATGGCTTGTTTTGAACTTTACTTTTGTCCTTTCTACTGAATGCTATTATTCACGTAATTTATTCGGGGCCTTCCACAAGAGTTCTTGCAGTTGGGAGCCGCAGCACTTTGTCCCGATGACCCTGTGCCATCTGTTGATGACTTAGCGGATCAAATTATCGAGGTTCTCAACTATTTTAGGTACTAATACTACACTGCTACGTTGCTGTTACTTTAATCTTTTGAAGTTTCTTGTTCTAATTTTATTTATTAATCTCTTTCAAGAACAGAACTTTAGTTATATTTTTTTGCTTGTGTTTTTTCTGGTAGGATGTTGTATAGACTCTTTTCTGAGCTTATTTGTTATTTGGTTTCTTTCTTTCTGAATAGCACTCGTAATGATATTTTCGTTTGTGTGGAAAATTCTGTAACTTGATGTCTGATGACATGGACTTGTTCAGGCTTGGCGCAGTGATGTGCATGGGGGTCACAGCTGGTGCTTATGTTCTCACTCTATTTGCTGTATGTTTCCTATTTGATATTCTGATTTCTTCAAGTTTTTAATGGTTTTGGGTTATTAAAATTTTCAACGATTTGCATTACAGATGAAATATAGGGAGCGGGTTCTAGGTTTGATACTTATATCCCCTTTATGCAAGACTGCCTCTTGGACAGAATGGTTGTGTAATAAGGTGTTTTCTCCTACCTCTCTCCCATGTGTACATTATAAAAGAAATTAGTCTCCATACTAAATCAAATTTCCATCTCCTCCGTAGGTGATGTCAAATTTGCTGTATTTTTATGGCATGTGTGGTTTGATGAAGGAGTTGTTGCTTCACCGGTATTTCAGCAAGGTGTTCTAGACTCAGTTTTTACAGTCTACCTGCGTTCCCTTAATTCGTTTCTGCCCCTGCTTTTTAATTCATGTTAGGTGGTTCTGAATTCATTAAAATTTACAGGAAGTTCGTGGTAGTGCTGAAGTTCCGGAATCAGACATTGTTCAAGCATGCAGAAGAGTTAGTGCTTCATCTATTCAATGAAGTCGTGCTAGAGTTGGCCAGAGTGTGACATTGTTTTGATTAATATGATTCTTTTTTTCATCTTCAGTTACTGGATGAGAGACAGAGTATAAATGTTTTGCGGTTTCTTCAAGCGATTGAAAGGTAATCACCTGGTCGAAAGTTTGGCTCACTTTCTCAATGATTTCATTCCTTTTGCTATTGACAACTAAACAAACTTCTCTACTTTTATTTGCCAACTAGCAGTAGACCTGACATTACTAGCGGGTTGAAGACACTTAAATGTCGGACCCTTATATTTGTCGGGGAGAACTCTCCTTTCCATTCAGAGGCTGTCCACATGACATCAAAACTGGATAGAAGATACAGTGCCTTAGTTGAGGTATGTGATGCATCATAGTATCTCATAATAGTAATGCGAGACGAACAGAAAATATCTAGTATATTGTAGAAGCTGCACACATCAAAGGAGGAAAATTGCAATAGAAATTTCTAAAATATCTATTGGCTGACTTGACAATTCTAATTCAAATTGACTAGTAGAGGCTGCACACACCAAAGGAGGAAAATTGCAATAGATATTTCTAAATTATCTATTGGCTGGCTTGACAATTCTAATTCAAATTGACTAATACGGTATATTTTCCACATTCATAGGGATGCGAATCTATATTTTTAGATATAGATATCTAAAAAGTTCAACTTTTAATTGTTATAGCATGATATGGATTATTTCTCAGCTGTTTGGTATAAAAAATTGTTGGGATTAATGCTCCATCCGCGAATGCTAACAGAAACGTAATCACAAGCATGAACCCAGAGGAAAATTGCGTAGAGACTTCTGCGGTTCAACACCAATAGGCCTTATGTCCCCAACCATAGATATCCTAGTTCTCATACATGTTTGAATCCCAGTGGTTTATGTTTGACCCTACAGATTACGTGGCTCACCCAACAGAAAATAAGTATGACACGGTTTCACTTTTTATGTTAGTATTGAGTGGTAGATCTAGCTTTTGTCCATTGTGGTTGGCTGCATTACTGGGCTCTCCCCTTCCCCATGGCCCCTCAGTCGGGATTCAGTCCTTGGTCTGTATTATGACTGCCACTTCTAAAGCCTCTCTTGATGTAACAAATGAACTTGCATGAGAAATGGCGTGTTTTGATGTGTGGGTTTTGTGCAGGTCCAGGCCTGTGGATCGGTGGTGACGGAAGAGCAACCACATGCGATGTTGGTACCGATGGAGTATTTCCTCATGGGTTACGGATTATACAGGCCGTCCCAGTTCAGTGGCAGCCCAAGGAGTCCCCTCAGCCCGTCGTGCATCTCCCCCGAGCTTCTCTCTCCAGAAAGCATGGGCTTGAAGCTGAAACCTATCAAGACTCGGATCCCTACCCATGTCAAAAGTGCATCCAGATAATATTCAGGAAAGGCAAGGACTTCACCATTGGATGTATACAAGCTCCACATATGTATTTTCCAGTTTTTTTGGGTTCTTTTTGCTGGGTAGATGTGGTGGTTTGTAGATAGGAGGGAGAAAATTCTTTACTGGGTATATAATAGGGAGGGATATTTGAATTCATTCATTTGTAGTCATCAGTCATAAGCATGTCACTCTGAGCTGTACGTGACTCTGTAAATCCGGACACAGAAAAATTCTTTTTATGATTGTGACGAGGACTAAATAATAGTATTCCTATTGAGGAAATGAGTTGAATTTGCTTACCAGCTCTCTCTCTCTCTCTCTCTCTCTCATGTGTGGCCTGTGGTTATGTCTGGTGAAGATATGATTGAGTGAATAAACATTAGACTGGGGAAGATACAGTGAATGTGACACCCTTTTGCTAGGGAATGTTAATTGGAGATGAAAATACGGTTTTGCCCCCAGTGAATATGGACAATTTGGTTGTGGTCCATAAATCGATGGCAGCAGAGATGTCTGGCCCTCTTACCCTTGGACGTGACCCACATCATTGAATTTTCGGACACACCCGGACACACCTCTCTGCCCGGATTTAATAGTTTTTTTTTTAAATTTGTGTTATTTTTCAATAGATTATATTTTTTAATTTATAATATTTTACGTGATTTTGAAAATATTGTATTATAGAACTAGTCGAGATTTATCAAACAAGATCTATATTCGATTTGAAATTCATTACGGATTTAAAAATATAATCCGTTTTTTAGCCGGTTAAAATAGAGTTAGGGACAATTAAATCCGGATGGAGGGAGTACAAATTTGCCATTATTCTCATGTTTTCCAGGAAATGCAAAACAATGTTATTGTTTGTTCGGTCGTTAACTTTAGGGTTCTGAAATTTGTTAAGGTATGACCTGAAAATTCAATTATTTTTAAAAAAAACATAATTATATAATGTTATTTTAAAGTAGGAAAATTCAAATTCCCGAAATAGGGCCCTCACTCACTGCCACTGGTTCCACCTTTTTTTTGGGGGGGGAGAGAATCATCGGTAGTTTGTTTATCAAGCAGTGTCCCTTTCCGGGTTAAAAAAGAAAAAGAAAAAGCAGTGTCCCTTTCAGAAGTAATATGCTTAGTTCATTCCTTGGCTGAGGAGGAACAACATCTTGGCTTACTTCTCCCACACAAAATTCCAGAAGAATCAATGATCATGTGCTTTACTCCCCATTATAAGAACCAGTGATCTCCAAGGAAACACAGCATGAGTGCATGATTTTTTGACATATATCTGTCCCTTCATTTCATTTCATTTCAGGGATCTCCACAGTTTTAGTAAAACCATCCCTAGAAAATGGGAGCTGTAACAGTTTTGTTCGTTTCGATGTAGTAAAACATGTATGCTTGGGCATCAAAACATCGTGGTGCCGTCCCAATACCCACTTTAAATATCAAAATAGGACTGGGTGTCTGTTGTGTCTTGAACACAATAGCCTGTTGTAAGGCCCGTTTTTGGCCCATTAACTCAATCCAATTCGTTGTTGTGTTCGGATTGTTGGTTGGTATGATCTGCAAAAAAATCATATTAATCGGACATACTTAAATGCTGGAACGAAACATGTTCTTCTTGAATTTCTTTTGATGAATACGATCTTGAGAATAAAAACGTGTTTTGTTCCTACGGCTACTATGATCTGATTAGCTTGATTTTTTGCAATTGTTGAACACCCAACGAGCCAAAGCTAATGAACGGATCAGATCAAACTAATGGTCCCGGGGAGAATCCAAAATGGACCCTCGCAGCAAGCTATTGTGCCTCCGCATGAACCCCCAGTTCGTCAAAATAGTCTGCTATGAAGAAAATTGCCTGTCAATGATAGGACATGCGTGACAAATAGCTTGACGTACATTTAATTAGTAAAAAAAAAAAAAAAAAAAAGATGACTCGTGATGTATATCGAATGGACTCACCAATTATAATAAGCAATTTTTAAGTGGTTATGACACAAAAAAATAGTATGTAATTATAGGATTGGTGATATAATGTCCGACTAGGGTGAGGCAAAGAATGACAATAAGATTTTACTTTTGCATGAAGATGAAAGGTAATTTGAAGATGAATAATTTCTGTTAAGAGGCCTCCTCATTGGATTAGGGGGCATTTTCGCTAATCAAAGGTTTTGCATGTCCTTATTAAAAAAAAATTCGCGTTTGTTAATTTTGCGCCAAATTTTGATGTATTATTGGTTCGTTTTGACGAGAGAAACAACAAAAGTAAAAAATTATGACTTCTACACAATTATTTTTGAAAAAATCCAAAGTTATTGTCTACAACTTTTTAATTAGCGAAAACGTTACTTTTAGTAGTTCGGATATGCGGGCTTTAGTTAGGGAAGGGAAACACCAAACTATACCGGCTTGTTACGATCAACAAATTAACTATTATAAAAAAAAGAAGAAGAAGAGTAATTCGACTGATTAATTAGAGACCATGGGAGGGATTGGGCCAACCCGATTGGTCTCAATGAGGATCTTTCTGTGTCCGGTCAATATAATATTTTTAGGGCAAATGACAGCCAATGATGTGTTTTGATAATTAATACCTGTTAAGGACATTTTGTTTATTAATGTCCTTAAAAGGTATTAATTATCAAAACGCGTCCTGGATTGTCATTTTCCCATTTTTTTAACTGTTAAAATTGTCCGAGTCAGCTTACGCACATCTCAACTAAAACAATTTTGACTGTCAAAGGTGTTTGGTTCAAGTAACTTTTCTTTGACGGTCAAAGACATCTCATCTACATCGGAATCAGAGAATTCTCAAAAAAAATTACTTTCTTGCTGTTTAGTTTTAAAAATCAAATCCTAATTGATTGTACGAGGAGGAAACTCAAAAACCAAGTAGACTAAAGACAAATTGTCTAGTCAATACAATCATGGTGTAGTTGTCCGTTCTAGTTTATCTTCTTTTTCTAATTTTTTTTAATTTTTAAATTTAAATATAATGAAAATAAAAAATAATTTTATAATTTATTTTTTACACTGTATAAAAGATCTCAATAAGATCTATCAAATAAAATCTATATTGATAAAAAAAATTATTTACATAAACATATAAGTTTTGAACTTAAATTTGCTATTTTTTTCAAAAAATATTTTTTACAGAAACCGAAACACCCCGGAAGACTCCCTCTCTCCCATCAACCATAATGCTATGTTTGGTTTGTGTTTTGAAAAATAGTAGGGGTAATAAGTGGAAAGAAATAGAAAGATAAATATTAGAAATAGAAAGAATCTATGAGGAATCTAGAGAGAATTTTTTGAAAAACTCTTTTGAAAAGGAAAGAGAACAAGGCAACCAATAGGTCCAATACAATTCCTTGACTTTTCTCTACTAGTATTTTGGATTTTGGGAATCCCACCAACAAGGAAACAAAGGCGTGTGGGTTTTTCTTTTCTTGCCTTGGCGGTTGTCCAAATTCTTTATCTAACACGCGTTAAACAACAGGATTTAACCCCAATATATTACAGCTCAGTAAACGTTTTCGATTTCTCTCTCTTTCCCCTTTGTCTGCATCAACTGTTTCTTCAAAGTTGAAAGTAGCACATACCCAGATATCCTCTTTCGCGGATCAAAAAAAAAGATATCCTCTCTCCTCTCTCTCTCTCTCTAGAACTATGGCAAAGGGGAGAGAAGAAGGGGAGGGGTGTGTGCATTGGGATGGGGTTATAGAGGGTATGCCTCTTATTGCAAAGGAGTTGATTGCTGGGGGTGTGGCTGGTGGGGTTGCAAAAACTGTTGTAGCTCCCCTTGAGCGTGTCAAGATCTTGTTTCAGGTACCTTTTTTGTTATTATTATCTGCTCCTGTTCTTGATTATGATTCTTGATTTCTTTAAGCTTCTTGATTCTGCTGCTTTTGATGCTTTCTTTCTTTTCATATTTTGGTTTCGATTGAGAATAACTATTTCTTGTTCTAAATTAAGTATTTGAGTTGAGGAAGTTAATTGCGGTTTGTGGGTTCTGTTAAAATCGTGTTGAATTGTGATTTCATGTACAAGTACTTCGGACCAAGGTTACTTGAGTTTCAGTTCCATTTTCCCAAGAGTTTTTTTTTTTTCTTTTTCTTGAATATGTTGCATAGAAGCGATATTAGGACCACCACATTGCCGGGAAATCGAGGAATGAAGCTGAATGAACTACATTTGTCTGTGATGTCATGATGATTTTTTTAGTAACTCTGGAATCCAGCCGGTCCACTAATCCGGGGAACCAATATCACCGGTCCACTGGGTGGAGGGGAGGAGACAATCAAAACCGGGAAAACCCTGCATGGACTGCCCCAACACAGGAATTGATTACACTCGGGTGAGAGTCGAACTTCAGACCAAAGGCTTCTCAAGGCCCCTGGTTGCTAGGTGAATATTACCGTGCCAATTTCTGCAATAACTATATGAGTCTCGAATTTATTAATTACAATCCCACTAAATGAAAGGACTATTTATTGCCGAGCTATGCTCTGGTACCCGCCCTAGTTTCTGATGATATGGAAAGGTATTGATTAGGTTTCATATCCAAATATTGAAGGGATGGTGTCATTACATTGTTTTGGGAAGTTAGATATATCACTCTAACAATAAATTGGGAAGTCCAATGAAATGAGTGAAAATTCTCTTGTTTCCGCCTAATGTCTTTCTTCTTAATGTCTTATCCTCTCAGCCATATATTAGCAGAAAAATAAAAGATTGCGATTGATGAGTTGGGTATAAGTAACTCATATTTACTTCACAGCGATTTAGAATAGATGCCTACTTCTAGCCCTCCCCAATGGATCCAACCTGGATGATTTGCTGTAGAATCTTTGGGGATATTGTTGCTATTTGATGGCAGGGTATCATCAAGTTGATTTAAGAATGTTCCAACCGATGAGACTATGGTAGATTTTGTGCATCCATCTGGCCTGTTTTTGTTGTGGTGGATTTTGTGAATCCATCCAGCCTGTTATGGTAAGTGATGATGGCCACATCGAAGCATAATATTGAGTCGTGGACACTCTTTAGACGGGGTCTGACTCCCCATGTATAGACTCTTTTTTTTTGATCGGCATAAACATTTTATTAATGGGGAAAGGGGAAGGGGATTCCAACCATGTATAGACTCTGAAGACCACACTTCTTCAAATACGGATTCTCTCTCTCTCTCTCTCTCTCTGGCAGTCTGGCTGCCTTACTTATCCCCATTTCCACCTCTAGGTTGCGCCATCTTAGTGCCTTCCCTTTCCCAGATCACCATGTAATTCATTACGCAGTACCCAATATTGCATTGCTTTTGGATTGGCAACAAAGATTGCTCTGGCAGAAGATCTCAACTTTTGAAAGAACTAGATTCTCTTGAAACTATGGTACTTTTACTGATGCTGGTCATCTTTCTCATATGAACCAAAAAAAAAAGGATTGTGTTTGATATTTGCACTTTTATATATACGAAGTAGAGATGGTTATGCTGGATGTCAGTAAGTATTTATCTGATTAGGCTGGTAGATCCGCTATTGATATTGGATCAATAATGTAATGTCTTGCTTTATTGGAGATCAGAATTGTTTATCTGTAGGCTTCTACTTCTCAAACATAAGTAATGGAACTGGATTTGGTTAGGAAGCAGACCATCCATAAAAGTTAGAAGAAAAACTCATTGTTTCCCTTTTTAGTTCTGTTCTTCTTGTTTCAGACCAGAAGAGCAGAATTTCAGAGCATAGGGTTACTGGGATCGTGTAAGAAGATTGTGAGAACAGAAGGGTTGCTGGGCTTTTACAGGTGGGTATTTGCTTAGAATTGTTTGATTACGTAATCTTTGATTTTTTTTTTTGGTACTGTTTTCCCCTCCTCTTTCCCAACCATGTATTTATGCATGTGGACAAACTTATCTTCAGAGGGAATGGAGCTAGTGTTGCTCGAATTGTTCCTTATGCCGCATTGCATTATATGGCATATGAGCAGTATCGTCGGTGGATTATACAGACTTTCCCAGACATTGGAAGGGGTCCTGTTCTTGATCTCGTGGCAGGATCATTTGCTGGAGGAACTGCTGTGCTGTTTACTTATCCTCTTGATTTAGTTCGTACTAAGTTGGCTTACCAGGTAAAGAAAACTAATAAGAATTTGCTTGTTCTTTTTCGTCCTCTCTGTGTGTCTAGTTCCCCAAACTGACGATTTTATAGATGAGACTAGTAAGAAGATGGAAGTTACGAGACGGAATTTTATGATAGTGCAGGTTGTGGGATCACCAAAGTTAAATGTTAAAGGGCTTGTTCATAGCGAACAAGTATACAGAGGGATTGTGGATTGTTTTTCCAAAACCTACAAAGAGGCTGGGATAAGAGGCCTATACCGTGGTGTGGGTATGTCTAATTGCAGTATTTCAGTAGACTTCGTACAAGGTCTAATTGGTCAAGCTATCTAACATGTTGACACTGTTTTCAGCTCCATCACTCTACGGAATATTTCCTTATGCTGGCTTGAAGTTTTACTTCTACGAGGAAATGAAAAGCCGTGTCCCTCAGGAACACAAGAATGATTTAGTGGTGAAACTTGTGTGTGGATCCATTGCGGGTTTAATGGGTCAAACTTTTACATACCCTCTCGATGTTGTTAGGCGGCAAATGCAGGTAATCTCTCTCTCTCTCTCTCTCTCAATATATATATATATATAAACTTCCTAAATTTCAACTTCCTAAATTTCTGAGGTTCCCAAGTCGGATTGTTGAACTTGGATAAGGTCTGCAAGTATATGAGTGATTTGTCTAATAGTTGGACATGAAGCCAAGAAGTATGTATAAGTTGTTGAGATTGGTACATGACCATCAATAGATCTCCATTGAATACATAAATTGCTCTATTTTAGCCTGCAAACAGCCTTTACTACTGAAAAATAGAAGAAGCAATATAATAAATATAGCGTATGAGATTGTCATTCAAGCGTTTGGTTTGCTGGAAAAAATGACAATGTACATGGTAATCATTGTGTACTAATAATGGTGAACGGCCATTCCATCGGAAGGAATGACCAACCATTTGATTGGGAGGCAATAGATCATACCATTCCTTCCCGAAATCATTCCTACTAACCAAGCATTACTTAAGAGTCTAACACTTGTCCAACATCTTACACTCATATCCCAGTCTATGTAACACTAATGAAAGCATCCACTGATAAATAGAACAACAAAATTGTGGTGACAGGTTCAACGACTCTTGTTGTCTAATAGTGGAGATTTGAAAGGGACAATGGAAAGTCTTGTTAAGATTGTCCACAGTCAGGGGTGGAGGCAATTATTTTCAGGGCTCAGCATCAACTACCTCAAGGTAAAAATACAGTTGTTACGAGGTATCAGAAGAATTCTTCTTATTCTTTCTGTCTGTGACATGGATATAATTGTTTTGGTTGGTGTATTGTCAGGTTGTGCCATCAGTGGCGATTGGTTTTACTGTTTATGATGTTATGAAATCGTTCTTAAGGGTCCCGTCGCGAGATGAAGCCACTGTAGAAGTGGTGACCAACAAAAGGAACACCAACCAACCATCATCCCTGCACTCCTGACTACCCCATTTTTGGAACTCAACAATAGCCACATTGACCCAGTTATTGTAGGGTACTTGTGCTTGGCCATCTTTACAATGCTGAAGGCTGTCGCCTATGTTTCAGACCATTTAATAAGGTCAATCCATTTGGCTAAGCCATGGCAATTATTAATAAGGTCCGTATATATCATTGATTCAAGATTTCAACACAGCTTTGTATATTCTCTCTCGCTCAAGGCTGCAGATGTGCAGTTTAATGATCTCATTAAAGAACTGCTTTGTTGTTGCTCATAAGGCTCAATCTCTTTTTCTCATCATAGTTTGTATTACTTTGCATTAGCAACCACCATTCGGATGAGCGAACAAGAGTAATAGTGGGGCTATTCTCGAGCATTATTCAGGTATGGAGAATTGACTCGAGTTCAAGTGGAAAGCCAAATTGCATGAAATGACTCATTAATATTGTCTAGGGACATTGCTATCTCTCATCCGAATGCTGAGTTGGTCCATTCAACAAGATAACATCTCACAAAGCACAATAGAAAGTTGCATTTACAGAAATGCAAGACATTTTACAAATCATAATACAGACATTAATTAATAGACCTAGTAAACCACTCAGCAGAACTCTACGAATGACCCGACTTCAAAATGTGTACGGCATGGAAAACCTTGCACATTTGCAAGCTAGGAAATAGCTGAGTATGATTTACCTTCCAAAGGTAACAGGCCATGGTTTTATTTTGCACACAGAGACAGGTACCAGACACTTATATAGATACCCGTACCAGACACTTGTTCTCGAATCTATGTAACATAACTCAGAAGGCGGCTCTTTTGCCTCTGTGCTTCTCACACCTCTCCCTTCCATAGACGGGCGTTCTACGGCAGATGGATCCATTCGCTGTGCTAGCCGCACATATATCTGATGAACTTCCTCCGGTGTCATAGCCCCACATGCCTTTATGCTGCCAACACCTTTTTCTACCTTCAGCCGGCTGCCTTCTGCAAGCGGAACCATCATCCAAGGTAGCTTCACAAGTAGGAGAATAATATTCTATGACAACACTTCTACATGGGACAGATTTTTTTTTTGGCTCGGCTGGGACTGATTGTTTTTTGATTCGCCTATATGGGACTGATTGATGAGTCGAATTACCGTATGGAGTATGGACTGATTGATGAGTCGAATTACCGTATGGATTATCAAACACACTGGATAACTTGAGATTACCGAAGGGACATTGCTGGAGCCAATGGATGAGATCCATTGGCTGGCACTCATTAGCCCTCATCCAGTTGTTGGCCAGTGTGAGGAATTGGACACCGCTTGAAGTACTTCCCTGAAGTTTTTGGAAAACATCTCCAAGGCGACGAACACCATTGTTGCCTTTGTTCAATGCATAATCATAGGTGTTAAGCAGTCGAGTTTCTGTTTTTTCAGCCTCCTCCTTATTTTTCATCTGTTTAACAATTAAGAAATGTATAATAAGAAGCACACACTTCAAATTTGCTGGCACCCACGGTTTCCTACAACTTGAGGAGGCAACTAATTCTAAACATGCACACTTGCAAATAAAGTCTTAGTTTGAAGTATCCATGCACAAAGCAATCACAAGGTATGAAACATTACAACACGGACACGAATACTCAACATAGACACAGCGACATGCGATTTTGAACCATCAAAGGACACAAAACGACAAGCCTGCGACGCCTTCAAAATATACAGCTGTAAGTTTACTAAGAGTGCAAATTTTTTCCCCCCTAAAGAATGTGAACTGTGAACAGTGTTGATATGCAGAGAAACATCACGTAGGTCTTCTTTGGGGGTATAAGAAGTGTTGCCAAACTGTCCCTTTAGTGTCTGCGAACTAAACAGAACATCACATCATCGCTGGTTTTCATCCTAAGAATAAGAGAATTGCTGTCATTTTCAAACCTGTATAGACTGTATGTGCTTATCTTCTATTACCCAAGGAAGATCAAATTGCACCATCTATTAACCGAGGAAGTTCAAGCAGTTTTAGAATAATGACGAAAAAAATGAAGATGTACTTACAGGAGCCCATCTATACACGATGGTGTAGCCCCTGGAGAACGCCTCCGAAAACGCCCCATGCCCTTGTTGGAGTACATAATCATTCACCTGACCATTGGATTCGCCATTCTCTAAATGAGCACCTTCGCGGCCATAACACTGCAGTCTAGTCCTGACATTGCCAGTTTGTCCAAGGTAAAAGGGAACTGGATCAAGATTTCCGATCTTGCTTCCTGAATGAGCTCCTGATATAACTAAGCCAAGCTCATAAATCCCTGGACATGAATAACAGTTCGGGAGATTGTGAACCCTGTATCTCTCTGCTCCTTTCCACAGGGAGTGGTCTTCCCAATCAGAAGGCCCGACGAGAACCTGCACAGATAAATACATAGGAAAATTCAGAAAGTTATCTTATAACAGAAAAAACAAGCTTCAAAATTATCTTTAATTATCTTTGACGTTGTCTTGCTCTTACACAATACACAGCCTTAGATAAAACTCAACCCCAAATACTAACTGTCTGGAGTAGTTCACCCAAAAAAAAAAAAAAAACTGTTTGGAGTAAGGGTGCCCTCATGCTTCTATGTTCCGAATGACTTTGATACCCAGGGTGGGGCTTCACTTCACCCTCTCCCTTACTCATGGTGTGCTCATCCGGTAGCGCCTGTCCTGTGCAGGCCAGAGACACTCACCCTATCCATTCCTGGTAGCTAGGCCGGTACCTAAAGTCTTGGTGGAACTCAAAAAAAAAAAAAAAAAAAAACGCGCTATTGTAGTAATGACTCTCTTTTTGGTACAAACAATTAACATTCGCTTTTGTCTACATGCTGCATCAAAAACCAATTCACAAGCTTCTGATAAAAAACGAATAGTTAGAGCAAGATTTGTAATATGCATCTCTCTCACGCTTATATGCTTCATTTTGCTTGGGTACCCAGGCTACGTGTGACTTGGCTTCACTCTCTAATGCACGATCATTGACATGAAAAAGACTAACTTGCCGATGAAAGTTCGTTGGAGCAAGAATGTATGAAATTCCTCCACCCCAGTTTCACAAAGGCTCTCACATGAAGGCTGGGCAAATCAATAATGTGTTTGGAACTTAAGAAAAGAAATGGAAAAGAAAATAAGTTTTAAATATTCCTTCCCAATGTTTGATTTCTAGTGAAAGAGAAGAGAAAGTTTGAAAAACAAATTCAATTTTCTCCAATTTCTTCTTAATTTTCTCTCTCATTTTCTAACATTATTATTTTTTCTTCTTTTGCCCTTCCATCCCCAAGTTCCAAACAAAGCCTAAATCTTTTCTCTCAACGCTGCGATGTTTCCTGACTTGAATTCTCACTAATAAGAGTGTCTACAATGACATAATCAAAACAAAAAGATTTATTAAGTTAGTAATTAATGGTAGTCCAAAATAAGTCTCACACTGAACTCCGTACAATTCTAGGCAAAATTTCACCCTCGCTCTGCCCTTGCCCATTGAATGGAAACATTTTACTTTTGGCCTTAATTTCGAAGAATTGACGATCACTAAAGATCACAATTGAATCAGAAGGTCCTCAATTTGATTGTCTAAATTGAGAAGAAGGAAAGCCAAGCCGACAAGTGAAAGTAAAATGTAGAAAATCAGCTTAATTATATATGCATGCATG
>BPLS01000683.1:1252721-1275425 GCA_019656275.1 Rhododendron kiyosumense | reverse complement strand
TATATATATATATATATATATATATATATATATGTCGATACAGCCTTCATTAGGCGGGGATCAGAAGCATCGACATTGAGTTTTACCATATTTATTAATAAAAAAAATTTTCCGTTAAAAAAAATAAATTGAGACATGAATAAACTTGTTTTAAGGTTCAATCTCAACCAACGGGCAGTGCCATTAATGTCGGGATCATACCAAAATTTTGATGGGATCGTACCAATTTTTTTCCCTACAAGTACAAAAAGTTAAGAAAGTGTCTATCTAATGAAACTACACAATGTAAATACTAGTAATTTTACTTATACGTTAAAAATCCGGTTCCTAATTATTCTTTTTTTGTTTGGTAGATTAACTCCAAACAGAATCAGTAAACCAAATGATAGTACTTTCCAACTTAAAAAAAAAATCTAACGACCCCAATCTATATGTTATTTTGTCCATGTTTTTGTTTAACGGTGATATCTACAGTGTCATCACTACATACACATATGGACTTGGAACACAAACGCGAAACGAGTATGCAAGTATGTCATTTACACTACAACAAATTACACAATTCCCGACTAAACTTTGCCGACTAAACAAAATTTGGTCGCCAAATATTTACCAATTGCCGACTAAATATCAATTAGTCGGTAGAAATTTTAATAATTCCCGACTAACATTAAATTAGTCGTTAATAGTGGTTTTTTGCCGACGAAAAATAAGTTTAGTCGGCGAAAATTAATTTAAAAAATATCAATAAATAAAATACAATTTGCCGACTAATGAGTTTAGTCGGTATTTAATGCTATTAGACGACTAAACATAATTTTAGTCGGCAAAATTAATTTTTAACCAATTTAAAAAAATGAATCAATAAAATACAATTTGCCGACTAATTATTTTAGTCGGTATTTAATTCTATGAGACGACTAAAAATAATTTTAGTCGGCAAAATTAATTTTTAACCAATTTAAAAAAAATCAATAAATAAAATACAGAAGTTCGATATTTTCCTGTTCAAAAACTTAATAAATGAAATTCCATTTACCGACTAAATTAATTAGTCGGGAATATGAATTTTTTGCCAACTAAAAATATAATTTGTCGGCGAATATTAATATTTTCCTTTTCAAAAACTTAATAAATGAAATTACATTTACCGACTAAATTAATTAGTCGGGAATATTAATGTTTGCCAACTAAAAATACAGGCAAATATTCTTTTTTCCCAATTTTAAAAACAATAAATGAAATATATTTGCCGAATAACAATTTTTCACCTTTTATAAAATTTCAAAAAAGGAAATATTTGTTCTGAGTACATTGATAGCGATGCAACCTAATGGATCAAAACTGTTCATTTTCTTTTTCTTCTTAATCGTAAAATTATCATAAAATTTTGGCTCCATTGAGTTAAAGAAACTCTCTTATCGGCATGCAAATTCTTAAATAGAAAGAATTTTTCTTTTCGATCAAGTATCTACCCATATGCAGTTAACTTCATTCTTGGTACGAATGATCAAATTCATATTACGTCAAAGATAGATGATTTCGATTATCATAAAAAACCTTAGGCGAGGCTCAATTGGTTCAGTATACACTTAAATGTCTCGGAATGCATTAAACGTCTTTTGATCACATGGTCGCCGATATTGAATGATCTCCGATTTAGGCGTCAATACTATAATTGATAAGATGTGAAATTCTAACGATTTAGATCGAAGATTATAAAAATAACTCGGCAAGTACTTTTACATTATATACTTTTCATCTACTTGGTAGTTAACTAAGTCTTATGCTGTACTTGTTATTACAGTAGCCATACAATCATGAGAAAATCTTGACGATCGAGACCGTTGATTTTGTTTCACTTGTTGAATTATTCATCCTCGTAAATTTGCGGCTCGATCAGGTTATAAAAATCCCTTTATCACGACATGAACTGATTAGAAAAATAGTATTTTTCATTCGATCAATTATCTAATGAAAAGCAATCAACTATAATATTGGTAAGAATGATCTAACCCATCATAAATTAAAAGATGGATGGTTCTGATTGCGTAAAAAGACCTCAAGCGGGCCTCGAGTGGTATGCTATAAGACTTTAATGCTTCTGGACATAGTAAAAGTCTTTTGATCATGTGGTCGCTGATATCGAATGACTTCCGATTTTGGCGACAATGCTATAATCGGTAAGACGTGAAATCTTTGCGGTTCAGATTGAGCATTAAAAAAACATCCACAGTAATAAAGTTTAGAATTTATATGTAACGGTGGCGCACTTAGAGTCCCCTAAACTATTTTTCCCGTAAATCTTCATTTGGCCGACTAAACATTTAGTTGGCGAAGAGAAAGTTTTGGCGTCCGGTTCAAAATTTCACGAAAATGTTGGCGGGGGCTTGGCTAAGCTTCGACTACTATTTTTGTCGGCAATTGGTTTTCTTTAGCAAAACGACGGCGTCTACAACACATCTGATGGAGTAATACGCTTCCCCTCTCCTCTAAAAAAGTTATACGCTTCCCCTCCCCTTTTCTCTTCCACTGCGTCCCCTCCCTCTCTCTTCCTCTTCCTCCCACCACTGAAGCTATTGTCGTCGGACAAAGCACCACGGACGCCACAACTAAAGCCAGTCCGTCTCTCCCGACTCCGATCTCTCACTCTTCGTAAGGTCAGTGTTCCGATTCCAGCCCTTCTTTGGGTCAAGTGTCTCAATTTGTAATCGAAGCACTCGGCTTGGTTCGAGAACAAATAGGATGCGAAAAACCTATATTAAATGGAAAGAAATTTCAGAAGTTTCGGGATTAGATTTTGTCTGTTTGCACACCTCTTCCACCGTATAATTATGAGTTTTTTTTTTTGTTTTTGTTCTTCTAGGGCTGGAACTTTTATCGTATGTTATTGGTCCAGGGTATTCTCTTGTCAAAATAGAATGTTTTTTTTTTTTTTCTAGATTTCAATTAACCTCTACTAAGGTCCTCTTTGATAGCAGATTTTGAGCTTGGGATAGGATTGTCGCTGGAAAGCTTTATGGGCTGCTCGGGTTGTTGGGGAACAAGATGGGTAGAAGTTGTATGTAATGCTCACAAGCTGTTTGATGAAATGTCAAGGAGAAAGTTATTCTCCTGACTGCTCACCTGGGAATCAGGAATTACTTGAAATCCTTGCAATAGAGTTTAGAATTCCAAATGAATAAAATGAAAGTAGCAATGCAGAAAATGAATTATAGCTAGTATTCATTTTTTCTCATAACAGATTCTTTGATATGAAATATTGGAAAACCCCTAATGATATGAAATATTGGAAAACCCCTAAAAAGCAGTTACAGTTGAGGGGGTGGAGAGGGCATTAAATAGGTGAGTCGATCTGATAGCTCATTTGTTGTATGCTTGAGAAAATTTAATGAAAGTGGGCCTTCCTTTTATGTTTTCAGTCTCTTAGGTTGCTGCACATTAAGAAATAGATTCTCAAAGTGTTCTTTTTGTCGGTACAATTGCACCTTCAGTAGAGCGGCAGCGTGTGCGAGGGCCTACTAGCTGAAAGAGGCCATAGTACAAGCTGTTCAGGTAAGAATATTTTGAACAGGTTGATGTTCTCTATTGCTGAAATTGTGATGTGGTGCTGGAAATGTAGTTTTAAGATTTAAAAAAACCAGTGTAAGTGCTCGAATTAGGTGCTAAGAGCTGGTATGTGCTAAGATTGAGATACAGATGTTGAAATTACATTCTTGAATGTAGAAACTAAGAGTGTAAGTGCATAAATTGAAGTTGTTAGGACTTCCAAAAACAGCGTGACGAGGAGCAAAGACAACGGGAAGAGCAACAAAGGCAAAGAGATGAGGAGCTAAGGCTAAGAGATGAGCGAAGGCAACGTGAATTTGATGAACTCAAAGCCATGATGATGAGGCAAATGCATGGACAAGACAATGTGTGATCGAGGTGATGGTGGGAAATATTTGGTACGTAATTTCCTCTTTGCTATGAATTAATGGGTTGTTGTCATCTTCCTTCCTCTGAAGTGAAAAGAAAAAGATGTTGAAATAACTGTTTTTTGTGCCGAGATAGGAAATTAAGTATTGAAGTTTACTTGTTTAAAACTGTAATTATGTATTTTTTTTCCTTCTACAATTGAATGATGAGCTGCTCAAGTTATAATCATATGCTGAACTGATTGTATCAAAGTTGGAATCTTGTTTTTAGTTCTAGAATCGGATGATTAGCTGCTCAAATTACAATCGTATGCCGAAATGATTGTTTAAAAGTTGAAATTGTGAGTTACGGTCCATTTGATTAGCAAGAGAATAGAGAATGGGATGGAAAGAGACAAATATATCTACTTTTGATGTGTTTGAATTAGGAAGAGAATGAGAGAGAGTGCGAGAAACTAAACTTTCCTGTACAACTTATGCATCTGGATTTTTTTTTTCTTTGCATAAAACACCAGAAACTTTAAACCTTCTCTAGAATTAGTTATCAACAATTTGTATTTCAAACTTTGTCTCTTTCAGTAACTTGCTTCCCTGTCTCATACTAGTGGGTGTTAATTAATTAGATTGGGTCACAATAAAGTGATGGTCGACAAAGAATTTTTTGGTTTACTTTTTCAGTATGTTACTAGTGTGATAAGATGCCCCATTGATGCCTTAGGCGTTTGAGTTTTGAGTGTCCATGTGTTCAATTAGGAAAAAGTTTAATTCTGCACGATGAGAAGGAAAATATACATGCACAATCCAACAAGCAAACAATGGCTAAAAGACTTGCTGACCCAGAGGAAGATTGGATGATTCGATTAACTTGCTAAGTAGCTTGGTAGATTTGGTGGCTCCTGTATAGGGTATGATGGATTTTGCTTATGAAGTGTAGTGTCACTGATTTTGTTTTAGTTTCAGTTGTATATGCCAAGGCCATCTCCTTGGTTTGCTTGTTCTTTGTTTGAGCTATAAAGAAGTGCAGTACTCGTCGAAAACAACAAAACCTTAAGAGTTATTTCTTTCTTAATTGAGTCCATCAAAAAAAATGCCTTTAATGTGTTTGTTTCTTAACCTTAGGCAATGACCAATACACCAGTTGGTCTCCCGAGAGTTGCATTTTTTTCTTACCTGATATGTGTTTGTGCGTGCCCCATGTATATTCTCAGCCCCTATTGCTTAGTGCTCATAGGTTGGAAATTAGAAGTTCAACTTTCTTTTTTGCCCATAAATTTAGTTCTTTCTGAGAAGTGTCATTCATGTGTGATCCAATTAAGGAAATTCTAGTATAGCTATTTTCTAGCTGCATTATCCGAGTTATAGGCTAAAACCATGTTGTAGATTGCGTGGCTCTAATGTTAGAGTTATTTCTTTCTTAATTGAGTCCATGCCCATAAGATGGACTCAATTAGCTTTTTATGCATTAAGAGGCACAAAATGTCAAGATAATTTTTTGTTTTGGCTTGTAAATAGTTAGTATCTACTTAAGAGTGGAAAATCCTCAATCTGTTGGTACCATAGAGTTATAATGGAGAAAGCCCCCAAACTGTTGGTACTGTTGGTTGTGGAGGAAAGCTTGGCAAAAATCGAATGAAAGGCTATTTTGACATGTATTTATTTTTCTAGAAACCCCACAGAAAATTCATGCTGAGTGGTTATAGTTTTTAGGTTTCGTGGTATTGAAGACGTCGTGTGTGAATATGTTTTACTACCGGCAATAGCTCAAAACTATATAACTTAAGCACTTTTCAGCAAAGTACCCCTCCCTACCCTGGATACAATAATTAAGACTGCTCCATCTTCAAGTTTTGATCAGGATAGTATCTCAATCAATATTCTTGCTACATCTATTCCTGCTACATCCTGTATTGTAATATAGTAGAAGACCAACTGCATATCTGATTTTGGTAGTGCACAAGATCATATATTGCATAATAGATGGTGGTTTGTTTGTTTTTTTTACAAATTGTCATTTTAGTGGAGTATCCCACGGTTCTGCTTTGGGTTACGGACTATGAAGATCAACATTAGATTTTGGTTGTGGATTCTACGTGCAGCGAGTTGAACTTTTTGTTTGGATACATTTTGTTTAATATTACATGGTTAGTATACTGTTAATTCGATTTTTGGTTTTTCCCCCTGTTGTCGTTCAATCATTATTTTGCGCTCTAGGGATTTGGATATAATTTGTTTACTAAATAATTGGTGGACAACTCTATTTATTGGAATTTTTAGTTTCCTATTAATTACAGCACGTTAGCAAATGTGGATGTAATGAGGTTACCAAGGTATTATTTCCCAGTTTTTTTAAAAAAAAAAATGTTATTGCCGACTAAAAAATTAGTCCCTGATTGTTATTTCTCAAATTTTTTTTTTAAAAAAAATCTGTTATTGCCGACTAAAACATTAGTCGCTGATTGTTATTTCCCAGTTTTTTTTTTTAAAAAGAAATCTGTTATTGCCGACTAAACAATTAGTCGGTAATGAGTATTAACATTCCCCGACTAAAGTTTAGTTGGTGATAGTTTGAACATTTACCGACTAAATTTTAATTTCCGACTAAACATGATGGTCGATAAAAAAAAAATCTTTAGCCGACTAAATATTTTTTAGTCGGCAAAAATATGTACTTTCGCCGACTAAACCTTTTTTAGTCGCCAACAACCTTTGCCGACCTCGTTCCGTTGACTAACGTGCCGACTAAAATATTTAGTCGGGAAATGTTTTTGCCGACTAAAAAGGCTACAATTGCCGACTAAAGGGTTAGTCGGGAATGGTGTTTTTTCTTGTAGTGTTATTTATGAAAAGCCGTGTCCCTCAGGAACACAAGAATGACATAGTGGTGAAACTTGTGTGTGGATCCATTGCGGGTTTTATGGGTCAAACTTTTACTTACCCTCTCGATGTTGTTAGGCAGCAAATGCAGGTAATCTCTCTCTCTCTCTTAATATATGTGCAACTAAAACTCGAAGTTGTATCAACTCGATCTCCACATTTCTGAGGTACCCATGTCGGATTGTTGAACTTGGATAAGGTCTGCAAGTGTATGAGAGATTTGTCTAATATTCCTAGTTGGACATGAACCCAAAGAAGTATATGTATAAGTTGTTGAGATTGGTACATGACCATCAATAGATCGATCTCCATTGAATGCATAAAGTACTACTCTATTTTAGGCTGCAAACAGCCATTACAACTGAAATATAGGAGAAGCAATATATAGCGTCTGAGATTGTCATTCAAGCGTTTGGTTTGCTGGAAAAAATGAAAGAATGTACATGGTATCAGAAGAATTCTTCTTATTCTTTCTGTCTGCGACATGCGTAGATGTAATTGTTTTAATTGGTTGGTGTATTGTCACGTTGTGCCATCAGTGGCGATTGGTTTCACACTGTTTATGATGTTGTGCCGAAGGGTCGATCCCGTTGCGAGATGAAGCCACTTTAGAAGTGGTGACCAACAAAAGGAACAAACAACGAACCATCATCCCTGCACTCATGACTACGTACCCCATTTTTGGAACTCAACAACAGCCACATTGACCCAGTAATTGAAGGGTACTTGCGCATGGCCTTTCTTTACAACGCTGAAGGCTGTCGTCAATGTTTCAGACCATTTAATAAGGTCGATATATCCATTTAGCTAAGCTACGGCGATTATTAATAAGGTCTGTATATATATATATCATTCATTCAAGATTTCAACACAGCTTTGTATATTCTCTCTCTCTCTCAACGTTGCAGATGTGAAGTTTAATGATCTCATTAAAGGAGTACTACTTTGTTGTTGCTTATAAGGCTCAATCTCTTTTTCTCATTATAGTTTGTGTTACTTTTCATTAGCAACCACCATTCGGATGAGAGAACAAGAGTAATAGTGGGGCTATTATCTCGAGCATTATTCAGGTAAGGAGAATTGACTCGAGTTCAAGTGGAAAGCCAAATTACATGAAATATAATGCCTCGTTAATATTATCCAGGAAGATTGCAATCTCATCCGAATGCTGAGTTGGTCCATACAACAAGATAACATCTCACAAAGCACAATAGAAAGTTGCATTTACAGAAATGCAGGACATCTACAAATCACAACACAGACATTAATAGACCTAGTAAACCACTCAGCAGAACTCTACGAATGACCCGACTTCAAATGTGTACGGCATGGAAAACCTTACACATTAGCAAGCTAGGAAATAGCTTTAGTATGATTTACCTTCCAAAAGCAACAGGCCATGGTTTCATTTAGCACGCATTGACGGGTACCAGACACTTATATAGATACCCGTACCAGGCACTTGAACTCGAATCTATGTAACATAACTCAGAAGGCGGCTCTTTTGCCTCTGTGCTTCTCACACCTCTCCCTTCCACAGACGGGCTTTCTACGGCAGATGGATCCATTTGCTGTGCTAGCCGCACATATATCTGATGAACTTCCTCCAGTGTCATAGCCCCACATGCCTTTATGCTGCCAACACCTTTTTCTACCTTCAGCCGGCTGCCTTCTGCAAGCGGAACCATCATCCAAGGTAGCTTCACAAGTAGGAGAATAATATTCTATGACAACACTTCTACATGGGACAGATTTTTTTTTATTTTTTGGCTTGGCTGGGACTGATATTTTTTGGATCTGCCTATATGGGACTGATTGATGAGTCGAGTTACCATATGAAGTACGGACTGATTGATGAGTCGATTTACCATATGAAGTATGGACTGATTGATGAGTCGAAGTGTGGACTGATTGATGAGTCGAAGTATGAACTGATTGATGAGTCGAATTACCGTATGGAGTATGGACTGATTGATGAGTTGAAGTACGGACTGATTGATGAGTCGAATTACCATATGGAGTATGGACTGATTGATGAGTCGAATTACCGTATGGAGTATGGGCTGATTGATGAGTCGAATTACCGTATGGAGTATCAAACACACTGGATAACTTGAGATTACCGAAGGGACGTTGCTGTTTGGGGTGGAAACAGTCTTCTCTCTTCAACCTTTTGCTGCTCGACGACACTACCTGAAACTCCATTTCCTCTCACAGTTGAAGCCTGAAGGCAAACAAACGGTAGTTATCACTCGCTCCGTTTAAATAGCGCGCTCATAGTTTCTCACAATTCCAGTTTTAACCCCGATAGGAATCGTCTGTGCTAAACAGGTCCCCCGGTAATGCCCCGATGTTGGTTAAGGGCCAGCATCCTGTCCACGTAGGTTGAACTGTGGCGCTTAGGACCTGCTACGCTATATTATAAGGAAATAGAGTTGCGCATTTACCACCATGTGCAAATTTTGACAAGATGGTAAGCGTTTGATCTTACACCCAAAGCTCTCCCAACCTGCCCTTTACTTATAATTTTTCATTAACATCCTTCAATTTTGCTCTCAATTCTTGCTATGCACTTTGGTTCGGAATGATTTCACGAATTTTAATTTTTCTTGGACAGCCCTACACAATATCGTCTTGCTCCTTTGCTGCGAAGGAAACAAGAAGTGCTAAGGTTTTTACACCCAAGGCTCTGAATGAATAAGCACTAAAGTCTTTGTAGTGTATGAGGAAATTAAAGACTTCAATAATGTTACTCATGAATTCTCGAATCATTCACAGGCAATAATTCTAAAAGTATCTTTGGTATACTGCACCCATGTGATTTAGTCGCATCCAGTTCATGAATAGTACTAGCAATAATTTTGGGGTTAGTGAAAAAAAGGAGAGGCCAAGAGAGCTCGTGACCGACAAATCAAAAAAGCAGAAGAAAAAGAAAGGCAAATTCTAATGGGGTGCCTCTGGGGCACAAGTTTAGATACATTAATTACATTTTGTTATACCCATTCCAAGATTGATTAATTAATCACATTGAAAATACAAATCATTTCATCAAAAGAAATTCAAGAGTATTTTGAATGACAAAAATGACCATGACTCTTTATCTTTCTTCATATTTAAAATAAAATAAAAAAGCAAAAAGAGAAAAAATGGGAAATTGGAAACCACCACTTTTATTTTCTCTCTGAGACTTTAACCAAGCACTTCATATGCTTGCTCTCAAAGCAAACCAATTCTACTGTTTCACCAACCAACCAAGCACTTCATATGCTTGCTCTCAAAGCAAACCAATTCTACTGTTTCACCAACCAACCTGAGGTATGAATTTTTTCTTCAACATCTCCATAGATTTTTTAGAGTTACATGAAAAGATTTTTTCCCATGCTATTTTCACTAGATGAAGGTTTTTTTTTTTTTTGTATAACTATGGTTAATAGATAACGGTCTTTCAATACGTAGGACGGTAAAAGAATGGGTGATGAATATCTGGAGCATGAATTAAACCAAATTAAAGGAAGAAATAATTTTGGCTTGAATGAGATTCCTCAAGAAGACGATAATATTGAGTCCGGTGACAATGTCAAAACGAGGAACAATTTAGTGAAAAATGGCTTTCAACCTTTTCCAGGACAATGTTTTCTCATTGAAGAGAAGGCCTTCAATTTTCATTTTTGGTCTCATGTTTTGTATAGTTGTTGTGCTACTATATTTTTTTTCCTCTCTTTCGGACTTTGGAAGTCGAGACTCATGAGTTAATTTAATTGTTTGTTGTAGTACTATCCAATTGTTTGATTTTCCGCATGTATTATGAAAAATTGTTTGTTTCTTTTTTTCTCTTTCGAGATACACTAAGAATGGAGTGCTAGTAGAGATAGTGATTGCCCACTAGAATTAAAATTTTTAAGTTTTCATAGAGGAAAATAAATTAAAAAACCTTTGAAGTACTAGAAGTGATGAGCAGATATTGAAATACATTTCATTAGGTCTCATCAAACTAACAGGGGTAAGACTGTCATTAGAAAAAAGTAGTATAAGAATTTATGGCTAGTTTAGAAAATAATGGTGAAACTTTATGATTTGTGAGTATCCATAGATACAACTCATATATCTAAGTACATTTATTGCACCTAAACTATTGCCCCCGGGGCACTTATTAGCGGGACCGTTAAATTGCGTCTTTTAGTACAAGGTATAGATTTGAAAGCAAAACATTCTGTATTTTTTAGGAAGAAATATTTACCGTCTTGCAGAAAATCATTGAGAGACTAATACTAATTGATATTATGTCGGAGTTTGTCTAGGATCTATCCTATCTTTTTATGGAAAATTATTAGGTAGTTCGGAGTACCATGTGGGTATGTTCACCTGGTAGCTGAAAATATTATACGCGAGGCATCTAGTCATCATTCCTTATAAGGTGGTTGGGAGACACAGGGAGGCCCACTTAGTGTGGGTACTCTCTTTTTATTCACTAGTCCCGTGCGCAAGGGAGCGGATTAGCCCTGATACAAATTCAATTTAAGAATCCAAATTCTTATATCATGTAAGGAAAAAAAAAAAAGAAACATTCAGATTTAGTAGAGGATGTGAACATTTTCTATTTAAGAACATCTGTAGAAAAGAAAATGAAGCAATACAACAATATACAAATCGAGTAAAATTACAATTACCACAAAGTCCAATGGGAAGTAGTAATATCTTGGAAGACTTTCTCCATCGGTTTGGCCATGAACTCGTTTCTTCGAACAACAGCAACGAAGGGAATAATACCGTGTTATGTGGACCTGATGTTTAACCTCACGACCATGCGAGACAAAAGCACCATCATTTATTTATGCTATACTTTCTGCATCCTCATTATGTACCAAAAGATTCTTCCAACTAAACTAACATAGCGAAAACACTAACACAGGAGAGGAGAAATTTTTCAGTGCCGGGTGGGCACTACGTGTCCCGTGCCCGGCACCAATCTCGGCCGTCCAATGAAATTTTGGACGGCCCAAATCTGTTCGGCTGCCGAGGGGTATTTTAGTCATTTCACACTTTAAAACAGCCGAACAGATCTGGACCGTTCAAAACTTCATTGGATGACTGAGATGGAGCCAGGCACGGGACACGTGGTGTCCACCCGGCACTGAAAAATTTCTCCTAACACAGAGATCTCTAAAACAGTAATACAAAACTAATAAGCATGAAATATTGCAGAAACATCCCTAAACATTAGAAGCATCCCTTAATTTTAGGGGAACATATTGTAGCAAACATTGTGGAAAATCTAGAACCATCTCTAAAAATTAGAAGCATGAACTTTCCAACATTACCAAATAGGAAAATGATTTTAGCATTCCCCTATCCGATAACTACACTATAAAATTTGTATTCTTTTGTGATTTGAGAATTGTGCTATGTGTAATTTTAAACACTAGAAGACAAATTTTGGAAGGTTGTTATCTAATAATGGAGTGCTAAAATCATTTTCCTAGCAAATATTACAGCAAATCTATAACAATCATTCTTCCTTTTCACCTAATATATAAATACTGAAATTTGCTACATAGCTAATGGTAAAAATGATTGTAATAACAAAAGTTAAGAAACACCCCCTCTCGCTCATGCACATAAACCAGAATGTGTAGACAAACGTACGGTTTCACTGTGATGAGAAGTTGTGCATTATTGAAATAGAATATAATCCAAAGGTGAATCTGATAGGCAGTAATTTCGTCGTTCAAACTTCAAACCAGTAACAGAATTAATGAATTATAGAAAAGTTTAACTCAGGTTTTACTGAACATTTATTTAGAAAATTTTAATAGCTAAACCTGATCTGGAACTATTCAAATATAAGTAAACCATCAGTGATAATGTGAAAATGAATACAAAATCAACGCAATAGAGGACTAATGCATGTAATTTGGCATAATGAAAGTCTTGAACGGAAACTCTTAAATTAACTGGCGCAGGCTACTACTTCCGTAGTTCCGTGTTTTTTTAAATTAAAAGGCTTATACTTCCGTATTTTTGCATCAATTTAGCAGTGACGGAAACTCTTAAATCAACCGGCACAGGCTACTCGATCGTTAGTTAGTTCACCAAATAAGGGGTGGAACATAAAGGAAGGTGGCTGAAGAAGAGAGGACATACCTCTTTCCCTTCAAAAGACTTCTCATCCTCTCTCTTGCTCATGCTTTCTCTACATACAATAGGAAGACACCAAAATGTAAATATCAGTACTTTAAAAGAGGGAAAACAGACGAACATGAAGCAAAAGACATTCGGCACAAAATTTTAAATACAAATGTAATGCTAGTTTTTTTTTTTTTTGATCAGCAAAAAGAAATTTCATTACTCATAACACGAAGTATATCGCAATGTAAAGCTAGTTGGTCAGAATAAGGATTGAGTTATTAAAGAAAAGGTTGCAAGGCGTGCTTTAATTTTTCACTTCTTGGTAACACATTCGCTCCAAATGATTAACCTGACTGCGACTGTGTCTTATTTCTTCAAAAAGAAACTTAATTGATAGTTTCTTTTCAACTTTAGAAAATAAACTAGTTCAGCAGCAGTTGTGAAAGAAACACCATCAATGTCGATAAAAACTGAAAAATTAAAAAGGACTTATTAATTTCTCACAGTATAAACGTTAAGGTAGAACTAAACAAACATGCGCGTGGATTTCACCCACACGTATGTAGTAAAAGAACGGCATCCAACTTCAAATGAAATTGAACACACAAAAAACCTGAAGAGGATAAGAATATAATTCTGAAATAGCAAAGCCTACGTACAGAAGCTGAATTAAAACCAAAGACCAATCGATTGCTTGCTGACAGGCTAGTTATCACGAACTCGGGATTCTTGAACAGTCAAAATTACACTCGAAGAAGGGACTAAACGACTTTCCACATAACCAAAGGTGAATGACGACGAAACGAAACGGAACGGGCACACTGGCTCTTTCTATATAAGGCTCTTTCTATATAAGGGAGGAAAACTATGCACACACAACCTATGTTTGGAACTTCCAGATTTTGAAAATATTCAAGAACAAGAGTTAACAAGTAGGATAGATTGCATTTTGATTGTAATACCTGTACAAACAAAGCTTGAATAAACAATAGAAAACGATTGCTGAAATTAATTTGGAAAACAATCAAAGTATGGGGATTACCTAATTAGGGCCATAGTTGTTAAAAATCTACGATACATGACACATATCTTACGATTTGTATCATCTCCTTCGGGGAACGATACTTATCCCATCATATATCATTTTTGTATAAAAATCCTACGATACAACCGCGTATCCTAATTCTGTACGTATCCTACGACTTCTTATTTGCAAAAAGTCGAACCTTATTTCAAAGAGTGGAACCCCAAATGCATTAATCTAAGTCATTTGATCTAATTATGGCATCTTTCAAACACTTTGATGGAAATAATTATGGCATCTTTCAAACCCTTTGATAGAATTTCAACCTCAATGTAGGTTTTGTATAAAAGTAAAAATCATACTTTGATTGTATTTTGTCTTACTTTTCTTTTCCCAACAAAGGGAACATAAAGCGTTAGGGGCCGATTGGATGCGGTATGAATTTTAGGTGTATTATTTATGAAGGGGGATAAAGTAGTCGGGGGATTAGTTAAGAATGGAGGACCCACATTGATCTGACATTTATAGAGGGTGTATTAAAAAGTAGAGGGTTTGGATGAAGTATTAGAAAGAATGATGTATGATGTAAAAAACTGTCAAATGAATCTTTTGCCCTTATGCAGTTCTAAACTTTATTTTGCCTAACATTAATTATATAATTGCAAAACTTAATATATTTAATTATTTTTCAACAATTATAAGTTATACGGAGTAATAATTTACTTCATTAACTAATTAAATAATTTAACAAATTTGTAAAATATAAATTTCGTTTTTTTTAAAGTAGGGGAACTTCTAATTATCAACTACACTTGACAATTTTCCCATTTTCCCAACTTTGGGAATATCGACTGAACGTTCAGTCTTTCACATTTTCCCAACTAAGGCCCCGTTCAGTTGCCAGGAAAGTACAGGAAAGGATGGGAAAATCAATTTCCCATAACTTTCCTAGTGTTCAGTTGGCAGGAAAATTCTAGGACTTACCAATTTAAGTTTTCCTGCAGAAATTACTTTCCTGCAAAAGTGATCTTGCAAAAAACACAAGATTTTGCATCGCGGGAAAAGGAAAATGAGTAAACACTCACAAAATTTTCCCGAAAGTTTCTTTTTCCTGACAAATGAACAACTAAACCTTAAATTTTCTTGCAAAATTCTTTTGTCAAATGAACACTCACAGGAAAATAATTTTCTTTTTCTTTTACTTCACCTCACTTCACTTTTTCTGAGAATCAATTTCTCATGCAACTTTCTCGACAACTGAACGGAGCCTAATAGTAGTTGTATACGGAGAGAGAGAGAGAGAGAGAGAGAGAGAGAGAGAGAAAAAAGAGAGACAAAAGCGTAGAAGGAGGAGGAGCGAAGGAGGAGGAGGAGCGGCCACCCGATCGTCTCTCTTCCGATCTGTACACAACCTATCAATCCGGTAATCGTATACACCATCCGATCAGTGGGTTGTCTTGTCTCTCTCTCCGATTTGTACACAACCCACCCCCAAGAACAGGTACATCTCTCTCTACGTATACATACATGTTTTCTGTGTGTGTTTATGTGGTGGTGCTTGTGGTGATCTGTTGTTGTTGTGTTGTTGTTGTTGTTCTTCTTCTGTTTCTCCGGAGCAAATAGAAACAGAGAGCCGTTGGGGAGGGGATGAGGAGGGGTGTTTTGGTCAAAAATCAAACATATACACCCGGATTAGCTATTGCTACCTAGGAGGGTAGCAATAATTTATGGCTGTGAATGGTGTAATAGCTAATACGGGGATTAGATAATACAGGGGAAAAAGTGGATGCCAAACCGTGTATTCACCTCTCATCCGGGTGTATTGTGTAATACACCCACAGTATACACCTCTCATCCAGGTGTATTGTGTAAGCATAGTTTGTTGGTATTATTAGTTGTATCTACTTCTTAATTATATTTTAATTATGATTAACGTTATTGAAACATAAACTAAGTTCAGTATTTTGACAAAACTCCAATTGACAAAACCCAAACATGATAGATAGTAATTACCAAAAAAGATATAAATATCTAGTTTTTAGAAGCTCTAAAATATCTAGCGTTCTAGAATATCCTTGTGAAATATATATATAGAGTTTTTTTTTTGTGAGAATTAGTCTCATGTGTAATTCTAGAATTACCTCAAAGTTATTTTGTATGAAAATATCTTTGTCCTAGGGTCTTCTATGGAGCAGTACAAATAGAGATGGGTTCTAACAATTTTGTACAAAGCCAAAAAACGTTTGAGTTCAAGTATAATACAAATACTCCCCTTCGCCACTCTTTTGTTTTGTATTCTCCCTTCCCCAAAAATATTGTTGTATTCTCCCTCTTCCAACAATATTGTCCAACTACACAATAGAAACTCCCATTCTTTCAGCAAATGTATCTCAAGATATACGGTACGTATCTCGATACGAATTATATAAGTAAAAAATGATACATGATTCATATCCCGATTTGAAAACATAGAGGGCTTGTTCCCTTCTTGTCTGTGTTAAGAATATTTTTTTAACTTCTTTTTAAACTAGTACTTCTTTTGTGTGAAGGATTATGGCAGATGTTCCACATGATGTATCGTTCGCCAATTTTGTTTGGAAAATGCGCAGACATTTTGGAGGATTTCTGTCTATGGGCAGCCCGTTGCTTTAAGTAATGCTTTGCTGCGCATTTTTAGGCATTGATCTTTTGATGAATTTATCTTGTGTATTTGATTGTTTGTTTAGTGGTTGAAAGTTTGTGTTATTTTTTTTAAGAAAAATAATTAATGTCGTGAAGTCATGTCACAATAGCGATATGAGTTCAGGGAATCTTTTGGATAATATCATAGTAATCAACAATGAAGATGTGTTATTGGTGGGTTCCTCTTGATTTGGTTACTCGTTGAGTTACCATTTACTATGATTTGCTTGCTGTCTGGGATTTGGTGTTAGATATAGCATCTTTTGGATAATATCAGAGTAATCAACAACGAGGATGTGTTATTGGCGGGTGGGCCAGTCCCAGTCCCTTTTGATTTGGTTAACCATCGAGTTACCATCTACTATGATTTGCTTGCTGTCTGAGATTTGGTGTTAGATGCATTGAATACCCTCTTCACGATTTGTATATGTGGTTGTATACCATTTGAGGTAAGTGGCATTTACGTGGCTACGTTGTTTCAGTTATTTTCTTTTTCAGTCTTTGGCGACCTGTTTTTCCATCCCCCGCATATATTGATTTCTTTGAAATACTTTCTTTAGAACTTAAAATGTCTCATCTGAATCATTGTAGGAGAATTGAATTTTACATCTTTAACAGCCCACTATTTTTGGATTTCACGGGCAAATATCCACTCTTTAGGAAAGTGTTAAACCTGACGGAATACCGGGGGTGGTTATTCTTTGGTAATGTGGATGTGCAAGGCTTTGGGAATTGTTTACCTTTTGTGCATAATCATCTATTGACTATGGTTAGGGACCATAGGAATGGTGTAAATCTTGGCCAATAGGGGACTCATGAAGGTTCAGTATGTTTTTTTCAGAATGTTCTAGGGCATGTGAACCAAGTAAGTTACTGCCCTAATTTTTTAATTCATCTCCAATAAAGTAATTTCAATAGCCAACTAATTTTTATTTTTTGAATTTTAAAATCGGGTTCGTTGCACTTTATGAGTGATGCAAACGTTTTGACTGTTCTGGAAGATAACTTCCTTGGGTCATGCCTAGATTGTTTAGTGCACTTGTTCGAGGCATGGACCAGAATCTAGCTTGTGTTCAGATTTGTGGGTAAGTAAATTTACTTAATTCAAGAAACATGATTTTGTGACTTGAATTATTATTAATTAAGTTATTCTATATATTTCAAAGAGACTTTGCATACCTTTTTGCGAGCGGAGATCATGGTTTTTGCGTAGGGGAAGGTTCTCTCTTTCACTCCCTCTTTACTAAAAAATCTCAACTTTTATTGCCTAGATATCCTCTTGAAACTCGATAGTGCTTCACATACTATGATGTACTTAGTTAAGGAGTATGACGGTATAAAAAAAGCATGTATTTTTTTTATTTGAAAAAATGCACAACCAAAATGTAGAAGCTTAGCTGTTCTTTGCTTGATTGTTACCACGATTTCACCGTGATAGACTATCGGCATTAACTAAGTACATCATAGTATTTGAAGCACTATTGAGTTTCAAGAGGATATCTAGGCAATAAAAGTTGAGATTTTTTATTAAAGAGAGTGAAAGAGAGAACCTTCCCCCTACGCAAAAACTGTGATCTCCGCTCACAAGAAGGTATCCAAAGTCTCCTTGAAATATATAGAATAACTTAATTAATAATTAATTCAAGTCATGAAATCATGTTTCTTGAATTAAGTAAATTTACTTACCCACAATTTTGAATACAAGCTAGATTCTGGCCCATGCCTCGAACAAGTGCACTAAACAATCTAGGCATGACCCAAGGAAGTTCATCTCCCAGAATAGTCATAACGTTTGCATCACTCATAAATTGCAACGAACCCTGATTTCCAAATTCAAAAAATAAAAATTAGTTGGCTTACTTGGCTATTGAAATTACTTTATTGGAGATGAATTAAAAAATTAAGGCAGTAACTTGGTTCACATGCCCTAGAGCATTCCGGAAAAAACGTATTGAACCTTCAGGAGTCCCGTATTGGCCAAGATTTACACAATTCCTATAGTCCTTAACCATAGTCAATAGATGATTATGCACAAAAGGTAAACAATTCCCAATGCCTTGCACATCCACATTACTGGAGAATAACTCCCCCTCCGTGTTTCGCTAGGTTTAACACTTCCCTAAAGAGTAGATATTTGCCCGAGAAATCCAAAATAGTGGGCTGTTAAAGATGTAAAATTCAATTCTCTTGCAATGATTCAAATGAGACATTATAAGTTTAAAGAAAGTATTTCAAAGAAATCAATATATGCGGAAAAAAAGAGGAAAAATAGGCCGCCAAAGGCTGAAAAAGAAAATAATTGAAACAACGTAGCCACTTACCTCATATCATCCCACCACATATGCAAATCGTGAAGAGAAACAACCGCTTCAGGTAAGACCTCTGTGATATTCATTGCATTTAACACCAAATCCCAGATAGCAAGCAAATCATAATAGATGGTAACTCGACGGTTAACCAAATCAAAAGGGACTGGAATTGGCCCACCAGCCAATAACACATCATCATTGTTGATTACTCTGATATTATCCAAAAGATTCCCAGAACTCATATCGCCATATCTAACACCAAATCCCAGACAGCAAGCAAATCATAGTAGATGGTAACTCGACGGTTAACCAAATCAAGAGGGACTAGGACTGGCCCACCCGCCAATAACACATCCTCGTTGTTGATTACTTTGATATTATCCAAAAGATTTCCAATACTTATATCGCTATCGTGATATGACTTCGCCACATTAATTATTTTCCTTAAAAAAAATAACACAAACTTTCAACCACTAAACAAACAATCAAATACACAAAAGATAAATTCATCAAAAGATCAATACCTAAAAATGCGCAGCGAAACATTACATTGCTCAAAACAACGGGCTGCAGAATTTAAAGGCATACAAAGCAGTAGAATCTATCTATACTTCCTTCTAAATGACTCACCTGTTTGTTGACTTTTCACTATTCCCACATTACCCTTTCTACTTCTCCTCCCCCAAAACACATGCACCTATTCCCTCGACGTAACTCCCAAATGATGCATCCCATAACTAATGGCTCCCCCAACCACACCATCACAACTACCGACCACTCCAAATGGAAATTCACCCCAACCCCATTCCATCCGCATCTCCCACTCCAACCGACAAAGTTCTTGCCAATCCAAACTCCCACCGTCCACCGTACCTCTCTACACTGCCAGAGTTTGCGCTGCCGGATGAAATTACCCAGTAAGTCCAACTTATTCCAATGTCTGACCCCCACATCTATCTGCATCTACATACATTTGCATTTAATTGCATTTATCCGTGTACATTTTACTGTTGCAAAATAATTTGCATTCCATGGCAGCAAGCGGCCACAAGCCTGAAAGCTTCGACACAATGTTTCAATGGCACATTTAAAATTCAAGTTGATATTTTCCACAAATGATTTTAATAGAGAGAGGGACTTGGGTTCCTTTACCCTTTTGAACTATACGATTCTTAGAAAAAAAAAAAGTAAAAGAAAGAGCCTTGGGTTGTTCTATCATACCTTCAATGGATAACTACGTTGTATTGACTGCCTTTCTGAAATTTGTCGAATTTGGACCAAAACAATTGGTATAAGAGTCTTGTTTGCATTCCATGGCAGCAAGTGGGCACAAGCCTGAGGGTGACTTAATTATATGCCTACTAACTGTTGGACACATGTTCCAATGGCAATATTGAATTGAAGTTTATATTTCGCACAAATACCTCAAAAAGAGAGAGGTACTTGGGTTCCTTTACTCCTTTGGAACTAAACTATTCCTAAAAACAATGGAAAAGAAAAGGACTTGGGGTTGTTCTATCATACCTTTTTTGGATGACTACGTTATATATATTGACTGCCTTCTTTGAATTGCTTGAATTTGGAGCAAAACAGTTGGCGTAAGAGGTTTCGTAGTAACTATTTTCACGACAAAAAAACGGAAAAGTACAAACAACTGCGCAAGTCTCCTTGGATTTAACGAAGTATTGTCGGGCTCGATTCCAAAATTGGAAAGGAAAAAAAAAAACCATAAGAACCCTTGAAAATAGGAGGAGGATGAGAAGCTTAGTAGGAAGGGAGTTGATTTATTTGTGTGTGTTTGAAATATCAGATAAAACCCATTATTCTTGCATTGCCTCCAACAACATTTTCCCAATGTCTCATTTCTTCTTTTCATTGTGTTGTGAATTTGTTCAGACCACTTTCCAAACCAACCGTCGGAAAACATTTCTCCGTATAAGTTGCCCAAAAATAAGATCCATAGAAGGTGATACTTTGTTACGACGCGCATAGAGATGTGATTGGAACCTATACCATTCACATCTTTATAATGGTTGTGGATGACATTTTAGGAATGATGACTTAGAAAATTCTTCATTCTTTGGGGCCAAAAAACTCTGTAACCACAGAGTGATGTTGCATGTTAATTTTTCCTAGAATAACGTGACTTTCTTAGTCACTTAGAAAGTATTATATCTTTCTTGTCTTAGTGTGAGATACGAAGCTTAGGTGCTGATTCTGCTGAATTTTCTTTCTTGTCATTTGACAAAAGAAGCACCCTGTTACAAGCAACTTCAGGCTCTAACTTTTCTCCTGGAAGCCTTTTAACACAAGGGAAAATCAAGCATTTGGACATTCAACTTGCTCGTAATTGTAAAAGGAAGTGGAGAACTCTGCTATGGATTCCGGCTGTTTCAGCAATTCGCACCATGTAAAGAAGTATTCTTTATGGAACCTGAGACGGACTGACCTTTGGAAGTAATCTTGGAATGCATGACGTTTCTGGAAATCATCCCAATCAAAGGGCACTCTCAACCTTTCATCCGGACAAGCCTCGACATCTCACGAGGGAGTTGCAAAACCCAACTTAAGATTGTAACTTGTAAGTATTCATATTTACCCAAAAAATAAAAAACTTGTAAGTATTCAAACCCTTTTCCAATTATGTGATGTAAGCTGTTTGTGGTGTGATTATTTAGTTTCAGGTTCTAATGCTGAATCTTTCTTGAAATCTTGAATGAATCCTTAACTTCTTTTTCCAATTTTAAACAATTCCAAATTTACTAATTGTATCAGGCTAACGATTTGTTTTTTTAATTTACAATTGTGGATGGGTCTCTGCTCTATTTTTTTAGGCCAGTCAAGGACCACATGTATAGATATCTTTCGGATTGGTTTCACCGTCTCATAGTATACACGGTCCTCCTCTTGAGCATGGATTATTGGATGTGGTGTTATCTCTCTGGGGTAATGTACCTTTCGGCAATAATATTAGAACTATGGAAGAAATTCACAAGAGATCGAAATATCAATGGACCAAATGAAGCCACTACAATTAGTACAAGAGAAGATAGTATAGTGTAGATCATTTATCTATCCTGTAGGTAGTTTGGCAGTGCTTAAGCATGGAAAAAAAAGGTTATGTAATTGAAAGTTAGTTCTTCTGAGGTGAATTTTTAGTATGTTTTGTAAAACATGGTATTTTGCAATTATTTGAATTATATATATATATATATATATATATATATTATATATAAAGAAAGGCATTTTCTCCTCTATATTATTTCAATATGGAAGTTCTAATCTACCGGCATTGAGTAAATAAGGAAACAAAGATAATTTGGTTGACCTGAAAATAGGACAAATCAAATGGGCAATAATGATGCTATATGACGGGCCAAGAAGACCATGGCCGCCCGCATCGTTGTAGCGAAAACCTGTGGGAAAAGCTGTTCTCTGTGAAAGGACACAGCTTCTTTGTAGTCCAACCGCAGAGAGCCCCTGCAATTGCATCCCAGCAGTTCATTTTTGCATTTAATGGTTCAGATTTTAAAAAACTTTCTCGGGAAAAAGTTAAACATTTTCCTGGAAAAGTTTTTATTTAAATCTCAACCGTTAAAAACACTATCTGACGGTTGAAATTATTTGGACCGTACACCTGCAGTCCAAACTTGGACCGTAGACAAGCCAAATTCCTGTGAAAAATCCATTTGCATACTTTTTAGTATACACATTGAGTTTTCACTCACAAATTGAGAGAGAGAGAGAGAGAGAGAGAGAGAGAGAGAGAGAG
>BPLS01000683.1:1157026-1237647 GCA_019656275.1 Rhododendron kiyosumense | reverse complement strand
AGAGAGAGAGAGAGAGAGAGAGAGAGAGAGAGATGATTAAAAAGATATAGCGAGAGATTCGCCATTCAATATTTGGCAGAAGAAATCAGATTTGATTCTGATTCGTTGGGGGAGATGAACAAAGAGTTGGTGCATGACTTTACCAAAGCACCCCACACACAAAGTCAAAGATGAAGTGATGAACAAAGAGTTGGTGCATGACTTTACCAAAGCACCCCCACACAACACCCCAATCCGCGGGAGCCACCACTGATTGCCTGCAAAACGGCCAAAACAACCCTGAACAAAGTGATCCAACTTCACAGACACATCAGGAACCCTACACACTAACTGCATACATACGAGGGCATTTTTTGAACTTCACACAGATGGCTTTGTCGCTTACATGCTCTCAAAACAAGCCAATCCTCCTTTAGGGAGTCATTTTGAACTTCACACAGATGGCTTTGTCGCTTACATTCTCTCAAAACAAGCCAATCCTCCTTTAGGGAGTCAAGGATGGATTCTGCCTTCATCGCTAATTTGCTATTAACAACCACTTTTAACAATGCACTCACAACACAAAAAAACTACTACCCCCAGACATAACTTGCTCCCTTCAACGCGCATAACATTCATGCCTTGCAAATGGACACTTACAAACACTCGCCATAGCATTATATTCATCACTCAGATTTTGTTCTTTTTGGATACTACGTTTGTAGGGTATGCAGGTTGGCTTCTTGTTGGTTGTACCCATTTTATTGTTTTTGCCTTGTTGTTGTTGTTGTTGGGTTCGGTCTGCTTTTCGTCCTTTGTTGTGGGACATAAACATACCATCTCCACTTCTAATCTTGTGAGACATAGTAAGAGTAATAGTGTACCAACTCATTAGCTTCTCTCAGTAATTCGATTTTTCGTCAAAGGCATCAGTCTTTATCGTTAATGCTCTCACCCATACCCTTGTATTTGTAGCAAAGGTGTTGCATCTGCTAGATTACTAACGGTCCCAGCTGTTTTAGTCAAGATTAGAAGTCATTTTACTGCGCTTTTTCCTTCTAATTTTAGTGCAATTTATGTGCCAACAATGATTGTCTCAGCCCACAAATAGCCTACGTCCAGTTTTCTGCTCTGTAGTTGTATAATTATTGCTTTCATAGTTAGATCATAACAAGGCAGGTAGGTAAAAATAGGAAGTTTAGAGGAGTGAACAGCTTTAGAAGGGACTAAAATACAGCTAACTAACTATATTGTATTCCAATATAACAATCTAACTACGGTTATCAAATCTTTGACTTGTTTAAGAGTAAAGCAAAATCTCTAACTTCATCTGTAAGAGAAGAGTACAGAGTAGCTGCAAAGTTTAACTCAACTGAACGCATTACCGAGACTAAAAGCACTAAAAGTAAGGTAAGCGAGATTGCCAGCTTAACTTTGCCTCCACGGCGCGGAAGTCATCCAGTTAGTTTAGCATACAAGCTCTTACAATGACAAGGTTAGGAAATGAAAATGAATCAGTCGAGTAGAAAACTATGTAACTGGTACCAAGACTTCTAATCCAGGTAAGCAGAAGCTAACTCAAAAATCTTTCTGCAGTTAACATTGACCCAATGACTACAAGTTCCATTTCAAATCCATTGACTTAGAGGATACTTGCTCTAGCAGGATTGGTTTAACTCCTTCAAAGCTCAGCCTGCCCAGTTTACTTTATTAGTTCATACTACTAGGCCACGTTCTCTTTCTTTCCTTCTCCTTTTCCTGCTTAGGAGTTCTTATTCTAATCCATACCCACCACGCTTAGCTGCTTAGGAATTCAATTCTAATACACATTACTATAAAGGTGCAACACTTGCTATGTGTGTCCGGCTGTGTGTGTCCAAACTTCCGTTTTAGTCAAGATTACAGACTGTTTTACTGCACTTTTGCCTTCTAATTTTACTACAATTTATGTGCCAACAATGATTTTCTCAACCCACAAATAACCTACTTCCAGTTTTCACCCCCATAGTTGTATAAATATTGCTTTACCAGCTTGTGAATAACTACATTTATTAACAATAAGGCATTGATCATTCTCCGAACCCACAAATGGACTACTTCTAGATTGCAGCTATATTTCTGTGTCTGTGTGTTGAGCCTCCTAACCATGTCCAGTGTTGGACACACTTACACAGAGCTACACAAAGCTATTCTTGCCTTGCATGATCTCTTGTTACTACTCCTGTCCAAGTCCAATATCACATCCTTAGAATTGTATTTTTCAGTTATGTGCTATGTCCAGCTGCTCCTCTTGGTATCCAACCAACCATCCAATGGGACACTTTTTCAGAATTATTTGACTATGATGATAGATTTTAACAAGACACATTAAGGATTTGGACAAAACAACATTAGAACGTCAAATGCAAATACCTTCAAATGTAAATATGTTAAATGTAAACAAAAATATGTTAGCAGCTGCAAATTTTTATAGATTTGTTAGTCTTTTCAAGAAATGTAAATATTGCCACCACATGTTACTTTCCTAAAACAAATAAATTTTTTATAGATTAGTTAGTCTTTTCAAGAAATGTAAATATTGCCACCACGTGTTACTTTCCTAAAATAAATAAATATCTGTCATAGAACTGCCTATTTTTTTTGCTTAATTCCCTTGAAACTTACATTTCGACCATTACCATTGAAAGCAACACTAATCTCCCTTTACTCAAAATCTCTCCTCTTTAACAGCCATAGCATTCAATGCTTATCCTCTTCAACATCCATCACATTCGTGCCTTTATCAACTTCATTAATGCATTCAAACATAAGTTTTTCCCTCCAACGGGCATGGCATTCGTGCCTTGCACGAATAGTAACCCTAAAACCCAAATCACGCAAACATCGATCAGTGAATCACTCACACTCACCATCAAATCTCATCCACAGTGGGGTCGCTGCAGCGCAGCTAGTCCCGGCCGCCCACCGGGATCTGAGCCACCCTCAACCGAAAGTACTCCCTCTAGGCTCCAAGTTTCCAACACTTTATTTGGTAGACGTGTACACTGCGAAACCCAATTTGATTTTGATTTTGAACACCGAGTTTGATGTATGTATGCATTGATAATTAATATGTATGTGTTTCTACTCTTCAATTTGAACACCCCATTCAATCGGTTCTGAACAACCAATGGCCAACACATGGCGAATGCTCCACTACATCTCTCTCTCTCTCTCTCTCTCTCTCTTAATGTTTATCACTGAAACTTGTAACGAATAGATCACTATACACAATTAAGTTGTGTTTTGTCAGATTTTATGTTGAATTGCATGGTATGGGGAATTTTTTTAGTTATAATTATATTATATGTAATTGTAGTTACGGTGAATCCGAAACGGTACCCGGTATTTGACTGGTACTGGTTCGTACCATACCAATAGGACAACGGTACTATAGCTAGTACAGTATTCAGATCCTTGTTTTTGTGAACGAGGTTAACATATGTATATATTTTTTGATTGGGTTCAACATCTGTCTTGGGGAGAGCTCTGTTGAAAAGGGATATTTTCCATTATTTGTCTCTTGACTTTTGAGGTTCCTCTTCTTGGCTTTATCTTCGCTTTGCTAAGATTCTGTTGGAAGGAATTTTCCTCATTTATCTCCTGAGGCTCTCAATGGATTAGCTTCCTTTTGGCTTTGGCTTCCAAAGGCTTGTGTTGATTATTCCATGTATGTACATTAAATAATAAACAATTCAAATAATGGGGAACAAGAAGTTTTTTTTTGCCTTTTTTATGGTTCGAAATCATTGAAAAGCAAGAAGTATCCCGGGCTTGTTAAGGATTTCTAGTCTGGTATATTGGCTACCATATTCACTCAATCACAACGCAATATGCATAAGTCTCATTCTATATCACCGTCATCACATACAATTGCAGTTAACTTTAAACCATGGATGGAATAGTTTATTCTTATATGGTCAAAACAAACAGAACTCCCAAATACCTTTTCGTAAGTCATGATATAGCAATAAAGAACCTTTAACCAATCTTCCATACCGTTCAATTAGCCCAGCAAATACTTGAACTTAATATTCACCTAAGTGATTTTGGTTACTTCCGCATTACCTTTAGTTCCTAGTAGTCCACCTAATTATAGCTATAGCAGCAAACTAGGACTTAGTCGGTCAAAGTTTATTGTCCAACTTACTGTATCTCTATACGTAAAGCTAATCTTGTATCGTTCGGATACTCTTGGAGACATTAAAAATTCATTTGACTTACCAGCCTATCTACCGATAACAATCACACAATTATAGAGAAGTCTAGTCAAAACCAATTGTTTCTCATACATCAAACACTTGTTCTAGTTAATATATAATATCTCTTGTTCTAGGCTTCTAGCTCTCATAATATTCAGAACAACATATATAAAAACGAATGGTTCAATTGACATTCCATAACAAATCAGGATAATAAGTCGAATCTCTGAAAATCATTAACATCAACTTTCCCAGCCTATCAAATATAATCCTATCAATTTCTCAGTAGAGCATAAAACACATTCACAATAGTCATACTAATCAACGCGAAATCATCAGGCATGTATACTCATGATCTCTCCCAAACATATGTAAAGCTAATCTTGTATGGTTCGGATACTCTTGGAGACATCAAAAATTCATACTCCCTGCATCCATGTTTGTTAGTTCACTTCCACTATTCCACACCCTCAAAGACTTGTACATATCTTTCAATACAAATCTCTAAAAATATGCAATATGGATCTTATTTGATAGATCTTAATTAGTTCTATTAAATATAAGAAATTTCCAAAATTATGAAACCCATTTTTAAATTGAGAGATATAGACAATTTAAAACATGACACAAATGCCGAAAATGGACCACAAACACGGACGGGGAGTATAACTTACCAGCCTAGCTATCGATTCCAATCACACAACTATAGAGAAGTCCAATCGACACCAATTGTTTCTTAAACATCAAACACTTGTTCTAGCTAATAATATAATATTCAGAACTACATATATCAAAACGAATGGTTCAATTGACATTCCACAACATATCAGAGTATCTCAGTAGAGCATAAAACACATATTCACTATAGCAATACACTATGATGCACGGACATGTACACAGGGACACGGGAATTCTAAAAAATTGGAGAGACGGACACGGCGGGAATATGCCACGTGTATATTTATTTATATATAATTATATCTATATATATGTTTCCATTTTTTCCAATGTTTAAATGGCGAAATAAATGAAACATCCATAGTTCCAACATCTTTCAAAAAAAAGTACAAAACCAAACATCCATAAGTTCAATACAATTATACAACCCAATTGAAAACAAAACATCCATAGTTCCATCATAACAAGCCAAAGAAACAAACTAAGCAACTACTATTGGACACGCCACGTGGCCGAGAGGTGTCCCCCTTTAAAAATAAAATTAAAATATTGGACACGCCATGTGGCGTGTCCGACCCGTGTCCGAGAGGTGTCCCCCAATGCCCCCGTGTCCGGACACGGGTGTCGGTGCATCATAGGTCATACGAGTCAATGCTAAATCATGAGGCGTGTATACTCCCCATAATCTCCCCCTTAGAGAGAGAAGTATAGTTAAACTACTCTTTTTATTGCAAAAGAAACTAAGTAGCATTTTGCTTATTTGTACCCTATATAGCAACAACGTCCGAAGTGATATATTTTGGGAAAATGACGGCCAAGGATGTATATTGATAATTAATATCCACCAAGGACATTTTCAGCATTAACAAATGTTCTTAACTTGTCCTTGGCGGGTATTAATTATCAAAATACTTCTTGGGCCGTCATTTTCCCATATATTTTCCTCTTTCTTTTTCTTAGTTTTGCAACTAAAATTTTCACATCAAAATGATTCCATATTTCAAAATTAAAATCAACAAGCAAGTACATAACATTAGCTACGTTTACACATGAACTAATATTTAATTCCATAGCAGGATGCAAATCTTCTTTTTTATCTTGATTAAGGGTTTCTATTCTAGATATCCAATCATGAAATCGCGGTGGTCAGTTGCACTTCAAATTGAATATCCGGAGATAGATTCTCAAAGTTTTAAGAATGTATGTCACATATGCCACATACATTTGCCTTTAGCAATCAACACCTCATTTAGCATACACATATCAGATGAACCATGAATTATATTTTACCATTTAAATTAACCGCTGGATTTATCCCGATCTAATTAATCATCATACAATGCTCTCTTATTTTCATACCAAACGTCCCCATGGTATAATACACATAATAGTCAAACAATCAAGGTGATCAAGTAATCTGTTGAAATTAAATAAAAATAAGGACACATACAAATAGAGCACAATTTCCACCTACCAGGTAGCTATATTAGTAAAGCATACATACTTAGCTTGAGTTGATCACATGTACGTCTCTTGGACCAAGATACCAACCCTATCTCATCTATATCGATCAACGATACTCGTAGCACATTTTTTTTTTTTACCGCGGATACTAAAAGAGAAAAATACTCATATACACATAGATGTATAATTCATTGCCTTAAGACTTCTTGATATAACCAATTACTCGCAGAACGTAACCCAGCAAGTAGTCACTATAGATACACATAATCACAAGGCATGCGATTTCAAGTTACACAAGTTTATCCTATAGCTATGAGGGTACGTGTATGTGTAGTCATATTTAGTGTTCTCGCCAAAATAAGTTACGCAAGTTTATCCTATAGCTATGAGGGTACGTGTATGTGTAGTCATATTTAGTGTTCTCGCCAAAATAAACAATCCCTTTGAATGTTCCTGGAACGCTCCCTAATTCTATTATATCAAGATCGCGGTTTCAATCCAAACTCTAACGAAGTCCTATGAATATCAAAGAATGCATCCTGAGCGATGTGAAACTCCACACTTCTGGTTAGGACCTTGCTCTGATACTAAAAAATTGTCACGAGCGTGACCTGCCCCTGTAGGTCTTTAGCCATAACAAAGCGCCGGTGAAACCATCACCAAGGCCATATCTTATAACGGCTTCTCATAATATATAATCAGAAGGGACAAGACTGTGTAACCAACAGAAGCATTTCCCTTTCTAATCTAATAAAAGACAACCTTACAAATGACTAAGATCCCCAAATACACCTCAAAGCTGTGCTTATTAATAAAGTTTGGCAAGCTAATTACAATGATTACACAATTCAACAAGTAACCAGAACACTTCTTCTATTCACAAATTAACCATATGACCGAACTTCACAAGACAAGTGCCAAAGTCATCTAACTCTCCAATTCCTATAAGGTGGAGAAAACACATAAGTTAACGCTCATATGAGTGATCAATACTTAATTTACATACTCTCCATGGACATTGATAATAGAGATTCGAGAGTTATAGAAACATAGCCTGGATATATAAAGCATATTTCCCATAGCTCTTTATCTACCAGGCGTCGCCGGTAGTGGATAAGCTTTGACGTCTTAGCATTACCCCGTAGCGTTGTATGTGTCACATAGTAGGAATGTCTTTGCAAGATATGAAAATATATTTCCATGGAGTTCACATATAGTATAAAACATGTTCAACAAAGCTTTGAATTGAACCCTTGTATAAAGTTCAAGTAATTTATGTATAAGTCACTCACCTCAATCCGAGCTTTCACACAAGTCCCCTATAGTAAACAAGTAATGTAAAAACATATTAGACATCAATAGTCATTCAAAACTTTAAGATAAACTTCCTTTTTACTCCATGTTATACCAACAAGATTCTAAGGTCAGGGTATGAGGTTAGGTTGAGATTTAACAACTTAAAAGTAATGTAATCGCCCACTTTTGTAGCAAGACCAATGCCCATAAAAATTAGACTTCAAGAGCTTCGAAATGACAGGTCATAGGTTAAAAACGGAGTTCGGACAACATAGCTATACCCGTTTAAAGTTGGACTTTTAGCTTCGGAAATATAGAGCTGCAGATTCTGCAGTTATACCAACTTCAACTCAAAAGCTAATTTTGCTCATGCAACTTTAAGACATAATCTTTACATATTTTGAAAGATATGTGAGTTTAGTTTCAAAATCAGAAACGGTACATTGTGACACTAGTTTCAACGTGCACTCCAAGACCAATTAGCAAATAAAATTAAGTCTAAAACCCACACAATTTACTAGGACCCAATGCACATACCAATTATAAGATAATCAATGATCTAGGATATTACATTGTAACATTAGTTTCAATTTGGTTTGGGGGTTATTTGATTGCGTGCTAATATTTGATGACTAACATTCTCCTTTTTGTCATCCTTTGAAATATTGGAAGTGTTGAAATATGCTCTTATGATAACTATTTTGATAAGTGTTTCGGTATTTCCTTCCATTTTATGCTTGGAAGCATGGTTATTAAGTATGGGTCCAAAGCATCATAACTTTGCCAAAAAAGATGATGCACTTAATAACACGAAAAATGCCATCTTGATTTAAAATTGCTGGGCTATGTAGGTTTGAAAGTAATTTGCGCAGGAAAAGGTAAAATTGACTTGACTAATATTTTAAGCTGAACCCGTGGTAGAATACTAGTCGGTACTTTTATGAAGGAGAAGGGTAGTCTCTCAATCTTTTAATAGAAGTAATTTTCCTTCAAGATGGGTATGAAGCCTAATGTTAGTCCCCTCAAAAGTGCATGAGCAAAATTTAACTTTATATTTTGCATCCTAGGTAACAAATTTGTTGCTACTCAATTCAATTTGTCGATATAACTTTATGAGTTTATTTTTATGTCCACATCGGCTCTGATTCCTCTCGAGGAATCTCTGTCACTTTTGGCTTTAGTCTATTGTGAGAGGCTACTGTCAGGTTCATCTTCGATTCTTGTGGAAGTGGTTCAACATTTGTCCTAGAAAGGGGTCTATTGAAAGGAATTTTTCCCATTATTTGTCTCTTGACTTTTGAGATTCATCTTCTTGGCTTTATCTTCGCGTTGCTAAGATTCTGTTAGAAGGAATATTCCTCATTTGTCTTCAGAGGCTCTCAATGGATTAGCTTCCTTTTGGCTTTTGCTTCCAAAGGCTTGTGTTGATCCCCTTTCTATGGGTTTGAATGTGTACCTGACATTTGCTTCCGTACGGGGACTTTTATTGAGACTACATTATGTTTAGGGCTCTCGAGGGTTTTCGTCCTCGTTTGTCTTCACGGGATCTTATTAAGGCTTTTGAGGATTTTCATCCTTGTCTTTTGTTATGAGCATCTTCATGTTGGTTATGCAAATTGAGCTGATGGTTGTGCAAATTGTTTTGGTTGTGCAAATTGAGTTAATTACCATTCTTTTTTCTTCAGCATTATGGATTTTACCTTGGAAACAATGGAATACTATGCTGGAACCAGATGCTCAAGATAAATCCGGCCCCAAATTGTTAGACACAAGTTGATGATTTCTTCATACTCTGCCTCCATGGTAGAATCAGCAATGCAAGATTGTTAGATATTCTTCCAACTTATGGCTCCACCTCCCAAGGTAAACACATATCCCGAGGTAGACTTTCTGGAATCCATATCTGACAAAGTCTGAGCCTGTGTATCCATGTGGTACCAGACTATCTGACTGGAATACTAACATATGATCTCTAGTTCTTTTCAGATACTTGAGTATATGTTTCACTGCAGTCCAATGTTCTTGCCCAGGATTAGACTGAAATCTACTAACCATGCCAACGGCAAAGCAAATGTCAGGTCTAGTACACAACATACTACAACTTGATGATTTGTAGTTGTCCTAGATGTTTGCTTGTGATGGGTTTTGTTTTTTTGGGCAGCATATTGCACCCAAGGGTTCAATTTTCCTTGGACTTTACGTTATAGATTCTACTGCTTTGTATGGCTTTAAATTGTGGAAATGTGGTTCTGTGTTGCAATTAATGACTTGCTTGGTCATATGATGCAGTTACTTTTTTATATCTCAACCGTCTGTGTTAAGAATATTTTTTTAATTTCTTTTTAAACTAGTACTTCTTCCTTTTGAAGGATTATGGTAGATGTTCCACATGATGTATCTTTTCGTCAATTTTGTTCAGAAAACACGCAGATATTTTGGAGGATTTCTGTCTATGGGCAGCCCATTGCTTTGAGCAATGTAATGTTTCGCTGCGCATTTTTAGGTATTGATCTTTTGATGAATTTATGTTTTGTGTATTTGATTGTTTGTTTAGTAGTTGAAAGTTTGTGTTATTTTTTTTAAGAAAAATAATTAATGTGGTGAAGTCATGTCACGATGGCAATATGAGTTTTGGGGAATCTTTTGGATAATATCAGAGTAATCAACAAGAAGGATGTGTAATTGACGGGTGGGCCAGTCCTAGTCCCTCTTGATTTGGTTAATCGTTGAGTTACCATCGACTATGATTTACTTGCTGTCTAGGATTTGGTGTTAGAAGTAGTGCATACCACATGAGTGAATGTCATTGGGATCTTACCTGGGGTGGTTGTTTCTCTTCATGATTTGTATATGTGGTTGTATACCATCTATTAACAGGAGATGATTTGAGGTAAGTGGTATTTATGTGGCTACTTTGTTTCAATTATTTCCTTTTTCAGTCTTTGGCGGCTTGTTTTTTCATTTTTTTTTCTGCATGTATTGATTTTTTTGAAATACATATTTTAGAACTTATAATGTCTCATTTGAATCATTGCAGAAGAATTGAATTTTACATATTTAACAGCCCACCGTTTTTGGATTTCACGGGCAAATATCTACTCTTTAGGAAAGTAGACCTGGCGGAACACCGGGGTTGTTATTCTTTGGTAATGTGGATGTGCAAGGCATTGGGAATTGGTTACCTTTTGTGCATAATCATCTATTGACTATGGTTAGGGACCCTAGGAATGATGTAAACCTTGGCCAATACGGGACTCCTGAAGGTTTAGTACGTTTTTTTTTTTCGGAATGCTGTAGGGCATCTGAATCAAGTAAGTTACTGCCCTAATTTTTTAATTCATCTCCAATAAAGTAATTTCAATAGCCAACTAATTTTTATTTTTTGAATATTGAAATCAGGGTTCGTTGCACTTTATGAGTGATGCAAACGTAATGATTGTTTTGGAAGATGAACTTCCTTGGGTATAGAGTGTTTAGTACATCATAGTATTCGAACAAGTGCACTAAATAAATAATCTAGGCATGACCTTCATCTTCCAGAAGAGTCATAACGTTTGCATCACTCATAAAGTGCAATGAACCAGTAACTTACTTGGTTCACATGCCCTAGAGCATTCCGAAAAAAACGTACTGAACCTTCAGGAGTCCCGTATTGGTCAAGGATTACACCATTCCTATGGTCCTAACCATAGTCAATAGATGGTTATGCACAAAAGGTAACCAATTCCCAATGCCTTGCACATCCACATCACCAAAGAATAACCACGCCCGGTGTTCCGCCAGGTTTAACACTTTCCTAAAGAGTAGATATTTGCCTGTGAAATCCAAAAATAGTGGGCTGTTAAAGATGTAAAATTCAATTCTCCTGCAATGATTCTAACGAGACATTATATGTTTTAAAGAGTGTTTCAAAGAAATCAATATATGCAGGAAAAAGGAAAAACATGCAGTCAAAAACTGAAAAAGAAAATAACTGAGACAACGTAGGTATATGAATGCCGCTTGCCTCAAATTATCCCCTTGTTGATAGATGATATACAATCACATATACAAATCATGAAGAGAAACAACCGCTTCAGGTAAGACCACTGTGATATTCACCCATGTGGTATTCACTGCATCTAACACCAAATCCCATACAGCAAGCAAATCATAGTAGATGGTAACTCGACGGTTAACCAAATCGAGAGGGACTAGGACTGGCCCACCCGCCAATAACACGTCCTCGTTGTTGATTACTCTGATATTGTCCAAAAGATTCCCAGAACTCATATTGCTATATCTAACACCAAATCCCAGACAGCAAGCAAATCATAATAGATGGTAACTCGACGGTTAACCAAATCAAGAGGGATTGGGACTGGCCCGCCCGCCAATAACACATGCCTCGTTGATTACTCTGATATATCCAAAAGATTCCCAAAACTCATATTGCTATCATGACATGACTTCACCACATTAATTATTTTCCTTAAAAAAAATAACACAAACTTTCAACCACTAAACGAACAATCAAATACACAAAAGATAAATTCATCAAAAGATTAATACCTAAAAATGCGCAGCGAAACATTGCATTGCTCAAAGCAACGGGCTACCCATAGATAGAAATCTTTCAAAATGTCTGCACGTTTTCCAAACAAAATTGGCGGAATGATACATCATGTGGAACATCTGCCCTAATTCTTCAAACAGAAGTAATAGTTTAAAAGGAAATTAAAATTATATTCTTAACGCAGACAGTTGAGACCAAGAACCACATTTCCAGAATTTTAAAAGCATACAAAGCAGTAGAATCTGTAACGTAAAGTCCAAGGAAAATTGAACCCTTGGGTGCAATATGTTGCCCAAAAAATCAAAACCCATCACAAGCAAACATCTAGAAGGACAACTACAAATCATCAAGTTGTGGAGAGAGAGAAGTTCTTTTGGATGAGAAGAAACAAAGAAGCTGTGATATATCTGCCACACACCTATCCATCTGGTTAGCCATTTGAATTTGCCCATTGGAGAGATAGAGTGAGCACACAATGGCAGAGGGACGAAATACGGGTTGATACGTTTGCCTTGGTAGAAGAATTAATGGATGGGTTTTTTTTAAGTTGGACCCATCGAAACCCACAAAATCAATGGGTTTATTAAGTTGACCCAATTAAAACCTATATTTAAATATGGGTAGATTTGGGTTAATTATAAATGGATGGGTTTGGGTGAAACCATGTTACTAGACCCAAATTTGGGAGTTGTGTGTTGGTTGTGTCTTTTTCGATTAACAGTACTCACCATACTTCCCATTCCATTGCACTAATCATCTTTGTAATGACTTTTTATTTATTTATTAAAGATGCGGTTGTAACTAATTTCTATAGATTTCCTTTTGATTGAAACGCTTGTAACCTCTAAACTTATTCGTACTTGTACTTAATTAAATTTGGGCCGGAGTGCCACCGATGTAGGTTGAACCAATGGGAACTTTGGTACTCCTTTGGGTATTATATTAAGTAAATGCGTGTTTCTTATTTCATATAGCTTTATTTAATTATGCTGAAAGCCGATGGCGTGATAGTTTTTTTTTTGTTTCTTATTTCAATGACTAAATGTTTCCATTCTTTGTTGTGAATTATACTTCTACTTGTTTCAACTACTTTGGTGTTAACAAAACAAGCTCTAGTGTGGACATGTAAGAATTTTTCAAATGAAGGGAGGGTTTTATTTGACAGGTTGTGCAATTCTGAAAACTGGGACTGTGTGGAGAATGTGAGGGAAAATGCAATCATGGAACGAAAAGATTGGATCAAGTTAAAAAATTATAATGCAAGTTAAAACAATGTATTACAGAAGCTAAATTGTAACAGCATAGGAAGAGATTACTTAAAAGTTTTCTATAGCTACTGGACTATTTTTTATTTTTTGTTTTTTGTTGGAAGTTCTTGTAGTTTTTTTTTCTCCCTTACTATTGGGGTGTATTTTAAACTTTTGCATCCTTGATGGAAGTTCTAATGCAGAATGATCTGTAAATAGGTTTGGTTTAGTGTCGACCCATGGTCGACTGCCCACTAATCGTTGCAGTTGTTTTTGTTCTAGAACATAATGAATTCCTAATGCCTAATGATGCTTAGAGCATCTCTATTGCAATAAGCAAATGTGTGTGAATAATCCAACTTAACGACAATGTTCAAAAAGCACCTCACATTGTAATAAGCAAAATTACAATTTTTTTAGCAAATAATCAAATTCCACCTATTCTATAACCAAATTTAACAACTTTTACCAATAATCAAAACTCAACAACCAAACCCAATAATCAAACTTAAAACTTAATAATTCAAAAACACTCCACATTGGAATCGTCTCATCGAGACGAATAATTTGGTGGGGTCGGGTGCGTGATTGGAACTTGTTTGTGGACATAGGTGTATTGTGTATTGTGGGGTTTTTTTGGTTTGGTATGCAAAAATAACCAATGTAAAGATATAGAGGTTGTTAAGTTTAATTATGAACGAAATGGATAATCAAATGCTGACGTGACACATTTTGGTTATTGATTTTGATTATTCCCATTGCGGATGCTCTTACACGTACAAAAATATCTTTTCCCCATACTTTTGTACATTTGCCCCCCCGTTCCAAGGGTGGTGAAAGGTTGGTATGATCTACTACTATTTTTTAGTGGTGTTAATAGGCAGAGAGAAAGGGTACTTACTAAAAGGTTAGTATGACCGTAAGGCCGAATTCAATAAGTAACTTTGCGAAATAAGTGCAGAACTGGGCTTGTTTGATAACCTAAATTCAGCACTTAAAACTGAATCAATTAAGTAATAAGTGATTTAGTAGGTTTGATAACTACATCTTACATTGCTTAACAAATTAAATGCCACATAAAATATAGGTCAAAAAGTTGAAAAAAATTAAGTAGCTTTGAGCTACTTAATTTTGACTGAATTTGTATGTACTTACATTCAATCATCATACTACCACCACAACCACTCCCATTAATACCTCCACCACTCCACCACCACCATTACCACCACCTCCACCACCACCATTATCACCATTACACCACCACATCCACGACCACCACTACTCCTTCACCACCACTCCTCCACCACATTATCACCACTAGCTCCACCACCACCACTTCCTCCACTACCACCACCACCAACTCCACCACTCCACCACCACCACCACCACTTCCTCCACCACCGTTCTTACCACCATTTCACCACCACCTACACCACTCCACCACCACCACCACATCACCACCACCAACTCCACCACCATTCCACCACCACCGCCATCACTACATCACCACCACCACTTCACCACCACCACCACTTCACCACCTCCACCACTTCACCACCATCATCACAACCATCACTGACACTCCACCACCACGACCACCACTACACCACCACCACTCCACCACACCACACCACACCACTCCTCCACCACCACCACTACTAGCACTACACCACCACTCCGACCACCACTCTACCACCTCCACCACCATCACTACACCACCACCACTCCTCCACCGTTACCAGAAGTATATTGTGACTGTTAGTAAATTAAGAAAGAATTGGAATAAAATTAATTCATCATTTTTTTAATTCAGCACTTAATATATTTTATCAAACAGCTTTTCAGCTTAAAAATTTCAGCATTCAGTTTCCAGTACTTAATTTTTCAGCTTTCAGCTTTCAGTTTTATCAAACAGCCCCTAACAGATCCACCATTAAATAAGATGCGGTACTGATCGAGCACTATGATCGAATGTCGTTCATTGCCGATTATGAGATCCGAACCATTGGATGCACAATTCGACGGCTCGGTGCGAACACCATTGCACAGAATCATCCCCAATTTAGTGTGTAAAATCACTGAGACCATCTTATTTAACTAATGTACTAAGAATTTTTTTGGGTTGATAATCAAATATTCGGGCCAACTCGACTAATTATTGGAAACCAATCTCACCGTCTTTTAGCCGTATACTAATGTACAATTCTTTTGGACCCATTTAAAGCAATCACAAGGCTCTGTATAATAATGTACAATTCTTTTTCCAAAAATGCTAAAGAAATGTGCACACATTTATTATAATATGGGCCACACACATTTAATTGTTCAGTATAAATAAAGGGAGTACTGAAAATGAACTACGATTTAGGCCTACATTTGGATCCTGTATGAATAATCCGAACCGTTCATAAATATTACTACATAAACTTTTGAATGGCCTTGCAAAAAGTCAGCCGTTAGATGTGTGTAAGTGATTGATCTGATCCTGAATTCTGAAACAAAACGGTGATGCAAGCAACTTCTTGACGGTGCCTTGTGATGATGCAAGAAACTTCTCATCTGCTTGTGCAGATTTTTCCAAAAACAAATACACTCCCTCCGTCTCCAATTTTTGAATTGTTTATACAATAGTGCTACCCACACAGCAATAATACATATACAGATCTGATGTGGGGTCCACTAAGAGTTCCATACAAACGATCCGAACCGTTCATTAAATGTAAAATATGTTTTTGAAGGGTTTTTCGCAAAAAATCAGCTTAATCCGATAGTTTTAGATGCTTGATTCAATCATTTAACTTTTCATTTGAAATTATGTTCTACATTTAATAAACGGTTCGGATCATTTGTGTGAGACCCGTAGTGGGCCCCACAATGGATATGTGTACAATATGTGTCTAAAAAGTCTGTGTCAATAGACTTTCCGTTGCTTATATGAGTTATATCTTATAATCTATAATATTTTAGGTGATTTTGAAAATTTTGTTTAATGGTACAAATCAAGAGCTATCAAATAAAATTTATATTATATATAAAAATATTACCAATTTAAAATTTGGTTAGGATGGAACGAGGGACTAAAAAATGGGACAGAGGGAGAAGAAAGGATGGAGCTAAGGGGAGTAGAAAATGCAATTATTATATACAAAAAAAATATTCTCCCCAACTTATATAGACTTGCCACCTCTAGAATTTTACATTATTTTTTGTTATATACTACTTCCTCTATCCCTAAATAAGTGTCCGGAGCCCAAAATTAGGCCTTACAAAATATGCATATTTTTCATTAAAAATTTTAATTTTTCTCACAATTTAATAGAACTCATTGCTATCTAATGATTTGTGAAAAGATTTGATTTTTTTAACGAAACAAATGCATCTTTTTGAAGGCCTAGGTTTCTGCGTTGGACACTTATTTAGGGACGGAGGGAGTAGTTCGTAATCCTCTTCTTTTTATTCAAGAAAGAAAACCCGAAAAAATACTTCAAAACTAAATTCAATGGGCCAAAATGAAGTATTATAAAAATAAAAAAAGGGGGGGGGGGGGGGGGGGTTTCTAAATTAAGGGGGAAAAAACTTCACACTAGAATGGAAGATGATTTTATGGCAAATTTCTTGAGCACATACGTTGAGAATGACATAGGTAGAAGTTTTGATGTTGATTTTATCATCGATGTTTTTAACGACACGAAAGAGCGTCGGGCACAATTCAAAATGTCTCACCTTAATAGATAAATTAAATTAAAATTAGTTTTTTTTGGCACTCTACGTGCATATGACAAACATCATTTACTATAATTTTTTATATGTAATTTTAATTTTTCTTAGATTCAATGACTTTTTTTTTATTGTAGCTCATCATTTTAAATTTTTACTACCGTAATATATATTCCGCCACTGCTAGAATAAAATCCTACCAAAGAGTAGTCAAATACTTGGCTCATAAATCACATATATCAAGACAAAACCAGTCAAACTGAAACACACGAACGGATTTATCGAATGCATCATTGTCCAGGTAAAACATTGGGTATGCCAATAATACCTCGATACAGTAATCACCACTCAATAGAAAATTTACAGTAAAGTCTGGATAAAATACAGTAGGAGTACTTAGCACAGTTAACGGGAAGAGGAGATCTTACCGTTTATGCCCTCGTACTCTAGAGATTACTATATTATTTCACACGTAGAGGAATGCTCCTCCCTTTTACAAAAGACCTTTTGTAAGAGGGAAAAAAGGCCTTTTGTAAGAAGGAGGAGCCTTGCTTCAGAAGCACAAAATAAATTAGATATCATAGAACTATTAAATAGAGTAGACAATCAAGAGTAATCAGACAACGATATGCTCTAATCATCCGACACGCTAGCGAGTCGCCCAGCCCGCACGCCAGTCCCTCTGGGCGGCCGAAACGCCATCGCCCAGACCTGGTCCGTATGGTTGGTCAACGTCTGCGCAGCCGTTCTCATTTTAAGATCCCACAGCTTCACTGTCTTGTCGCTTGAGCCTGTCGCAATCGCCGCCCCATCTGGACTCACATCAACGCTCAAGACCCAGCTAGCGTGACCCGACATAGCATTAATCAAGCTCTTTCCCTCTGCGTCGTACATGTGAACATGGGCATCGTCGGAGCCTGAAAAGAGGACTCCTGCATCGACAGGCGAGTACACAAGAGAACGGACAGGCATGAAGTGGCCTTCTAAATGGTGGAGGAATTTGGCGCGAGTCGAAAATAGAGATGGTGCCGTCCATTGAGCCACAAGCAAGTTGTTTTCCATCTGGACTCCATGCGACTGAGGGGACAAGCTTCTTGTTCCCGCTTTGTCAGAGGACTTTAACCCTTCCGGGCGAGGGATGGATAAGGAGGCAATCAGCTTCCATTCGGCTGTGTCCCACAGTTTGACGGATGCACTGCCACCACCAGCTACAGCTAGAGTGGTTCCCTGAAAACATAAAACATTGGGGGTAAGCTGCCAAAAGAACAACTATTTTTACGCAAGTGAAAATCTTGATCAACTCTAACCATTCATGCTAAGCCAATGATTTGGCGGCCAAATATATTATAAGGAAGCAAATAAACAAACACAGATTATGGAGGCTTCAAAGTTCAAAGGGCAAACTAGATCTGAACTTGCAAGCCACTGAACATGGGTAATATTATTATCATTATGTCATTCATAGGCCAACCAGGCCGGGGATGAGCGTCTGGTCCACATTGCTCCACCGTGTTGCCAACTTGAGTTAGTAAGATATTGGGTCTTGAAAGTGGGATCTTGTATAGTGTACGATACAAACATAAGGGAAAATGACGGCTAAAGACGTGTTTTGATAATTAATACCCGTAAATGACATTTTCAGCATTAACAAATGCTCTTAACTTGTTCTTAGCGGGTATTGATTCAAGATTTCAGCACAGCTTTGTATATTCTCTCTCGCTTAAGGTTGCAGATGTGCAGTTTAATGATCTTATTACAGGACTGCTTTGTTGTTGCTCATAAGGCTCAATCTCTTTTTCTCATCATAGTTTGTGTTACTTTTCATTAGCAACCACCATTCGGATAAGAGAACAAGAGAAACAGTGGGGCTATTCTCGAGCATTATTCGGGTAAGGAGAATTGACTCGAGTTCAAGTGGAAAGCCCAATTCCATGAAATGACTCATTACTATTGTCCAGCATGGTTTTAAATTGCGGTCGCTGTTAGCGTAACGGTCGCAGTTTGGAGTAATGGGTATCGGGGTCAATGTGTAACGAAAATAGGAGCCCGTAGTCGTGAATTTTTTTTAAAACTCTAGCAAATACTAAAAAAACCATTGATACACATGTTCTAACCTTATTTTTGACAAAATTGGATGTTTTAGCGATCATCTTACCAACATTTGACTTTTATAAGTAGTTTTGTTAGTAAGATTGGATCAAAAGTTGCGTTTTGAGTCAATAAATGCTGATATTTTTGTAAGGAATGGATTTTGAGTATCTAACAAACTAGGATTGGTACTATGATAGATATGTATGCAAATCCCTTTATTTTTAGCCATTAGGGTTTATTTTTTATAAGTTACGTATGCAAATCTCTTTAATTTTTTATCAAAGAAAAACTCTAGTTTTCTAAATTTTTCAGTCACACTCTCCCGCTTAATATAAATATTAGGAAAATAATTCTAAACTAATGGGTACACAATTCAACTCCAGGGACATTGCAATCTCTCATATTCCGAATGCTGATCGAGTTGGTCCATTCAACAAGATAACATCTCACAAAGCACAATAGAAAGTCGCATTTACAGAAATAAAAGGAACATTTTACAAATCACAATACAGACATTAATAGATCGACCTAGTAAACCACTCAGCAGAATTCTACGAACGACCCGACTTCAAATGTATATATAGGGCATGGAAAACCTTACACAATAATAGCAAGCTGGAAATACTAGCCGAGTATGATTTACCTTCCAAAGGAAACACGCCATGGTTTTATTTAGCACACATATAGACAGGTACCGGACACTTGTATACGTACCCGTACGTTCCAGACACTCCTACTCGAATCTATGTAACATAACTCAGAAGGCGGCTCTTTTCCCCTTGTGCTGCTCACACCTCATCCTTCCACGGACAGGTGCTCTATGGCAGATGGACCCATTCCCTGTGCTAGCTCCACATATATCTGATGAAATTCCTCCAGTGTCATACAAAGAAGTGAAACTATGAGACGTCCCTCCGGTATCGCCCCCCTTGCCTTTATGCTGCCAACATCTTTTTAGACCTTCAGCTGGCGGCCTTCTGCAAGCGGAACCATCAACCAAGGTAGCTCCACAAGTAGAAGAATAATAATCTTCTTTGACAACACTTTTATATGGGACTGTTTGACGAGTGCTCGAATTACCGTATGGACTATCAAACACAGTACTGGGTAACTTGGACTCATTAGCCCTCCTCCATTTGTGTTCCTCACACCTCTTTCTTCCTACCACAGCCAGCTTCGTGCAGAAAGTTCCATTGTCTAAATCCACCCCACAAATAATGTCTAACTTAGTGCTGGTAACAGACTTCTCAGAGTAAACAGGAAACTGTGGTTTAATTGATTTAGGGGCTTCCAAAACTGGACCATGAACATAATGTGGAGTTTTCCCATTGGTTACTGATTCCGAAGAAAGAGATCCTGTGATTTTTCTACCTTTGTGATCTTCACATCGTACCCTGCCTTGGACTGGTGGTTTTCTACACACACTGCCATTATCCAAGGTGACTCCGCAACTAGGAGAGGAGTTAACAAGCGATTTTCCTTCCGTCAACAACTTTTTTGAGGCGAAGTCATTAATTTTCATCCCTTTGTGTGCATCGCACCGTTTCCTCCCTCCAACAGGTGGACTTGTACAGACAGATCCATGACCCAAGGCCACCCCGCAAATATTTGAATGGTCGTCAATGAAACCTAAACTGGGTATAACAAGTCTAGGCTGTGATCTTCCAAATTTGAAAATTTGAGGAAGGAAATCGTTGCTCTTCCAATCAGTATATATTCTGGAACCATCTTCCCATGAAAGTGGCTTGCAAGTGTCAATTTTTACATCAATTTTATTCTGATCTAAACGGGAGAGCTTTTTGGCCTTAGACAATGGAACTTTCTGCACGATACTGCTTGAAGTACTTCCTTTAAGTTTTTGGAGAACATCTCCAGGGCGACGAACACCATTATTGCCTTTGTTCCATGCATAATCATAGGTCTTAAGCCGTTGAGTTTCTGTTTCTTTAGCCTCCGCCTTATTTTTCATCTGTTTAAGAATTAAGAAATGTAATAAGAAGCACAATTAATCACTTCAAATTTGCTAGCATCCACTGTTGGCTTATCACAGAGGAATGAGCTTGTTTCCCACATCTTGAGGAGACAACTAATTCTAAACATGCACAATTGCACATAAGGTCTTAGTTAAGATGTATCCATGCACAAAGCAATCACAAGGTATCAAACATTACAACATGGACACTAAAACTCGACATAGACATAGCAACACGCGATTTTGAACCATCAAAGGACACAAAACGACAAGCCTGAGACGCCTTAAAAATATACAGTAGTAAGTTTACTACTATTATCTCTTATATTGGATAGTGTCTTCGAAGTTAAAAATAATAATTCAGATAGTCACCATAAATTCATTCCATAAATATCAAGATTCGAAACACGATTGACCCATACATCTTGTACATGTCTCAAAGTGTGCTAAGAGTGCAAATTTTTTTCTTCTAAAGAATGTGAGTGTTAATATGCAGAGAAACATCACATAGGTTTCTTTTGGGGGTAGGGTTGGCAACGGGGCAAGTAGGGGGTGGATACCACTATCCCCGTCTCCGATCCCCGAACCCAAATCCATCCTCATCCCCTCTCTGATCCCCACCGGAAAATTATTTTTACCCTCCATCCTCACTCCAAACGGGGAACGCGGATCCCCGTTTCCCCACGGGGATCCAACTAGAACTACAGGCAAAACCGGTATTCTTAATCCGGTATCCCTCTAGCAAGACGCCAAGAACAAACAACACACGTAGAGCTCTTTAAAGCTTCAGTTTCTCAGTCTCTCAACACGACGCTATTTCATAAGTTTTCGACGTGAACAATATTTATCAGACGTGAACAATATTTATCTGACTAGAACTATCGATTTGAGCTCTTCTTTCTACTAATTTTCTATCTGTGGTAAGTGAATTCAATTAGGTCCCGTTTGATAACAGTGATAGATTGATGAGATTCGTAAGGAGATGAGATTAAGATTGGTAATGAGAAGGGATTGTTAATGAGAAGAGATTGATAATGAGTATATTTGTTTGGGATGAGATTAGATGATGGGATTATTAATATCATGTTTGTTTGATACTAGATTAAATGATGGGATTGAATTGATAGACAAAATTGATAATGAAAAGGGATTGGTAATGAGAAGGGATTTGGATTGGACTATGAATACCAAATCCCAAGGAGTATTGCTAATACCTCTAAAGTCCGGCTTCCTCATTCCATGGAATTCACAATCCGGAGCCATTTGTGTTACCAAACAAGGGATTAATAGTCCCAAGGGACTATTAGTCTAGTCCCATGGCTAAATCAAGTTATCAAATGGGGCCTTAGTTCTATGTTAATTGACAGTGAGTTTTAGTTTCTTTCTTTCTTCCTCACTTATGTATACATAGTACTCCTATATAACTTTCGTTTATGTATATAACTTATATATCCGGTCCACACCTTCCATTTTCCGATCAAATTTCGATGATCTGAGCCGCTCAATATGTTCAGAACGTGATCTTAAGGGTACTCGCGAAAAATCGGCAAAAAACCCTTAAATACAAAACTATTCAGATCAAGCCCTTCCCGAAACCCTTCAATAAAAAACTACATTCAGATCAAGCCCTTCCCGATCATTTTTTTTGCCGATTTCTCACGAGTACCTTTAAAATTACGTTCTAAACACATTGAACAGCTCGAATCATCGAAATTCGATCGGAAAATGGGAGGTGCGGACAGGAATCAGGTCAGGGATCCCTGACCTAATTTGGACTGTATTTATATATAAACGGGGCGGGGACATGCTCATACCCATCTCCTAACCGTTCTCCATTTTTTTTAAAAAACTATCCTCATCCCCTACCCGATCCCCGAAAAATTCCCGAATCTCCTACCCATTTGGGGCGGGGAATGGGGTGGGGCGGGGCGGCTCGGATTGTCATCCCTATTTGGGGGTATAGAAGTGTTGTCAAACTGTCCCCTAAGTGTCCGTGAACTAAACAGAACATCACATCATCGCTGGTTTTCATCCTAAGAATAAGAGACGTAATTGCTGCCGCGTTTTCAAACCTGTATCGACCGTTTGTGCTCATCTTCTATTATCCAAGGAAGATCAAATTGCACCATCTATTAACCAAGGAAGTTCAAGCACTTTTAGAAGAATGTCGAAAAAATGAAGATATACTTACAGGAGCCCATCTATACACGATGGAGTAGCCCTTGGAAAAGGCCTGCGAAAACAGTCCATGCCCTTGTTGGGGATAACCATTCATCTGACCATTGGAGTTGCCATTCTCTAAATGATCGCCGTCGCGCCCATAACACTGCAGTCTAGTCCTAATATTGTCAGTTTGTCCAACGTAAGTGGGACGTATGAGGTGTGGATCAAGATTTTCGGTCTTACGTCGTGAATGAGCTCGTGGTACTATGCCAAGCTCATAAACCCCTGGACATGAAGAACAGTTCGGGAGATTGTGAACCCTGTATCTCTGTGCTCCTTCTTTCCCCAGGGAGTGGTCTTCCCAATCAGAATGCCCGACGAGAACCTGCACGAATAAATACATGGGAAAATTCAGAAAGTTACCTTATAACAGAAAAACAAGCTTCAAAATTAGTATCTTCAACATTGTCTTGTTGACTTGTTATACAACCTTGGATAAAACTCAACCCCCAAAACTAAGTATTTGGAGTAACGGTGCCGTCATGCTTCTATGTTCCGAGTTACTTTGATACCGAGGGTGGGGCTTCACTTTACACCCTCCCTTACACACAATGTGCTCATCCAGCAGCGCCTGTCCTGTGTAGTCCAGAGACACTCATCCTATCCTTTCCTGATACCTAAAGTCTTGGGTGGAGCTCAAAAAAAAAAAAAAGCTATTGGAGCAGTGTGTCCTCTCACGTTTATATGCTTCATTTTACTTTGGTACCCAGGCTACGTGTGACTTGGCTTCACTCTCTAATTCACGGTCATTGACATGAAAAAGACTAACTTGCCGATAAAAGTTCGTTGGATTAAGAATATATGAAAGAGTGCTATTATATACAACTACGAATTTGCTATATGCAGCCAATTCATAAGAGGAAATTTTCAAATTCCTTCCTATGAATTGGCTGCATATAGCAAATTCACAGTTGTATTTAGGGGGGCCTATATGAAATTCCTTCACCCAAGTTTCACAAATGCTCTCACATGAAGGCTGGACAAATCGATAAATCTTTCTCTCACCCTTTCGTGACTTGAATTCTCACTTATAAGAGTGTCCCCAGAGGCATTATCAAGACGATATATTCAGTTATCAATGTTAGTCCAAAATAAGGCTCGCAATGGTATAATCAAACTTACCAGCTCCTTAAGTTTTGGCATTTTGATAATCAAAACTAGCAACTTTTTATCTTTGGATGATAAAATTTAATGGGGACCACACACTCCCTATTTTCTTTCTCTCTCCTAGGCTAACCAACTTACATTTATTCCCAAATCTATCTCTCTACTAAAAAATGGTTTTTGATTGGGGAAATACTACAATACACACTAATTATTTGGGTGTGTATCATATGCACCCCCCAAAATGTTATGATTATAGAGAAAATGTTACGAATCGTATTGCTAAAAAGTTACAAATCGTATAAAGGTTACGAAATATACCAAAATATTATGAATCATAATGAAAATGTTACGAATCATACTGCTGAAAAGTTATGAATTTTATAACAAAAGTTACAAAATACGCTAAAATGTTATGAATGAACCATAAAATAGGTGCATATGTTACATTCTTTTAAATAGTGTGTATTGTAGACTTTCTCTTTTGATTTTGAACCATTGTGGGTCTTTACATTGTTAACCAAAAGATGAGGTGACAAATTTTGATTATCCAAATTTAGTAAAGCCATTGAAGATACCCTAAGGCGCGTCTCCGCCTCATACAATTGTATTCCGTACAATTCTAGGTAAAATTTCACCCCGTGGCTCCACCCTTGCCCATCGAATGGAAACATTTTACTTTTGGCCTTAATTTCAAAGAAATGACTATCACAGCAAGTACAACGAGTGTGATAATCAAAAATCCCTGGACACGGTCTCAAAAAAAATTTCTCTATCAATCTCTCTCCATATTACTCTCAAAAACCTCCCACCGAACACAATTTTGAGAAAGTCCTCAATTGATTGTCTAAATTGAGAAGAAAGAAAGCCAAGCCAAGCCTGTCAGTGAAAAAGTAAAGGTAGAAAAACTGCTTATGTATGCATGTATCTGTATGGAGAGAGAGAGAGAGAGAGAGAGAGAAAGAGAGAGAGAGACCTTCCAGTCGGAGTCGGAGAAAAGAGAGTCGTGTTTGGGGTGTGAACAGTCTTCTCTATTCAACCTGTCGCTGCTCAAGGACACTACCTGACACTCCATTTCCTCTCTCTCACAATTGAAAGGCAAACAAACGGGAGTCAGTGAGTTACTCGCGCCGTTTAAATAGCGCGCTCATAGTTTCTCACAATTCCAGTTTTAACCCTCGATAGGAATCGTCTATGCTAAATAGGTCCCCCGGCAGCAATGTCCCAAGACTCACCCAACTCCCAACCTGCCCTCTATAATTTTTCAGTAACATCCTTCGATTTCGCTCTTAATTCTTGCTTATACGCTTCTATTCTCAATCTTTACTTTTGCGGATTTAGAGGCTGCACACATTAACATGAGTAATAATAACCTTCAAAAAAAAATTAAAACTTCACTAGGTAGAATACAAATTTTGAACCAGTTGAAAAAGTATAGGAAAAGGGATGAAGTTAGTTGGAGTTATAATCTGACTTGAAACAATTTTATAAGACCAACTTTGACTCATAAACAAGTTATGCAACCTTTTCTATCTTAATTTCATTTTTGAGAAATTGGGCTTAAACTTTTATACTTGGAAATCTGCTACTGCCACGTTAGTTTTATGGAATCTTTTCTGCATGTCCACACAGTGATTTATTTTTTTTCGAGAGTTAAAAAGGATGGGATATGGTAAAAGAAATTTAAAAAAAAGGCATAGAAAAACACAACTCAAGACATAACTATATCCGGAACCATTCGATGTACATGGTTCTAGCATTGTTTGAAAGAAGTGTGGTTTAGAAATACAAATTTCTCATGTACAAGTATACACTATTTTTTCCTTTCATGTTTTTCATCCATCACAATAGTGGAGTATCATCTTGTTCCTTACCTGCGAAGGAAACAAGAAGTGCTAAGGCCCCACCCCTCGTTGGGGCAATAATTCCATATGCTTTCCCATTGAGTTGAAAGCTTGGATCAAAAGAGGCTCTGAAGCACTAAAGTTTTTGTAGCGTATGAGGGAAGACTTCAATGATGTTACTCATCAATTCTAAAAGTATGGTTGGTACACTGCACCCATGTGAATTAGTCGCATCCAGTTGAATAGTACTAGCAATAATTTTGGGGTGAGTGAAAAAGAGAAGAGGCCAAGAGAGCTCATGACCGACGAATCAAAAAAGCAGAAGAAAAAGAAATTGCGTGTGGCGCAATCTTCTAACAAAACTGGACCAACTGGTTCAATAGATTAACCTGCAAAACCGTTTTACTATGGAAGCCGGGCTATTTCTCAAAATCCGGCAAGAACAAATGGTTGAACCGGTCAACCACCGATAAATGACATGACAACGTCTAATTCGTGCTATGCTTTTCATTGAAGGAACAAAACTGAAATAAAATGAATTGATACATTTGGAAATTTAATTACAATGCCAGGATTCCATATATTAAAAATAAAAGAAAAAGGAAGTAAAGAAATAAACCAAAAAACCTATAAAATAAAATAAAAACTTTAATAATATGAATCACACTACAAAATGGACACTAATTTACAAAATTAAGGTAAGTGGGAGTACACTATGACCTAACTAAGTACGAAGACTTACCCATCAATCATATGTACCTAGATCTCCGTCACGTAGTGGTTTTTTTTTATCCAAGTGATATTTCAGTTGCTTGCTTGCTTTGTGCAAGGAAATAAAGGATTTCTCAGTCAAATTCCTTCGCAGTTGTAGGCACCTGTCCTCCGCATAAGAAGCCGATCAGGTAAAAGCCCCAAATATTCATTTTCTGGTTCATCGTTCTATTTAATATCATGAATCGTGAGAGCCTTGTACCATCAAATTTATACGCTTAGTACTGTCTGCGCGCAGGATGTCTCCTTTAAATCCAATCTGGGATTATAAATAAGTTCAATGTATCAGGAACTTATTTCAAACTACCTCAAAACTGTTCTATTAAAGCAGGGAATGGGCAAAATCATATCCTCCTTTGCTTGGTGAAAAAATTTGAGAGGACAGACACATTTCAAGTGAGATAATCTTACCTCTATTGGAATATCGGGGGAGAACCACCTCAACAGCACTCCAAGATGTACAACAGCAGGAATCAACTTGAAAAGCAATGGGGTAGTCACCTGCAAACTATTTTATGAGCATATGTCGATACTAGCTAAGATTTATTCAGTAAACAAACTTCTAGCACTAATTTCTTTGGCTGAAAAAAAGAATTAGGGAACATGACTACAACTTAAAATATTAACAAACAGATTTTTAGCTGTCTATATTAGAATTACCATGTGCAAGCTTTAAGAAAAACTCATTTAAAACCCACATGGAACTCATACAGCCTGCAATAGGTGGGATCAGAAGCAGGGAATCCTAAGGATGCTCCCGTAGTTAATCTTTTGCATAGAAGAGAATGCTGTTGGTCAAGCTCTAGACATCAGCTAGTAGTGTCCAGCAAACAAAAAGAAAGAATCGAACCCAAAACAGCATCACTGGAAACATAAATCAGAATAGCTTACGCACCAGGCTGAGAGCTGTTGTCCCCAGCAGCAGCAGATACAACTTACCCTGCATTGGTTTCAAAACGTTAGGTACTATTAAACAATTGATAGGGCGTTACAAGAAATCGCACACTGAATACCAATTGAAGCCAGCCTTTTAGGCATGAAGGTTCATAACAGTAAAAAGTTTGATGCATTAGCTTACTCACATTGTAATCCATGTAAGCTAATGACTTTCTCCAGAAGAGCGTCACAAGCTTCTTTTGATAAAAGGATTTAAGCACAAGCTGGAAACAATCCACTAAAACCATGCTACAGATTTAGGAATTACCTCGACTAGATGAACATTAGAAGCACGACTTAAGAGAACAAAAGCAAATTCCCCAATTTGCGCCAGAGACATTCCAACCTACAAATATCAAGTAACTAAGGTCCCTCTGTTGGCAGGTACAGTCATCATCAAGGGGCAAAATAATGTAACATGAAGGAACAGGGTATCCTTACCAGCAGTGAAGTCTTGTTATTGTATCTGAATCCCTTGACCACTGTGGCAACCACAACAGTTTTTATGATGATCACCAATATAACAGCAGCTAGTAAAATGTCAATGTGATTCCAAAGGAAGTGAACATGTATAAGCATCCCAATGCTGGCAAGGAACAGCGCGGCAAATAAATTGCGAATTGGCTCAACCTAAAAAAGAAAGAAAGATTAAATGAATTCTAAGTCAAGATCAAGCACGGACAGTGCTTCAAAGTAAAGGTCACTAGCAAGCAAGCTATTTTAAATACATAAAACGAATGAATACAGAGAGTTCATGTAAATTTGAAGCATAACTAAAAAAAATTGTTAAACAAATGAACCCACCAACATACCACCCAAGTATGAGGAGGGAGAGAAGAAAAGAGAGATTCATACATGGCAAACATCAAGCTGAAATTAACGTTTCCCAACAAAGACACTACAGGAAGATTGCTAAATCTAGGACTAGGAACCACCATGTTCAACTAATGCTTTCCAATTCTTGCACGAGTAATCCACATAGTAGTGGGCTCATGGTTACCCCAGAATTATAATCACTTAACTAGTGTATAACTAATGTAATCAGCCACCTCTGCAACTTCTGATAAAGAGCAAGCAACTAGGCTATATTACCTGTTCAAGTGTATGTTGAGCAAATTCAGTAGTTGATATCATTACTCCAGCAGCAAAGGAGCCCAGTTCAAGACTTAGACCCAGCTTATCGCTACACTGGAAGGACACAACAATCCAAATTATACACAATACATAAAGGTGTGTGCAAGGGCAAAGTGTTTGGAAAGATGGTGGGCAGGTAAATAATTTGTTGGAAAAGTCTTCAATCAAGATGGGATGGGCAGAAATTACATGTTTCCCATTCCAAAAAATTTCAGACTGCCCAGGAAAGTACGTTGAACACAAAATAAGAAATGTTTGATACAAAGGGAATTGGTAAACGAGGCTTTACCCAGGCAACTACCAAGCAGAAAGCCACTGCCGCCAATTGATAAAGTTCATTAGTCTGCAAATAAAGATTTAAAATCAAGACCTAATAAACATATAGAAACTGCAGCAAAAAAAGTACATCGACCATATTGTCACAGGGAAAATGTACCTGCGATGATAGGCTAATCATCAGCTTCAAAAACCAAGGTACACAAGTCCGAGAGAGTATTGATAAAATGGCCAAAAATGCAATCAAAACCACCAGCCTGAAAACAAGACATTTTATAGATTGAATTCAAATACATGATAAGCAGGAGCCAGGAGACAAGCATTTGCTAGCTAATCCGAAAAATTTGGAAACTACACACTTAAGTACTTAACCACCATCATAGATGCCAACAGCCAAGGGCATCAGAAATGTTCAATTTGTGATCGTACAAAAGATTTTTATTAAATCCCCAAAGCCATCAATGTAAATGTAGAGCCAGCCCTCAAAGATTTTATTCTATCGAATCCACTAAGACACAAATTACTAAAATTGTTCAATAAAACTTTCACAAATTTGATTTGTTTGTTGCAGTATGATACTTCATTCACAAGGGCCTAAAGACACTAGAGCTGTTTCCACTTATATGTATGATGACACGTGTTAATTATTAACTGATTCACTTGAGTTTCTAATTCCATCTCAACATGGAGGATCTAATTCGAAAGGGGAAACAGGGATAATATAGAAGCCGATTAAGATCACATTTCATTATAGAAGCCGATTCTTCAGGTTTTGTTCTTACGATTTTGTCATGGATATGACTCCTTGAAGAACACCAGAAGTACCACCAAGAACTGGAAGCAAAGCAAACAGCAAGCCAACAGCGCAGTCCTGGTAATAACAAACAACTCAAAATTAGGATCCAAAACAAGATCAGAGAAAGATCCTAAGCAAGATAAAGTTGTAATCTTCGTTAATTTGTGAATAGCCAGTAGAAACTAAGCATTTTTAGATAAATTATAACATCTACAATAGAATAACAAAGTGAGAGGATGATAAAGACCTGCAAGATAAGGGTACCAATTGTTATCTGTCCATGGACGGTACTCATACTACTTTTTTCCATCAAAAACTTCAAAACCTGTGAATAAAACAAAGTCACATTATTCCTCACATTGCTAGAAGAAAAATACTTTACGATTAAGAAAGGGAAAAAATAAATGCTGATGGGCTGGAAGATAAATTAGAAAGAAGCAAACTACGTTATACAAGAATTGGCTAATCAGCTCTTCTGCTCTCATTTTTAAAAAGCCAGGAAAACTAAACCAAAACTCCAAAGTAGATGTAACCTTTAAAAAGGATTGAGCGAGGCCAAAAACATCATCGTCACAAGAATACTGCTACTGGCGTAAAGATATTAATAGAAACAAAAAGGCCCCACATGCAGGCATGAAAAGGCATGGCGAATAAAAGCAGTACATAGTACATACCAAAAAGAAATAACTTATTACTGATAGTTTTGGAATAATAGGTAAATCAATAAATCCTGGTATGGTAGGAACTAGAAAGTTACTTGTCAAAAAACTTGACATGCTAGCAAGCAAGACCAAAATGCTAGTAGTAAGTTTTGATGTATAGAATTCCATTACGTAAATAGTCCACATAACTTAAACCAAATTTTCTGCGTATAATAGCACTAACAGCACACCACAAATTTCGTAGTGTTGGCTAAAAATTTACAACTAATGAGTCAATATATAAGGAGTTATTTGAAGATACTCACAACAGCTGTTGATGACATAGACAAGAATACACCGATAAATACTCCCTCAGACAATTCACCACCGCATAGCTGCACACAGCCATAAATATCATAAGGTCATGCCTAAGATAATTGAAAGAGTAAACAAAACGCAAGACTAATAAGTTGTTTTTTTCAACACTTTATTCGGAGACGAGGTACCCCTCCAAGGCAATGTCACTTTGTACCCACCCCGACAAAAGGATTAGACATACCGAGGCTGTTATTCCACACAAGCACATAAATAGGAATATCTGGAGCAAGCCTCCTAAAACAGCAACTGCTCGAACGATGCGAAGCTGCAATGGTAAAGTGAAGGATCAATACAGCCTACAAGTCAATGACATTAGTAAACCAATTATATGTTCAGGAAAAGCAAATATCTGCTAACCTTCGCAGTGGAGAACTCCAGGCCCAAAGCAAAAAGAAGAAAAATAACACCAAATTGAGCTACTGTTTCAACCTGCATGCAACAATGAGAGGATCAAAGTTTTATGTGAATGCAAAGAAATACGGAGCCTAAGTCTGAAGCTGTATCATGACCATGTGAAAATTGATTAAGTACGACAACTACAATCGAGCACCATTATCACAAACAAATTTTCCCTTATCTTCTTCCCAATTGGAAAGAAGATGACCAAAAAGACTCTGCTTCAACAGAATATGCATAATAAGAATGCCAGAAGCTAATTGCATCAGTTCCACAAAAGTGTGGATTTAAACAGCCAGACATGGTGGATGGATTCAGCAATTACACACATAAAATCATGTCATTGCCCACATTCCATGTAATACTTGTATTAAGAAACACTGTGACCTTAAACTCTCCTCTTGAACATCCTCAAGAAAGCATTCAAATTTACTAGATTAAGTGGATCGAGGACGATGACAAACTTCAAATAAATATTCTAGTTGTTGGGCATCATAGAGACAAAAAACATACTTGCACCAGTTCACTAACAAAATTAAACCCTCCAGGTCCAATTACAGATCCTGCTAGCAAATATCCAGTAATAACCTGCAAAATTCAAGAACATACATAAGGTCCGCAAAACCAATGATAGCAAAAACAAATCGGCAAAATTGTATTTCGTCCATGATCGCAGCATGGAACAAGAAGTAGAGGGCCAACCGGTTGTCCAGCACAAGCAAACGCAATGCCACCACATGTTGCAAATACTATGACGATAACAAGGTCCGAGATTAACCTACAAAGTAGTTTATTGAACACTTTGAATAAGCTAATATTGCAGGTTACCAGTAAAACAGGTGCATGAGAGAGAGAGAGAGAGAGAGAGAGAGACCTTAAGTCCAACTGTAGCACCGGATACTTTGACTTGAGATTTGATATGATAAACACATTATCCTGAGCAGAAACCCACAACAGATGGATCAGTACTTCGTGAGGTTGTCATCTATTTTCTTAGCACTTAACAAGAAACCAAATGCGATGCGAACCCTCTAAAAATAGCTACAAGTCGCACCTTGCGATCTATCAATGTTGGCATATCTTCTGCTCGATTCTCACTGTCCAAATTGAAAACATCCTGAAGCTGAAATGACCTGTCATGAGACTCATAAAGATGGGCTATAATCAAATCTCAATGATGATAATATGGTCTACCATATTAATCAACTGCTTCCATTGGAGGTAAATTCTAAACAATCTGTCATTTCATTCTTTTTTTGTTCTTTTTTTTTTTTTTTTGTCATACGTTATAAATGAGCGGGGATTAGCGGGGTGTTAGTATGTTAATCTGTCATTTCATTCACTGGATAGAAAGACATACTTCTCCTCCTTGGTGTCATTTTTCTTGGACTTAACTCTAGCAACAGTTTCCAAAACTGCCTGACAAAATTAAACAAATTAGATTCAGCAAAACACAGTAGCCAGGATTTGGTAATGCAAGGATTACATAGAACATGTATTGTCGTAGCAAAGGAGCATCTATTACCGATGCCCACATGTGAAAAACAACACAAGTTAAAAAAAGAGAACTGTTTGGCTTGCCATATATTCTTCCCAAATTACTCTAAAAGATATAGTACCAGTCTTCAGATCACTAAAAGAATAAAGAAGGAAGAGGAAGAAGAAGAACACTGCCAACCTGCTGTTCATTAACACTGTTATTAAAGCTCCCAGGATCAGTGGCTGAAACAGACAACTGCAAGAGTTAGGAAGCCCTAATCACTCATTCTTGGATAACAAGAAGGCAGTGTTTGGTTCATTGGTGTTAAGCTAGACTGGAATGTTTATTCTCATTGGGTGGCGAAGGAATCACCATTCAGTTATTACATCTATCATTCCAGCCAACCAAACACTACCTTAGAGAAAATATCATCTACATCATTGCATCAATTATCCTACCATGGATGTAAAAGATAGAAAAACAAATTCAAAGATCCAACCAAATAAGACAACTACTTTTTTAACCAGACTATCAATACAACCACATTTACCCCACAGGAATGAACAAAATGTAGATAAATAAATACCAGTATCTGCTATTGTGTGCAAGTAGAAACTGTTTTATTGGAAACGATAACAAGGAAATATTTAAGAACAGTTCCCTCTCCGCTGTTAGGTACTCCGTACATTAAAGCATCTCCAGCCCTTACTCACTTTTTTTCCATTTCAACACAAAATTCGAGTAAAAAACACCTCAAAATCCACTCCATTTCTTTACTCAAACTTATATCAAAGTGAATTCTACTCAGACTTTTCACCCAAATCAAGAGAGACTCAAATCCTTACTCAAATTTCAGAATGCCATTTTGTGCCTTTCAAATTTACAACTATGTCATTAGTGAAGCTTTTACTCAAATTTATGCTTAGATTTGATTTTGTCCATTTGAAGTGTTCTTAAATGAATCAGATGAATGAATTCAAGTAAAATATCTTTCCACTCACGTCGTCAATGAGAGTGATTTCCAGTAAATGCAAAACCCTAACTCATAAACCACATCAAACATAATAACCCTAACAAAAGCCAGAAAAAAAAAGGAGTTAAAAAAAAAATCAAACCAAAAACCTTGAGACTGCTCGTCATTCTCGGTGAACTCCTTCTCCAGTGCCCGATCGATCATGTCGGCGAAGCTGTCCTCCTTAGATCCCGATCGCGAGGTGTTCGATTCCAATGCCGTGGCATTGGGAAACTCCGTCAGCGAGCCGTTCGAGTCGAGAGAGGGTAGAGAGAGAGAGCAGAGGAAGAGATCGAGGAGGAGGAGGAGCGAGAGGTGAGCTGTACGCATTGCAGGTGCGGAGAGAGAGTGGGTGGTTTTAGAGAGAGAGAGAGAGAGAACAACCGTCTTCGTCGTCGTCTCAGGGGGTTGTGATTTTCTGTATGTATTTTTTGATTCCAATCTGTGATGAAGATAACGGAGGGAAAAACGAGAGTTTGGGAGTCGTTAGAGGAGGGGAAACGGAGGTGGAGTGGAAAGAGGGATCAGTGCTGTGTGTTTGCCACGAAAGTGGGAGGGAGAGAGACAACCTACGCGCACTGGAAGAGCGTGGGGAGAACGCGCCGCCTCATGGCCACCACCTGGAGTCTGTTGGGCCCATCGAAGTACCAATTGCTCAATTGTGTAAACACTATGTTTTGGTGACAGTCTCTAGTGACCACTTTTTTGATATCAAGAGTTGCGTAAATAATGTATTGATACAGTGCACCTCACTTGTCCTGTACTTTATGAATATATAGTGATGGCACCATAGCATTGCTCTTGTATAACTGCTTGTCGATTTCGTACGAATCAACGGAGCGTTTTGTTGTTATTGATCGAATCAGACCGATTTTTTTGGACGGTGCGAATCGAAAAGGTTCATCTATCTCAATCAAGAAGAGTTGCAGAAGTACTACCGACCCTAATGATTCACCGAGTTGTTCGCAAGCAATTCAAGGCTTGGCTTGTAAGTAAACGAGTTTGTTAATAAACAAGATGAGCTTTTATAATTGAGCTGAGTAACAACTAGTTTCTTTTTACGATGTGTCCTGGGATAATTAACCGGCATATCACAAGCAAACTTATAACGGAATTCACCAATTTCTTTTTGCCAGTAAGATTACGTTTTTTTGAGTTGGTATTGCAACCTCATATAATTGCAAATGGAAAAACCAATTTGAACAAATACTGATAAACCAACTTCAATTACTTATTACTCAACTCGATTATAAAAACTCCGTTGGTTTGCAGAGGCTTAGCTAGTTTATAGAGATTCTGGTAATAAATGAATCGAGTTCGAAAATAAGTTAAGTTTGAGCTAGACTAGTTTAGAAAAAGCTAAGCTCGAAATCAAAACGAAGCTCGACTCGACTCGTTTGCAACATACGCACCAAATATTACCAAATGAGACGGTACATTATTAAACTTTAGGTCGAAGTAAAGTAATGCCTACCACATGAGCATAATCAGCATATGACAAGTGACAACAAAAATTCAACAACCTATTTTTTCAAGTGATGTGTTTTCTTTGTCAATGTCACTTGAGTAATTCATGAGACTCGACAACCAAATGAGGGATGGTATCGTGCAGTGGTTTGCGCAGCACCGTACTGCGAACTTTCGAGCCGTCAGATCGTGTATCCGACGGCTCGGATCTCATCACGACAATGAACGGCTTTCGATGGTTGGTTATCGAGATGAGTCCCTCGACAACAATGAGCTATCCAATGGTCGAGAGATACTAATATCAAGAGAGAGCAAATCCGCCACGGATTTTGAACATGGGCATGGGAAAATGATAGGAGTAAGTAATACTTAGGGCTGCTAAAAAAATCCAGTGAACCGTGAAACCGGTTCGGACCGAACCGATCCGTACCTTTTGGATTTTGTCCGTGGATTAATGGTCCGGACACGGATTGAAAAATTAAAAAACCGTGACTCGCGATTCGGTCCATGGATTTTCATTACGAAACCGTGGATTAACCGAACCGGACCGTGAGATATTTATTTTATATAAATAATATATGTGTGTGTATTTATATAATAAATTGTTAGTAATGTTAACAATTTTTTCCACCAATTTTAGTATTTTATCTTAATAATGGAATATAGTGCAGATGTACATAAAATATAGGGAGTAAATCGTAATTTTCTCGTAAAAATTACGGATAACCTTAGGTGAGTTTCAGTAGTTCGTTTCTTTCCTGGTTCTTTTATGTTATGTAATGTACTATAATGATACAATCATCTTAGTATTTTAGATTCTTTTGAATTTGATTTTTGAAGTAAGCTTTTGGTAGTTTATGTAACAAGTACTTTTTGATGATGTTAAACTTAATTCTGAATGTAACATTATTCCCTTTTATTGGGGGACATATACTTGAGCTTTATTTTTGCTAAAATCCGTGGACAAAACCATAACCGATCCGCGAGTCACGAATCGGATTGAAACCGAACCGTAGGACTTTTGGTCCGGACACGGATTTCATTTTGTAAAAACCGTGACTAGTGGTTCGGTCATCGGATTCCTAGAAATCTGAACCGAACTGGACCGCGAGCAGCCCTAGTAATACTTACCACAATGCTTTAGATTTCATATTTTTACTAGTATTTTTTTTTCTACTGAATTGAGTTGTGTTTGTTTTGCATGACGTATGAAGTGAGCTTTTAGGCTCTGAAGAATTTGTGTCAGAGAGACAAGAGAGATCAACGAGGCTAGCAATGTGAAAAATTCATGAGTGACTGTTGAAAAACTTATTCCCGTTTTATGTTAGTTGCTTTAATTGTCCTCCGTGGAGCACCCGGTTTTGGGAAACCGCATAATTTCATGTGTTCGCATTTGCACATGTGTGTTTTGACCCTTAGGGCACAGCGATGATTAGTAAGACGCACCAAAAAAGGTGCCTCAAGTGCTGCGGTCAGGGGATCCAATTGAGACTGCAACTAATTCAAATGTGTATACTCTGCAAAGGCAACCATATAAGAGAATACTAACTGTTTCTGGATTTGATGTAATTACCCACCTTCACGAAGATAAAACTCTGCAAATACCAAAAGATAGAGATTTGCAACAATAGAATAACGGCCAAAGTTACGTACTCCTTATGATCTGTTTGGAGATTATGCATGAAGCTTTAGATCCAAGAAATTTTTTCTCATCATATTACAAAGGAACTATTGACATGCCGTATTTTATACTTTCTTGTAATCTGTTCATATCCTTATTAGATTCTTCAATCATTTGCCATTTGATGCTCCTGCATCACGTAAGATTGTGTTTTACTTAGAATCTTTTCCCGATAACTCAAAATAAGGTTTCGCATGCTAACTACAAAGCAAACCCTCTAGGAACGCCAAGACATTACTTTGCAAAGAAACCACAAAAAAACAACCGAGCTACTCGGACATCTCCATGGTTCAACTCTTTCATCATTTTAACGAAATCTGCATGATCAAGGCAGACAAAAAAATTGATTTTAGAAAAGGGGAAATAATAGTCAAGTGAGTCGATCAAGTATCAACTCAACTGCTAAAAAGCTGATTGAGATTTCTAGTTCAAATATCAATATCAATGTTCTCTATTATTACAATGGCGGAGCCACTTGAGGACGAGCGCGGGCATGCGCCCCCACTGTATACTCTCTCTTTTTTTTTTCCAGATTTTGTATTTTTTTTCTGTAATTGGCTTCTAAAATTGTTTCTTTGTTTAATCACTTTAATACATTTTGTATATATTTTATTCTCAACTTTTTGTTTCCAATATTATAACAATTCCACTACACTTGCGAAGTGAGATGTTTAATGAATAAAAAGAGAGTCACCACTCACCATTTGAAACTCCTCAATACATAATGTCTAAATTTGTAAGTGGCTAAACCATGGGTTATATGCATTATACTTCATTAATTATTCACACTTTTAAAAGTAATCTTGTCTTTGTCGATAGAACTACAACACGTGATGAAATAGAGGTTAAGCATAAAATTTGAAAAGAAAAGCACATTTTTTTTTATTGGATCAAGATTGTTGAATATTAACATTTTAGTTATTACATATCAAACTGCTATTCGACTTGGTCCATTGAGACAATTCAAATAATTGATTTGTTTTGATAGTTTATGAAATTACTACCTTCCTTAGTAAATGTGTTAGCTTTTTTTTTTTTATATTTATTTTTAGCACAAGCATTCTTTTATTATTTTGGTGTTGTTAATTACTCCGTGTGATTTTATTTTAGGGTTAATTACTTATTACCCCATTTATCTATACAAGTTTTTCATTTTACCCCCTCTTACTATAAAACGCTACAACCTACACCCTTTATCTTCCAATTTCTAACACATAAGACTAGCCGTTAACAAAAGATATGGTAGAGCCACTGCCCTTACATTCATCCATACTTAGGGGTTGTTCGGTTAAATAAGTCACTTGGCTTTTTTTTTTTGTCATTGTTCAAAAATTTTTTCGCATTTGTTTGTTTTTCATCAATTTTTTGGGGATTATTGCTTCATCATGACGAGAAGAATCTTAAAAATAAAAAATTACGATCGAAACCTAATTTTTTTTAATAAAGACAAAAATAAGCCAATAAGCCAATTTTTTCATCTATATTAAAAAAATTGGATTTTAATCATTGTTTTTTACTTTTTAGTTTCTTCTTGTTATGAAGAAGCAAGAATCCCAAAAAAATTGACAAAAAATTTACAAATGCAAAAAAAAATTGAATATGGACAAAAAAAGGAGAAAAGCCAAGCGGCTTATTTAGCCGAACAACCCCTTAAAACAAAACGTTAACTAAATTTGGCATAGTCAATTACATCCAGGAGAATTCAGAATTCAGCAAAAAAAAAAGGCCACAAGCCTTAGTGAACTACGTCCAACTTTTCAAGTTTCCAGCAAAATTTGGCAGAGCCACTGCCCTTACATTCATCCATACTTAAACAAAATAGTTAACTAAGTTTGGGATTCTAGACTAACGGCAGGCCTTATGTGTTAAGAATTGGAAGATAAAGGGGGTAGATTGTAGCGTTTTATAGTAAGAGGGGGTAAAGTGAAAAACATGTATAGATAAAGGGGGCAACAAGTAATTAACCCTTTATTTTATTTTGGTTGAAGTGTATTTAAAAAGTGCTCCCACTATCGTTAATTCCTGACTACGCCAGTAACACTATATGGTAATCCAAGACAGCCAAGACAGCCCACAGGATGCCTGCCTATGGGTTTCTTTGTCCAACTTGTCTGTTTCAACTTTCAAGGCAATTCATTCAATGGCACGGCCCCCTGTTTTACGAAAACAATTGAATTCCAATTCAAGATACAACCAGTTAAAGTAATGCTTTTTCGCATCAGTATGTAGAAAAAAATGGCCAATTATTGAGAAATCCGGATGCTCCCGGAATACCATGTGGCAATGCCATGTGAAGTACTTCACAAATAGAAGATCGTCACTACACAATGTGGGTCACTCTTTGTTTCCAACCATCCAACAAAAGTGATTGATAAAGTCTATATCGCAAAATTTGTCGCAATGTAAATTGTGAGAGTACCATATAGACAACGTCACGTGGTACTCTGGGAACGTTGAATAATCTCACCCTGACAAAAAACTAGAGTAGTTGACATAAATATAATAAGCATGGAGATCTAGATTGACAGAGAGAGAGAGAGAGAGAGAGAGAGAGAGAGCATGATGGGCAGGCATCATTAGAAATTAAGGAAACTTAGACAGGAAACAATACTTATTGCATAAGATAAGGTTTTGGCCGCTTGGAGTTTCAGAAAATAATAAGAAGATTAATCACATGGGCAAAGTGAATTGAATTGGGACCCCATTGATTTGGGTAGCTCATCCCAAGGCACCAAAAATAACGCTTTGTTCAATGTAACGGTTAGCCGTTAGCCTGCAACTACCCCTTTCCTCAAATTAACTGTATCCAAATATATTAACAATATTTAAGTATCTGTCCCCTCAGCCTTTGTGCCTATAAAAACACCATTAACTTACAATCTCTCTTCATTCTGAAACGGAGATGGAGGTCCCTCTGATAGACTTTGAGAAGCTTGATGGTGAGAAGAGAAGTGAAACCATGGCCCTTCTCCACCAAGCTTGCGAAATGGGGGGCTTCTTTCAGGTAACGGGAATCGAACGAAATTTCAGTAATCGAAATGGAGTCTTAATAGTAGTACAAATTTTGACAAGCTTTGTTTTTGCAGATTGAGAACCATGGAATTGACAAAGACTTGATGGACAAGGTCAAGGACTTGGTAAACCAGCATTATGAGGAGAATATGAAGGAAAGCTTCTATGAGTCAGAGATAGCCAAAGGGTTGGAGAAGAAAAGCATTACCCCTTATGCAGACTGGGAAAGCTCCTTTTTCATTTGGCATCGTCCGAATTCCAACGTCAATGAGATTCCAAACCTCTCAGATGATCTCTGGTGAGTAGTTCTAAAATTTCACCTGTCCAACTTTTAGCAAGAAATATAAATCATTTAGAGTTTAGACAATAGAAACGAGGATGAATAAGCTTGAGCAAAGCAGTAGGCAGCGGCTATGGAGCACCGGTACTGGTACGCGGTACAGAAAATAGCAAAACCCCAAAAAAGTAGGATACGAGTACGGCAGGGGTACGACATATATACATATATATATATATATAATTTTTTCTATTTTTTATTGCATAAAATAAAATATAAACCCATTTTACCAACAATAAGCAATATAGGTAAAAGTTCAAAGTTCATACATCAAGTTCAACGTGCCTAGATCAAAGCAAGATGAGTTCCTTGTTACACAATAAGCCCATATTTTATAATTATTTACAAACAAAATCGCTGAAATTTTGAAAAAAATTCATTTTGGGTTAAAACGTACCCTTGCCATGCTCAAAATTATCAAAAGTACTCGATCCAATTTTGCCGTACCCGTACCCGGTACGGGTACGGCGACATTTCTGGAGTACCCGTGCTTCATAGGGCAGCGGCGATGCTTTACAAGCTACTCTATCTGTCCTAATTTGTTTGTCCACTTGAAGAATCTGACCTCCTAAGTTAACATACGGTCAAAGTCTGTGGTTATCCCCGTGTGCGGATATCTCCTCATATTTCAAAACTGATCACATAACCTACCTGTGATTTTGAAAATGTGCAGATAGACCTCCTGCCGTCATGTGTTCCATCCATATTAACGGATACAACATTAAAAGACCGATATACCTTCATCGTGTCCATTGATTTTTTTTCTTTTTTAAATCTAACCACACCATCCCCTGTACCAAAATTAAATCCAAATTGTTGATATTGTAAATTTTGACGAATACTACATCTATGCCAAAATTCAAGTCAATCAAAAAATGAAAAACTCATCGTCAAATCGATTTTGTTATGATATTATAATTTCAAATTTGAATTTACTAAAAATTAGATTACTGGGTTATTGATACCTGATCGAGATGATTTTTTTTATAGAGATACTCTATTGTTTATTTAATGCAATATGAACGACTCAGATTACATTCTAGAGACGTGTGAGATACACTTCCGTTTATATGGATAAAAACAAGACGACAGGGGTCTATCCGCACATTTTTAAAACCACAGGTAGGTTATGTAGTCAGTTTTGAATCATAAAGGAAATATTCGCGCATAGTAATAACCACAGGGATGAAAGTGGACTTTGCCCTTAACATAATCATTACACTTAAAAAGTTTTAATTTCTAAAGATACCCTTCATAGGTTTTGAGTTAAAAAGCAAGCTAGAATCCCAAATAAAAAAGGAAAGGGCAGATCTGAAATTTAAAATGTACAAGTCATTTTGGAACATCCACATAAGACACAAGTAGGAGAAACCATTTCGAACGGAGGGAATACTTACTGTTACTTGCAAGGAAATCTAATGCCAAAACTTCTTTTTCATGAATCATACAAAATAAGCTGTTAGATTTCGTGCACCTGTATATGTCTCCTGGCTAATCAAAGAAGCATATATGCAGCAAGACGATGGATGCGTATATCAATCAACTTATCAAGCTAGCAGAGAAACTGTCAGAGCTCATGTGTGAGAATCTTGGTTTAGAGAAAGACTACATAAAGGAAGCATTTTCAGGAAGCAAAGGTCCTTCTGTAGGAACCAAAGTGGCAAAATACCCCCAGTGTCCTCACCCTGAAATTGTTAGAGGACTCCGTGAGCATACGGATGCAGGCGGGATCATTCTCTTGCTCCAAGATGATCAAGTCCCCGGTCTCCAATTCCATAAAGACGGAAAATGGGTAGAAATTCCACCTTCTAAGAATAACAGCATCTTTGTCAACACAGGTGATCAATTGGAAGTTGTAACTAACGGAAAGTACAAGAGTACTTTGCACCGTGTAATCGCAGACAAGAACGGGAGCAGAATCTCTATTGCCACCTTCTACAATCCTGCGGGAGAAGCCATCATTTCTCCAGCTCCCAAACTCTTATACCCCAACCACTTCCGCTTTCAAGATTATCTGAACCTTTATGGTTCAACTAAGTTTGCAGACAAGGGTCCCAGATTTGAATCCATGAAGAAAATGTTGAATGGGCACCCGAGTCTTCTCGTTTGAGAGAATGAGCATATCATGCTACATGTCTTGCTAACTCCATATCTCTGTGTGCTTTGTTTAGTTTTGCATTCTAGTTTCCAGAAGAAGCTAATATCTGTTGCTTTCTCGGATGTGTACAGAAGCTGAAATCTGTAGCTTCACTAGGGAAAAAAATCACTCGGGTGTGTACCATGTGTACTAATACCACACCCCCAGAAGTGCTTCAGTTGTATTGTATTTTCATCTTCTTTGTTTTCAGCAAAAAGTCCCTTTAGCCTCTCGGTTCTTGGAGATGTAGGGGGCCCACTGTTATGATGATATTCTGAGAACAACCACTTTGTGCATATATTGCCAAAGATTAGGTCTGTCTCTAATCGTCCCCCACCCATACACCCAATGATTTGGGACAAGATGGGTTCGTTGTTGTTGTTGTTGTATCTTCTTTGTTTTCAATCAATGCTTCCTTGCCGTCTCATATGTATCAAGTAGCATTTTTTGTTCAATTCCTCTTGTGGAATGGTAAGTCGAGGAAGACAAGAATCATTGGCGCTTGCTGCATCCATAAGCCAATGGGTTAGAGACTCGAACAAGTTTTCAGCTCTTTCTTCTCCAGAATGCTAATTCAAACAAGAAACCAATTCATAACTCCAAGAAGTTGGCCTGGTAATGAATGCCGGGACTTATGGTTTGCTCCATTTTAAAGTCCCCGACTCTTAGCTTCAGTTCCCTTTATGAGCAACTCTTTAGATCATCTCATCCCACCCTAGGCCTAGGTGCAGAGTGTGTGTAAAATGGCTGTGGGAGGAACTGTAGGCGGGGATGGATAGACAGCGGGGCAGTCAATTTCAGAATATATTTTTTTAACGAAAGGATTGAGCAATTCCAAAACCCCAAAAAGCGCAAAATAGTTCCAAATACAAAAATGATTGTGATTTTAGCACTCCAAAAATTAATGGAGGGATTCCAAAACTGGACTGTGTTGATACACAAAACGGCGTCGTTTTGGAACCCTTCCATCAAATTTTTGGAGTGCTAAAATCAATTTCCTACAACAACAAAAAAATTGAAAAATGGCTCAAAATTCCACCTTCTAAGAATAGAAGCACCTAAGCAACGCAGGTGATCAAGTGGAAGTGGTAACTGACGGAAGGTACAAGAGTACTTTGCACCGCGTAATGGCAGATAAGAACGGAAGCAGAATCTAAAACTAGTTTCGGTAAAGACTCAAACTGGTTTTCAGCTCTTTCTTCTCTAGAATCTAAATGCAAACAAGAAACCAATTCATAGTTTCAGTCGGACACCATGTCGAGCAAGTGGTGTGCAGATTTCTTGACCCAGAAATAAAGCCCTCCCCCTAAACCAAACCAAACCAAACCAAGAAGACAAATACTACTCCAAAAATAGTGCGTACAAATACTTATACTATTCCATAAACCACGCCATTTATGGAGATGTTATCTCTCAAATTGGAAATAAAGTTTAATGGGACTTTCGAATCAGTAAAGTCTGGCTCAAATTTTTGCTTAAGGATACCCAAAACTCTGTTCTTTTTCACAGATGAACAATGAAAGGCGTTGCTCGGTGGCTATTTTACAAAAATGATGCAGAGAGCTTAATTTGCAGAAATCAAAGTCTTGAAAAGAAAGCAGCTGAATCTCGAAAACAAAGATACGAAAATCCATATCAGATGCGTCCTTGAAAAAAATGGATCAAACAACAAACCCTGATGTTGGGCTGACTCAAAACGATGGACGGAGTTCTAGCTTCTGTGACTTTGGATGAAAATGGGATGGACGGAGTTCATCTGTGACTAATTGGGATGAAAATGGGAACTAAGGTGGGAGAAGAAATAAAATTAAAATTGGAAACACCCCATCGTCAAGTACCGGCCATGACCCATGAATCCTTGAAGAAGTTGGAGTGGGAAATCAAAAGGGGTTTTGGTCTGAGAGTGGGGTTGAATCCAGGCAGTGTGGAATGGGGATGGAGAAGAAACAAAAGTGCGTTTGCTTTCCGTTTTTTCTTCGTTAGTGTTTACGTTGGCTCAATGACGTCGTTTTGAGTTTAAAAAAAATGAGTGTCTTATTTTCTGCCGTTGTATCCCTTAATTGATGAGGTGGCATTCTCCTATTAAAATTCTCACAGGAAAATCTTCACAGAGAATCCGGATTCGTGTTGAATGAGGCGTTGAAAGATTGCTGTAACAACTAATGAGATGCCTCTGCTCCTGGACATGGGGAGTTGAGGGATGGGTCGATTAGGGAGACCCTTGACTCTATCCTCTCAAGTTCTCAACTGTAAAAAAAATAAAATACTAGAACTATATTGCCCCCAAGGGATGGAGGATCGTCGATCGATGCTGAGAAATTTTTTGGCCGTTTAATTTATTTAAAACATAAAAAAGATCACACAATTCAACGGCTAAAAAAATTTTCTGCACAAAAACTAGTACATGAACTTTTGAGACAGAGGAAATCGAACATCCCCCTTCTCGAACACCAGACAGAAGGTAAATGTACCAATGAACGAAAAGAATATGAGTATATGGATTCATGTGCATACACCGCGTACATATATTTTGTGCAAAATATTTTCAATCAGTAGTAATTTAATCAAGGGGTAGACGCGTGGGGATAAAAAGCGGGTATGTTGAACGTCATGCGGTTCACACCAGGGACAAAGTTGAAAAAGCGTCAAAATTCGTTTCCCCACCTGCCCGGAGTAATTATTCAGTGGCCATACGTATATGTTGAATCCATGGCCGTCTATTTTATAAATTAAAATTTAATTTTTGATATACTTATCGATAATTCGATAAACATGATTTTCTGAGTGAATGTACTATTATGTGGGTCTTATAAGATGAACGGTTGAAATTTTTGAAAAAAATACATAGTAGGACCCGCAATGCGTGATAGTGGGGTTTCCACCTAAGGTAGAAAGAATTTGACGTAACTCTTATCAAAAGAAATGCGTAATTTTGAGGAGTGTTGGAGCGTCACATGACGCTAACCCAAGACTACCAAATAATTATCCCATCATTGCCGTCTCATCCAAAAACAAGATCCAACTCTTGGAGTAATTTTTGGGTGCCAGGTGGGTACCGCGTGACTATGCCCACGTGATGTCTGAGCAACATATTCATACCGTTCAAAAGCATGTTGGACGGTTAGATTGAAACTCTTTCTCTCGGCTCACCCTACTACTCTCTCTCCTCTTTCTCTCTTCTTTTTTTTTTCCTTCAAATCTGAGTAGTCCAAAATTGAAATCAACTTTCTAAATAAGATGCTCAGATACCACATAGTGCACACCTAAAATTTCCTCCAACCCATCCCCCTCTGCTACTCCAAAAACTCACACACCCACTCTCTCTCTCTCTCTACATCCCTTTCTCTCTCCCTCTCAACAGAACCAGCACCAGCACCAGCACCGCCATGGCAGTGAGCAACAACATAACCTCCGTCCTAAACTTCATCTCCCTCCTCTGCTCAATCCCCATCATCGCCTCGGGCATCTGGCTCGCCTCCAAGCCCGACAACGCCTGCATCCACTGGCTCCGCTGGCCCGTCGTCTTCATCGGCATCGCCTTCCTCCTCGTCTCCCTCGCCGGCTTCGTCGGCTCATACTGGAACAAGCAGTCCCTCCTCGCCTTCTACCTCATGTGTATGGCCGTCCTCATCACCGCCCTCCTTATCCTCCTTGTCCTCGCCTTCATCGTCACCCGCCCCTCCGGCGGGTACGCCGTCCCGGGCCGCGGGTACCAGGAGTACCGGCTGGCCGGGTTCTCGGCGTGGCTGAGGGACCATGTTGTGAATTACGAGAATTGGGGGAAGATTAGGGCCTGTCTTGCTAATTCTGATACCTGTGCCAAGCTTGATAGGAATTTTATTACGGCTGAGCAGTTTTTTTCCGCTCATATTTCTCCTCTTCAGGTAAGTCGGTTCCTCTGCTTTTGATTGTGCCTTGTTTGTTTCGTTGCAATGAACAGTGATGCCAATGAAAAATGGAATTGAATTCTCACCTGTCCTAAGTTCTGGTGAACATTTAAGAAGAAAATGTCATAAATCCAAGGTTGGCCTAGCGGTCAATACCTAGAGACTTAGGGATTTGTTTTCTTCTAAGTTCTCAGGTTCAAAAACTTCTTAGTGTTATCAACTTTTTTGTGACCAATTTATATGTAGCATTTGTTTCGGCTTCAAATGTGCTACCCGCTAGTAAACGGTTGGTTTATGGTCTCTAGGATTAATTACAGTATGCGTATGTTTGCTCGGACACGTGGTTATGAAAATAGAAGCAAATAGTAGTGGTAATGAGTAAATAGAGATAGATAGAAAAATTTATAGAGATGTGGAGAGTGTAAATTTAAAATTTAAAAGAACAAAGTGAGTATATTCTATAACATCTCTTGCACTTTTTTCTCGACCTCTTTTTTGAGTTTTTCCCTCTAATATTGTTGAAATTCGAATATTGCCATCCCCATCATTAAATCTTCCACCATAATTTGTCTCTCGACCATCCAAGGCACTAGTTGATTCCATTCCTCTCTCATACCAACTTTGCTAGAACTCACACATAAATAGAATTTTATCCTCTCAGGTTTTTAATTTAGATTAATTGGATGAGATCTGAATCATTGATTATATCAACGAATGCGTTACATTTGGAGTCTTTTGTTTCGGATCGGAGAGAATCTGAACCCAATACAAATGTAGTGCAAGTGTGTGGTTTGGGGCTTTTTGGATCCATCTTACACTCGTTTGGGTTTCCAACTTAATTGTGAATGATAGTAAAGCCAATTTAGCAGAGTGACCAACAACTTACGAGTAAAAATCTTACATTTGAAAGGTTTATGTTCAATGAAGTTTGTCAGTGAATGGATAAAATTTTCAGTACCAGATAGGTACCACGTGGTGCCACTCAATACATTCGGATCGTCCAAAACACGGATAGGTACCAAATGGTACCCATCTGTTACTAAAAAAAATTTCTCCAGTGAATGAAGTCAATGAACCCTGATGTCCTAGAATTTTTTTATTGAAGAAAATAGAACAAAGAGTTAGTGGGTGGACCCACCACGTGAATTTGTTGTCTACACTCTACTGTAATCTGAGCCCCATTCTAACCACCGTTCGGATAGCTTTTTTGAGGGTCAAAACTTGCCGTAATTGATGGGCCCAACACATAACATGCACCATGCTAATGGATCGATCCGGTCCAATCTTTTTTATTTTTTATTTTTTTGCTGGTCCATCTTACTATTAATTTAAGTGAATACTATAAACATATCAAATTTCAGTATGGTCGATCTGTATATAAGAAGCTGAAAAGGGTTATATTGTTGCCAGCCTTGGCATTATGACATGCCCGTAGACATATACATATGCGAGTGACATCAATAATCTTGAAGATGCAGAAATGAACTACCTAAAGTGTGTCAATGGATAAGATTGCCATCTATAGGCTATCTGTGGTCATTTTTTTAATAATTCGTGTGTTTGGGCAAGATTACATAAGCATCGTCTAATTTTAACTTGTTTAGCATTCAATGAGTATTAACGCTTATTGACACAATTAACAAAATTCTAGTGTTAAAAGAAGGGCACTTGAGGCAATTTCATTAGAATTCTGGGGTTAACTTCATAAAATAAAGTAAAGTTTTGATTAGATTAGATTAATTGGTTGGTGTGGAAGTCAGTGTGGTCAAGTGGGTTCACTTGACCATATTTAGCTTTGCCTGGTGTATGAGTTGGAAAACAATTTTGTCACCCTCATTTCCGATTAATTCAAATTTAAAAGGATTCAATGTATATTCCGATAGAGATTACCCCGTCAAGTGGGTAATAAAATTGGATTTGGTAAATTTCACTTACCTCCCCTAAGGTTTTGACAATGACAGATACCTCTCCTCACATTTCTGAAATTGCACTTATCTCCCCTGTCAGACTTGTTGGCTAACAAATGTTAACGGATCGCGTGAATGTATAGTTTTACCCTTTTATTGACCTCCCCTAAGGTTTCTAATAATTGCAGGTACTTTCCCTAGGTCTCTCTTTGCGCTATATAATTTAAGCTATAATTTAATTAAGATATTGGAGTTAATGCAATGGTTATCTAGTCTAGAATTTACAAAATAAAATTTTACTTCATCTTATCTCTAAATTTCTTGTGAAAACAAAGTATAATTTTTGGAAAATGATATTGGCAGTCCAAAAATTGATAGAGGTAATCCAAAAAAACAAAGAAAAGTGGCTTTGAAATTACACTGGTTTTGGAGTGCTGCATTAATTTTTGGAGTGCCAATATCATTTACCTAATTTTTTGCCTATTTTTTCAAAGATTTAAATTTCTAGTTTCATTGAAGTTGTGTAAATTTAATTTCAGCAAAATTATAAAGGTATTTGTATTGGGAACCCATTACCTTTTTTCCAATTATGATTTTGTTGCTTTATAAATTAAATTAAATTTTATTTGAACATCATATCTTAAATATCATTATCGGAAAAAACATATAGGCAAATCATGTAGCCATAAGGTCCTTTTCTGAAAATAGGGGAGTAATTTTGACGGGCCTCGATTAGCAACTATATTCTTTATACCATGGAATTTTTTAATACCATGACACTTTTAATCTTTTAATCACAAATTTGTTTTACAAGATCCAAAAGTTCGGAAAAAATTTAGTTTGAGAAAAAAGATGGTTTGACTAAGAAACTTTGTGAGAGTTTTAGCCAAAATATATCTTTTTATTCCAATTGGTTTTTTTCTAGACTTTTGGAAGACATATAACCTTAATTTAAAGCCATGTATTTTAGGAAATTTTGTTATTCTTTGCAAAAACAATAAAAATTGCTTAATGAAAATGAAAAGAAACAGTAATTTCTTTTAGTTATGTCAATGTATGCGTTTGTCTTCAAATAAATTTGAAAGTTTTTTCAATCTCCATAGAAAAAAAAACTTATACATGCATATTTAAAACCAAAAGTATATATATAATCTACAAGTTCAAAAAGAAATTAATTGGAGAAAAAAAATGTTTTGACTAGAACTTTTAACATAAATTTTTTTGGTATAAAGATGCATGGTGTAGGGTTGGGAAAAAAATTTACCTTAATTTAAAGCCATACTGTTTTTAAATTTTTTTGTGAAAATCAAAAATGTTTTCAAAGTTTTGTGAAAAAAATGCTTATACATGCTTATTTAAAATCAATGTATATGTGTTTTATTTTGAAGACACACGTGCATGTGAGATATGTATAATTTGATCTCTTTTAAATAGTTTTAATTCGGAACAAGAACGTCTTTTAAATTGAGTCTAGAAGGGCATTCATTTCACAAAATCATTCTAAAGGGGTAAAATTGGTAATAAAATGGATTTAGTAGCTGATGTAAGCATTTTCCGTCTTCTAACCACAATGGGGGAATCTGCAGCCGACAACTAAAGCAGAGGGGTGGTAAGTGCAATTTTTAAAATGTGAGAGGAGGTGTTTGTCATTGTCAAAAACCTCAAGGGAGGTAAGTGAAATTTACCCAATTGGATTTTGTATCAGTTTTAAGTCTCTCTCTTTCTGCCTTGTTTCTTCTTGATGATCCTATTTGAAATATGTAATCTATTCTTCATTTTTCATTTTATACAGTCAGGATGTTGTAAGCCTCCAACCATTTGTGGATACCAGTTTGTCAACCCAACAATGTGGGTAAGCCCGGTGAACGCTTTGGCCGACCCGGATTGCGCACTTTGGAGCAATGACCAAACCCAGCTGTGCTACAACTGCAATTCTTGCAAGGCTGGACTGCTGGGGAACCTCAGGAGGGAATGGAGGAAAAGTAACGTGGTCTTGATCATAGCAGTGGTGGTTCTGATCTGGGTCTATCTCATTGCTTGCAGTGCTTTCAGGAATGCCCAGACAGAGGACCTCTTCAACCGCTACAAACAGGGCTGGGTCTGATCATGCTGTTCCCAAACGCACCCCTTCTCCTCAAACTGATGGTCTTTCTTGAGAGAGATACTTATTATTCACAGCAGGGCCAGGCCGTGTATAAGCTCTTTACAGTAGCGGTGAATCGCGACCGTCCAATATACTTTTGGACGATTGCGATGCACCTCCGTAAAACTTCGAAGTTTTTTGTCTTTTCTTGATTTCTCTCTAGTGCAAGTAAAAGTGTATTTCCCACTCTCGTGTGTATATTTTTGTAGTTGAAGATAAGTTGGAATCAAGACTGAAAAAAAAAGGGGGAAAGAAGAAGAAGAAAAGTTAAGTTGGATTGTCCTTTTCAATTTAGCTTTGCTCAATATTAGGAAGTATTCTTTTCTTATCACGTGCATAAAGGTATAGCATGGAATTCAATTCCAGTAATCTAACTTTTGAGGGAGTGCTAGATTCTTGTAATTGAGGGGTCATTGTAGCTTGTTGAGATGCCTTTTTTTTTTCTTTTTTTTTTAAAGGTTTTGTTAATTGAACTGTTCACACTGATGGAGTTTGGGGAACTATGGCTTTATAGAGATTCTCAAAAAGTTATTCAAATTGGGCACGCAATGATTAATTTTATTTCTAAATATTCGAAAAAGATAGACAGGCGCATCAACACCATTTAAAAAAAATTCTAAACGTTAGATAGATGGGTGCCTTTAGAAAATTCCTAATATTGGTAAAGATAGACAGGCGTACCAACCGCGCATTAAACATTTCATAGGCTTTCGTAGGCTCCATGATCTAGCATTAGACCATGATTATTTGTGGGGCAAACTTGACTTTGTACCCTGGGAAATAGGGTGTTCTTTTGTTCAACGATAAAAAAGATAACCAAATCCAACAATTCAATCGATAAGAGTGAAAGAAATAAACTTATAATAGGATAGGAAAAAAAGAAAAATAGAAAAGACCCTCTAAGGGAACAATAAGAGCGAAAGAAATAAGCTCATAATAGGATAGGAAAAAAAGAAAGATAGAAAAGTCCCTCTAAAGGAAGAATACTTACACGCCCATGAGAAAAATTGAATTCTGACCTCTTAAGAGATGCAAAAATCTTGACAAACTGAGCTAGTTCTGATTGGTTATAATAAATGGGGTTCACAAACCTCAAAAGAACTTAGTCAAAAGTGTTGCATCAACTCCTCTTCCCCCTCATTACTTCATCCCCCTCCTTCATCCACCATCCAATCGGGGTCTTAGCATAAAAATTTCGTAAGTCTATCTGCTGCATATCCTAAAATTTGATCATCTAGAATAAGTAAAAAAAAAAATTGCCAATTTTTTTTTTTTTTGAACTGTAAAAGGGCAAGAGGGGGCGACCGGCGTAGCAACCCCCCTTGGGCGTGACCATAGGGGCTCCTTAACCCGCTGTGGAATGTCCGGTTCGAGCCATAGCTACTGTCCGTGAGGACAGGCCGTCACCACAGCACCACCTAGGCGCACAGCTGGCACAGGGGCCCTCCACACGTCCCTCCAGCTCATATATATTTTTTTGCAACTGGAGGGGCTCGAACCCGAGTGCATGGGAGGGAGAGGCACTTAAGCCCCATCACCTGGGCCAGCTGGGCTACCACCCTGATGGTAAAAAAAAAAAAAAAAAATTGCCAAATTGATCACCAGAGAAAAGTATATTACTGGAACACAAAATAAAAGTGCAGGTATGGTACCCGGTACCCCTTCCCCTCTCTCATGAAATATTGCCCCATCGCGCTTACGTTGTGACTGAAGCTAATGTCCTATCATGCGTGAGTGATATTAGGAATATGTTTAGCTCCAGTAAAAAATTAGGGGCTACAGGAACTCGACCTTGAGTATTGTCCAACTAAGTTCGGTCACGAGAAACATTGTTGTGGACTCTTGAAATTTAAGTGAAGCCCAAAATGCAGCCCAAAATGGATCCGTGGTATTATCAGTTTTGGGCTTTGGGTTCCGAAGATTATTATGGATCGTATGCTACCACCGAAGCTCAACCAATTCCGTGTCCTAATGTTTCTTCGAAGCAATAATGAAATATCAAGGAAAAACTTCAAAATGGCACCTGAACTTTCACCTAAATATCAAAGAAACATTTGTACTTAAGTTTATTTCAATTAAACACATGTTCTTACAAAACTCCCCTCATTAAGGCCCCTGCTGTTATCCTCCGTCAAATTAATTATGATTAACGTATACTGTCGATCGAAATTCTTGAGTTTTGCAGTTTCTTAGGAGTATAAATTCATGGAATCTTTTGTTTACAAAATAAAATCATGACTCCGACCATCCACTAACCTATCCATAGATGGTTGGTATACCCAATATTTTTCGCCATTAAAACTACTCCATACAAGACAGCCAAACTCGAAGGGAAAAGTCTAAAGTTGACACACCTAAGTTATACACAAACAAATTGGGACCAAGTATAGTACGACTTGGGTGCCATGATTGAACTCAAAACTTCTCCATTCTAGCCTGGATATTACTCCTACCAGTTAGCTAGAAGATCAAGCTGATGAGGAACAGCTGGCCTCCAACTACCTCCCACTGAAATCCAAGCTTTTGATGTCTGTTTTGGATTGTCTTTTTTTTCGCCTTTTGGTTCTTGTTGGCCTCGCATGAAAACACGACACCTAATTAACCAGCTAGCCGAACTCATCACTGGGCCCTTTTCAGAACTGTGCACCTACAAGACAGCCTTGGTACAACAATTTGGTTTTTTTTTTTTTTGTTTTCTCTGATGATTTCAGCTCTTGCTTGTTTCTGATAAAAATCGGTTTTTTATCTGTCAGCCTTGTCAAAAAAGAGTATTTTTTTTCCCCTTCCAACTTCTTACTTGTGCATTTTCTTTTATCCGCAAACTAATTTGCAGTTCTTTCTAGCATTTTTGACATTTTGTTCGGACCAAATTTACAGCGATGAGCACGAGTAAACAATACCCTTTAAAAGATTCTTGTAACCATAGATTAGTAGGTAAATGTAGGGGCCAACAAGGAGACTATGGGATAAACAAAGTTCTAAAGACTTGGACGGACGACGGTGAAAGGGTATCCAATTTGGATTCTGCCAGCAAATGTGAATGAGGGTACATAAAGAGAAGAGAATTGCATATCGATGCTTGCAAGCTTGCAGCAACCGCGTACGCAACAGGCCAAGGGGGTTTGAGCTAGCGTGAATCCAATACCATGTCATTACCTACTACAGCAATTAGGGCATATGTTCTTGAGCATATATATGTCCTTTGCATATGGGAATTAGTATTATTTTTTGCTTTATGACATGAAAGCATGCATACCAGTCTATTTGTAAGAATGAGTTCGACAATTTCTTCTCTTATCAATTGGGTTTCATCTCCCAGGGAAAACTTTGAATAAAATCCCACCTGCAAATTACCTCATCATTGACAATGATGTCTCAAGGTGCTAAGCCAAAGTGTTGTCATGATGTTTGGATACAAAGTTAGGTACTTCCAGCTAAGAATGATTCTAATTCTTTAGGATATGGGGGAATTTTAATTTGGTTCATGTGTTCAGAAAATGGAAGGAATTTTGGAATGAAAACCCAGGGATTTCTCGCTGACTAATCAAGACCTGAGACTTAATTAGGGATTTACTTCACTGACCTCCCCTGAGGTTTCTGACAAGTGTAGAGACCTCTCCTAAGGTTTCTAAAGTAATACTGACCTCTCTTGCTTTTAAAACTATTGTCAGATTCCCCTAAGGTTCTAAATAATTACCGATACATGTTATATTTCAATGATGAATATTTTTATAAAGTTAATTCTTTTTCTTTCATGTATCTCATTTTCTTTATAAATTTAATGTTTTGCATATTCCTAACTCATCACATCCTGAAACAAAAGAAGAAAGTTTATTGGTTTTTAAAGTTTGTATGTTAGTTTATTTATTTGAATTTGTAATTCAATATTTAGCAAAATTAGACTTAAATTATACATACTTTGATCAAACTTGTGTAATGAGTTATGCATTTTACGATTTGATAATCTTGGTCTGATTTTTTTCTCTTGCGTGGATTTTGAAAAATAAAAGACACACATAAATTCCTAATCCACCATACAAAAAAAGTATTGTGTATTTATAATATTTTTTTGGTAAAATATAGTCAGTATAAAAATTCTTTTTTGCAACTTTCCTTCTTACTTTTTCATTTTAGAAACCTCAGGGGAGGTCAGTGTCATTTTAGAAACATCAGGGGATGTCTCTGTATTTGTCAATAACCTCAGGGGAGGTTAGTGAAATTTACCCTTCTTTTTAAGGTCTCATGTTCGAATCTTTATAGGTGCTATCAATTCTTTTGGAGCCATTACATACGGAGTAATTTCTTCGGCCGCAAGTGAGTATTGTGAGTGGGCGTCCAGGATTGATAGAAATGTGCATAAACTGATCTGAACACCTGAGTTATCAAAATAAATTTGAAATGGAAGTATGGAAGTCTTATATGTGTTACAAAATGGAGCAATTAACGCAATTTGCACAAGTCATCCAAAAGAGACTGGTGTAGAAACAGGGCAACAGTACTCACTCCTATCACACAACTTTCAACCCCTAGTTGCCAATGCAAATTTGGTCACAGGCACCTACTTTTTTCCTAAAGGGATTCTTCCATGCAATTTACCCAAGAAAGAATGGTTATATAAATGAACTAAATTATAAGATATCCAGTCCCTTGGGTTGCTCTGAAACTTCCAGGCAACTTCAAGTTTGATTTTAATATTATTTGAGAAAAGACACTGAAAGCTCAGCATATAGGATAATAAATAAATAGAGTTGATGAAGAAATATTTATTTATTTACATACCATTAAAAGAAAATTGAGGTGCATGGGATACCCTGTTGGGTTGCATGTGTTGTATTGTATACCAAAAAAGTGAGAGGTCAACTACTTTTCTTTCCCCTTGTATTATTTTAACCTAGACCACCGCATATGTTCATCGCACACCGTGTGGAGTCCACTTCGAGTTTTGTAGTTTTTACTTTATAAATTCAGAAAACATACTTACTTATATTTGTTGGAGGTTTTTTTCTGGACCCCACGTTGCGTGCGGTGGTATCATGCGGTGGTCTTAGACTTTTGAAGTACAATAGCAGTCATAAAATATTTATTTAAATATAAAAAAGTACAAGCCTCTTCCCACACAAATTTAGGGATTGCTTTCATTTCTTGGTTCCAAGCATTTTTTTTGGTACTTTTCCAGACACTTCTCTCATGCTAAAAAACACTATTGATCACCCATTTTCCATTATTATTTTCATTTACAATCAATATTTGTCCGTCATTAGTTAGCATTTCCCTTCCAAAAATCTACTCTCCGATCCACATAAAATTTTTTAGAGCCATGGAGCGTGTTTGCATAGCAGTGGATACAGATTTTAGATTTTAACTTCAAATTCTGATGCATATTCAAGATTTTAGAATTACAAACAGGAGCAGACCCACTATAGGGCACGTGGGGTCATGTGTCCCCACGCCCTTTTTCAAAAAAAAAATTCCCGATTTTGTGTCTATATATATTATATATGCTAATATGTTGCAATGAGCTGAAGTTTGGTGCAATGGTGAGCGATATGTTTTAAGGACTCAGTGGTGCGATTTCAATTCTCCACGCTCCTTGCACTCTTTTTAACTTTTTTTCAAAATCCATTAAAACAGTTCAATTTCCCCCTGCACTCCGAAGTTTTCTTTTTTTTTTTATTCAAAATCCACTAAAACTCTTTCACAACCAAGGTTTTCCCCACTCTCGATCCAACGTCTCCCATCATTTATGTAGTATTCAATATGAACTTTCACATCGTATTTGTACATTTTTGATTCCCGAAACTTGTACTTGTAGAGTTAATAATAGAAAAATAGATGATGAACATATGATAATTTTATTTTAACACATATAGTCGAGGTGCGCAAATTTGCCCAAATAGCTTGTTATTAAAATTCATATATACTTTTAAATTATTACCTTAGCATTAATGCTAAAATTATTTTGGTGTGAATGTGTTTAATTGTAACTCACATATTACAGTGTTACAAAGAAAATTGATACCCCCGCTACGTCAAATTCTTAGGTCCGCCACTGATTACAAACATGTACACATGTTTACCATAGCTGCAGATTTATAATTACGCTGTAGTAAAAGGCTAAAAATCAACTACCAAATAGTTAAATCTAAAACCTAATCCGAAAAGCATCTCAAATCCAACTTCTTCATAATCAAATCTTATTTCCTATTTAAGATTCTAGGCATCCGTAAATTCTCAAGATCTGTTAATAATAGACAATCACTCACAACAGCTTCTAAAAACTAAAATCTCAAAATCTGCCCCTCGAATATTTCGCAAACACCCACCATGAACTCTTTTATTGTCTTCTTTAATCCCTATATGTACCATCACGTACTCCTTTCTTCTACCTATTCAAAATAAACAATTTAATGAGATCCAAATGTCTAAACCGAATCTTAAATTAGCAGCATGTTTATGTTTTTATTTTGCCTCACTCCTACTAGACCTTTTTGTCCCTCCTGTTGCAAAGTGACAGCAATATCACATTCAAATAAAAATTTAAGCCAGCCTATTTTAACTGGTAGTATTGCCAACACTACAAGGGATTCTCTTCAAATTATTACTCTTACTATATGAATGACAGGTGTGAATTATTTTGTACTCTCTGTAAGAGTTTAGACAAAAGTTATGGCTTAAATCCAGACATGTCAATACGGATGGGTTTTTCATAGCAGGTTGAAGAAGGGTCAATGACATCGGTCGCTTCCGCCCACCTTTTTACTGAGAAAAAACAAAAACAGAAAGTACAAACGATCCCTCTAGTCAAATGAAATACTATGGAAATCACTTTGTAATTGTTCCTCATCTCTTTCAAAAGCTACCTGCATCCAGTATATGAGCAAATGGGTAATTAAAGTGCCAGCAGCAAAACCTTATAATCAAAGGTACTCCGTACTAGATGGAATTGTTTACCTTTTATTATCTAGATTGCAGCATGTTAAATTGCATTAATGATGGGTTAAGCCGGCAGGCTCAGTCCCCATGGAGAAATTTGGACTCAGGGGGGCTGCTCTCCCCCTTGGGAAGAGCAGCGTGCTGCTGCCCCCTTTTTCGGGCCTATCCTGGTCTCGCTCCGATAATCCGAATCGTTCACTTTGTAGAGCTCGTCGAGTAGAACAACTATGCAAAAAATCAGCTTAATTGGATATCATTAAGTGCTTGATTGGAGCCTTTTTACTTTGAAAAGAATGGATCCGAAACACTGGATCAAATCCATTATTCCCAATGGACCAAGAGTTATATAGGCTCCGATCAGGCACTTAATGATATCCAATTAAGCTGATTTTTTGCATAGCTGTTCTACTCGACGAGCTCTACAAAGTGAACGATTCGGATCATCGGAGCGAGACCGGGGTGGGCCCGAAAAAGGGGGCAGCAGCACACTGCTCTCCCCAAGGGGGAGAGCAGCCCCCCTAAGTCCGAGAAATTCTGGATGCCGAGTGGGTACCATGTCACCCGGCTGACATGGTATCGAGCACCCACATTTGAGTCGTTTAAAAGTGTGTTCGACGGTTCAGTTTAAGCTTATAGGAATCTGTAAATTCTCAAAATCTGTTAATAATAATGCCTTTTGACAAACACAGACAACAGCTTCTAAAAACTAAAATCTCAAAATTTGTCCCTCGAATATTTCACAAACACCTACCATGGACTCTTTTATTATCTTCTTTAATCCCTATATGTACCATCACGTACATCTAGGGATTAAACAATTTAATGAGATTCAAATGTCTAAACCGAATCTTAAATTAGCAGCATGTTTATGTTTTTATTTTACCTCACTCCTACTAGACCTTTTTGTCCCTCTCTGTTGCAAAGTGACAGCATCACATTCAAATAAAAATTTAAGCCAGCCTATTTTAACTGGTATTGTCCTCTCCCTATCAAAAGCAACTTGCATGGACAAGAGTTTAGACAAAAGCTAGGGGTCCTTAATTGGCGGTGACGAAATTTACTGTAATCACAAACAACAAAACAAAAGTGTATATATCGGTGGGGTTCTCGTGACAGGTCTCGCCACATGGTGATGGACAAATAGTTTTTTCCTAGACGGATCAGCTATGGCTCAAATCTGGACATACTAGAACTAGTGGGTTTCCCTATGGTAAGGCCGAAGAAGGATCAACGGCGTCGGTCGCTCCGGCCCACCTTTAATTATTTACTGAGAAAAAACAAAAGCATAAAGTACAAAGGATCCCTCATGTTATATGAAATACATATGGAAATCACCTTGTAATTGTTCTCCATCTCTTTCAAAAGCAACTTGCATACAGTATATGGGCAAATGGGTCATTAGGTGCCAGCAGCAAAACCTTTCTATAATCAAAAGTACTAGATGTGAATTGTACACCTTTTGTGAGGGAAACTTATTTACGGATCACTGCAAAGCGGGTCTTTATAGAGCTGAGCGATCTTAGCCGTCCGTTTCGACAATCAACGGTTGAGATATGTGTTTTTATCTTTGATCCGAATTGTACAAAATACTTTGGGAAAAATTCAAAAAAACCCCTGAACTTTGAACTCAATGTCAAATAGGCACCTGAACTTTCACTCCGTTATTCAATTTACCCCCTTCCGTCTCAATCCGTGACTTTCCTAACGGCAACCGCTGAGCTAGACACTAACAGACAAAACAAAACATTAGAGGGAGAAATTGGAGGAAAACAACAGTGATCTGGCACATTTTTAAGGCCCCGTTCGGCAAAATAAGCCTACTGGCTTATTTTTTATTATTCAAATTTTTTTTGTATTTTTTTACTGTTCTCTTTACAATTCAAAAAGAATTTTTCAAAAAATTCCCCCTAGATTCTCCATACTTCCAACATTTCTCTTCCTATCTCTCTTCACTCATTATCCCTACTATTTTTCAAAAAAAAATTCAAACACAAATCCAAACATAACAAGTTTTTCATCATTTTTTTGGGGATTATTGTATCATCATGACTAAAGGAATCTAAAAAGTAACAAATTACGATCGAAATCTAATTTTTTTGAATAAAGACAAAAACAAGCCAATAAACCAATTTTTTTGTTTTTATTAAAAAAAATGGATTTCGATAATAATTTTTTATTTTTTAGATTCCTCTCATTATGACGATGTAATAATCCCCAAAAATTTGATGAAAAACCAACAAATATGAAAAAAAAATTGAATAAAAATAAAAAATAAGCCAATGGGCTTATTTAGCCGAACGGGGCCTTAAAAAGATGTCAAATCACTGTTGTTTCCCTCCAATTTCTCTATCTAACGTTTTGTTTAGTCTGTTAGCGTCCAGCTCAGTGGTTGCCGTTAGGAAAGTCACGGATTGAGATGACAGGGGGTAAATTGAATAACGGAGTGAAAGTTCAGGTGTTCAATTGAAGTTTATTTAAGTTCAGGTGCCTATTTGACATTGAGTTCAAAGTTCAGGAGTTTTTTTGAATTTTTCCCAAATACTTTTGAATGGCCGAAATTGCGCAATTATTTACCGCGCTCTATAAATAAGTTTTCCTCATACTTTTTATCTAGATTGCAGGATGTATATTGCATTAATGGTGGGTTAAGCCGGCAGACTCAGTCCTCATGATGCACGAGCTGTTTATATTGTACAGAATTCTTTGAATAAATCATCCAAATGAACAACAGAAAAGTTACGTACACAGCAGCTGTGCACAGATCCTATTTTCTCTCGGCTTGGGTCGCACAAAGATGATCGGAGCCGCTCATTTTGTTCTAAATATGTCGTTTAATGTCTCTGTAAAAAATGAGTTTCGTTCGATATCGTTAGAGGCATTAACAAAACACCCAAAATCACTTCAGAATTTAGGCCTAAATTGGTCACCTGAGCCGGGAGAAAATGGGATCTGTGCACAGCTGTTGTGTACAAGCTGTTGTGCACGTAGTACAGCTCAATGAACAAATCGAATTGGTCAACACATTGGTAGCTGCATTACCGTGAAATTTGATAGGCGCGTGAATGATAACATTTACGCCTCCTAAGTTAGAGTAAATATGTTACTTTGAGTTTGACATTTTTATGCAACGCCGGCTAGGATAATCCCTGTAAGCCGTCGGTGGCAACCCCAGCATGGGGCAACCAAAAAACAAATGATACATATTTTAAAGTTATTTAAATTTATTGTAATCTTTTACTTGACCGTAATTCTTTTACTCCGTATTTTATACTACTATATATTATTAGTATAGTAAAATAACAAGGCAGTTGATTTTGTCACTTTCTTATTTATTAACGCAACTCCTCTTCTTGTTTATATTAGGTAAATTTACTAAAACACTCTTATACTTTATGATACCAAATAAAGCGTAAGAATATTTTAGTAAATTCACCTGAAAAAAGGCTATGATGTTTTAATAAATTCAAATAATAAGAATATGAGTAACGTTAACAAATAAAAGAGTGATAAAATCAGCTGTCAACAGCAATCATATATGCATATGTAAAGATAAGATAAATTACTCCAATAATTACATAAGGCCAAAATTGTCAAAACGCAGCACCCTGTTCCAATACAAAATACTCTCCCTCCGCCAGAGATTCCATATCCACCCATCGCCTATATATATCCCTCCATTCCCTCCAACCTTCTTCCCCCCACCCTTCCACCTTTCAGGGATCTCTCTCTCTTTCTCTCTCTAAAAACCTTTGTTTTTAGAAAAATCAAACAAGTAACCATTCCCCATTCCACCTTCTCACTACAAACACAAAAACAGATACACATCCATTCATATCCAAAAACAGAGACACATCCATATCCACCAAAAATGAACGGCCCAAGATTTGTGATTGAGGCAGCAGAGGCCGAATCAATGGCCCAACAATCAAACCTCTCTCTCCTCCAACTCCTCCCAACCCTCGTCAAATCAGCCCAAGACCTCGCCCGCCCGTCCATCTCCAACTACCACGTCGGCGCCGTCGGCTTGGCCTCCGACGGCCGCATCTTCACCGGCGTCAATCTGGAATTCATCGGCGCCCCCCTCCACCACTCTGTCCACGCCGAGCAGTTCCTCCTCACCAACCTCGCCGTCCACGGCGCCCCCCGCCTCCTCGCCCTCGCCGTCTCCGCCGCCCCCTGCGGCCACTGCCGTCAGTTCCTGCAAGAGCTCCGCCACGCCGCCGACCTCCAAATCCTCATCACGTCGGACCCAGATCAAGAAAAAGACCAAAAACCCACCAAAGATTTAGAAAAAGACGGAAAACCCACCAAAGACGGGGAAAAAGGCGACAAACCCATTAATTACAAACCACTAATCTCGTTCCTGCCGTACCCATTTGGACCCTTTGATCTTTTAAACGAACAAACCCCTCTTCTTCTCGAGCCTCACAACAACGGATTGCAATTACAAATCCAAGCCCTACCCACTTCGAAAAATCCAATTTTGTGTAATGGGCATTTGAAATCTCATGGAAAAGATGAGCTTTTGGAAATTGCAGCTTTAGAGGCTGCAAATGAGTCGCATGCTCCGTACAGTGGGTGCCCGTCAGGGGTGGCGTTAATGGATTGCGAAGGGGAGATTTATAAGGGTTTTTATATGGAATCGGCGGCGTATAATCCGAGTTTGGGGCCGGTGCAGGCGGCGTTGGTGGCGTACCTGGCGGCCGGGGGCGGCGGCGGGTACGAGAGGATTGTGGCTGGAGTGTTGGTGGAGAGAGAAGGGGCGGCGGTGAGGCAAGAGGATACTGCAAGGATGTTTTTGAAATTGATTTCGCCAAAATGCGAGGTTCGGGTTTTGCATTGTGTTTTGGGTTCGAATGGGTGTAAAAAAGCCTAGTGAATTGGTATGTGAGTAGATGAGGGGGAATCAGGTGCTGAATCAAATGTTAAGTTGATGGTATAAGTATCGATCCCAATTGTTAATGTGAAATGTGAATCCTTCGTCATAAGTGTGAGTGGCTTTGAATTCATTTATGCCAATATTACGATGATAAGTGGTAATACCCAAATTGTTTTGTTTGATGTTACGCTCCAATAAGAGCTCGAGGAATGAAAGGAAAATAAGTACGAAAAAAAAAAAACAATTAGGTGAAAGTTGCATTTGTTTTTGAAGTGTACGCATGTCTTTCTTTAAAAGCCAAACAAGGGGAGGACTTTTGAAAATTCTCTTACTTTATCAAAAAAAATTAATCATTTCCACAAGTTTCAAACAGAGCCGTTAACTTATAGTGCAGGATCGTCTTGCAATTGGTATACAAGAAGTAAATTTGAACTTTTTTTTGCCCTTTGAAGAGTTGAGCCCAATTTACCATGGTTTGTTTCTCAACTTTTGAAAATTCTCTTACTTTATCTCTGTTTAAAAAAAAATTAATCATTTCCACAAATTTCAAACAGAGCCTTTAACTTATAGTGCAGGATGGTCTTGCAATTGGTATACAAGAAGTAAATGTGAACTTTTTTTGCCCTTTGAAGAGTTGAGCCCAATTTACCATGGTTCGTTTCTCCATTATCAAAAGCTGGGATTATATTTACCCCAAAAAAAAAAGCTGGGATTATATATATACCGTCTAAAATAGACCTATCAGTTTAGAGAGATTAGAAGATGAATAACCTATCATTAATTGTTATTAGTCTGGTGACATCAGCTGTATGAGATATGTCCCTCCTTATCAATCCGTGCTTTACCATAGTGGCTTAGCATAGCTTTTGTTCAAAAAGTACTGATTGATCAAGCAAAGAAATCAGTCTCTTTATACCACAAATTACCAACTTTCTGAGCTGTAATAAACGGATCCAATCTTTTTACCTTTGCCCGTTCATCCATCTACTGGTTTGAGTAGTCACTCAGTTTTAAATTATGGTATCGGTGATATGGTCGTACATCGGTTGATATCATATCATATCAGTCAATACGTAAGAAAGGAGGTGTTTTCATTAACAAAAAAACGTTAAAATTTTAACGCATTTTACTATCATGTTTTCACTAACAAAAAAATTCTATCATTCTACCATTTCGTATACACTAACAAAAAAAGTTGTCAAACAAAATTTTTTTTTTGTTCCAGTAATTCTACTCACAAACTCATTAACAATTTATTCACTATCGAAAACAACTAACAACAAATAAAAATCTATAAAATTTTCATTATTGGAAACCCCCCTAACCAACAATATTGAGAGTCCGAAGTGGTGTTATATAACGAATGATATGATGCGTAAAGGCCTTTATGTATAATTCTGATTGATGTCACTCAAAGCACGACCAGAAGATGTGACAAGTTAAATATTAGGTAATGAAAAGCACCTATCTATCTGATCAAAAAAAAAAGAGGAAAAGCACCTATCTCTTTTCCCAATAAGCTTTTGGGCTGGCTTTTTACATATCCTGAACAGAAAGCATCATTCCTACTAGTAATAGGCAGTGTTGTATCCCAGTGCTCCACGTATGGTGGCATTATGATTGGTTAGTGGTAGAGAATTCTGAGATGGAACTCCAACATTCCACCTAAACATGTAAAATGGGATGAGCAATCTACCACTTTAAAGAGTTGAAGATTCCACAGAAGAAAGGTTCGCTTGGTCCATATCACTAATCACTCATGATTTTGTTTATTTGGTTCTTATTATTAGACTATATATATCTTAGAATAAGTGGACACACACTTTTAGAATAACTGTTTGAAACCATTGAATTACTGGTCAAACATCTGTAATTTTGTTCAAGGAAAGAGGGCTAGGGGCCTCTGGTTTTTCTCCTTTACTCTGTGACAATGTTAGATAATGGCACATAGAGAATTGGTGTCTTCGTTTCCGAAATCCTGAAAATGTTAGACTTGATATTAAGAAATTGGAGGGGTATTATGAAGAGGGGGAATTAGTCACGTTTTAATGGTACAATAGAAGTAAAGATCAAGACAAAAGTACTTAAATAGGGGGAATTATTCATTCGCAAATTAGTAATTTGGTGATCCATCGTCAATAGTAGATGACAGCAGCAAGACTTTAGAACAGTGAATTCCTTAATCACATTAATTGTCCACAATAGATGACGACGATTAGACAATAAATTATTCAGCTACGAATATGTAATTCCTTTGTCGATCGTCAATATAAACCATGACGATAATTTCACGACGCATTTTTAATCTGATCCATGTTTAATCTGGCTAATCAAAAGGCCTTGGCCTAAATACTGCATGACATGACAGCAATATAAGATTTGAGCTTGGTGTAGAAGCATTTATTAATAAACATCTTTAGCACATGGGTTTTGACAATTATTTTCTTCTTAACCAATACTAGCAAATTAATTCTACCTCCATCCATCCATATAAATATCATAATTTTAGTGACAAAAACGTGCTTGTAGCAATGGGACATGTTCTTTGTTTAATTTGACAATGACAATATTTCAGCTTCCATTACTTGCACAAAATAATCCATTTCTAATCTAATGAGTTTTTTTTTTTTTAAATCCTAAAGAAAAGAACACTAAGGTCACACCATTATATAGTGTTTTTTTAAAAACATGAAGGACTTTATTCAAAACCCAAAGGCATTACAATCGATATCATCTCATGATACATAACCAACCCAAAGCCACCGATTACCTAAACACGACCACATGCATATGGTCAAATGACACATATTGCAAAGCGGACTGAAGTTCGGATCTATTACTCACCCACAATGGTACAATATTGGAGATTAATAAGATGAAGAGAACGAAAGAAGAGGTTCTCTTTCAGAGGTACCCTAGGCCACACCACACCAGATCCAACTCTACCTCCCTCTCCCTCTCCCTCTCCATCCACCACCAAATCATCCGTCCTCAAAACACCGTGAACCACCACCACAACAACCTATGCTCAACTTAGGTAAGGGCAAGTAGTTCCGTGGCCAAGGAACTACCAATGAGATTCCAGAAACTCCATTTCTATAAGCAATTGAGTTTATCTGCAGTCTGGGGTCCAATCGTCAGAAGCAAAATCAAAACCGTCAAGACAGAGAGGCCATTAGGAACCACACAATCGTTGATCGTACAGGGAAGATGACAATCAGCTTGTCCTGAAGAATTGAAGAATGACAATCGATTCGTCGCGAAGTAAATAGAAAAACCATGCAGCCATCGTGAATATGAATGCAAGAGAGAAAGAGAGGGAGCTAGAGGAGGCTGGGGAAGTGAACCAAGAGGAAATGGCAGCGTAGTTCGTATGGAAGCATGCAGAGTCGGAGTGGAGTCTTCCGGCAACCGTGCTGTCATGGGGAAGGGAAATGGAGCTTGGCGAGAGAAACTCTACCCAGTACCCACGGCACCATGTGCCAAAAGAATTCTAATCACAGGCCAAAACAATGATTATTAGCCTCAATGCCCCATGTGAAAAATGCTTACGATTGCATTGAAAGAACGTAGAAATACAGAACTGAGCTACATACGTTTCCATCATTTGGCTGGCTGGAAAAAACAGAGAAAGAAACTGAGAAACAGAAGGTCACCTCCTTTTCTCATTGTTTGCTTGTCCATGGAAAGATGTAGCATAATCCGATCTCATTTTATAACCTTAAAAGGCTTGTACAGTGCATATGAAACACGAATCATATCCTTCTGAGAAGTGCTTTCTAATAGTATCTGTTTCCAAACACAAGCAGGCAATAATAGCTTTATACAAGTTCCATGTTGGACAAGGACTTTTCTGTTTGCTTTAAAACCAGTGGTATCGCTGCGATGACGGAAGATTACAGTGGGTGTTCAACAGGTTGGTTGCATATTTCACTGGCCAGGAGGGGGAATGTCACCTTTGAGTATCTTCCAAGGACCTTTGTAGAACTTTGGCCTCATAATCGGCACTGCTTCACCAGGGTGATCTTCCCAGTACTTCTCCTGCTCAATTATCACAAATCCACAACTTTGTAAATTAGACCGTGGATGTTACCGCACTTGGCGAAAAAAAATGAGAGAAACACCGAATCACAGAATCAGTGATCAATGACTACCAGTGACCTAGTCTGGTTTAGAATCCAACTCACTAATGTTCCAATGTCAATAACCCCATGGAACTCCGAATTTCCATGAGAATCAATAAACATGTGCTGATTGTAATCTACCCATTACTATTTTGAGAGAAATCTAAGCAGTCAAAGTAAGAGCGAGCCAGTCTTAACAAACTCTGCATATAAGTAGTAGAAGGGTTCCTAAGGATTACTGAATGGTAAGGTCTCCGAACGGTGAGTAGCTTTATTTAAGAGAAATGAAGCTTCTCACGGATTAATGCCATAGGCAAGTACAACAAGAACTAGCAACTCAAATACGAAACAATGAAGGCGAAAGAGAAGTATGTGCCACCTGCCACTTACTCCACTACTCAATTCAAATCAACACACCTATGCAATTTTCACACCAGAAATTGTTGTACATTGTATGCCACAACAGCCTTCTTAGCACATCTCTAACTACCTCTGACCACACATAAAAAAGTGTTAAAAAAAAAAGAAGTGAATTCCAGTGGATTTTTCAAATGCTTAATCTATGTCACCTCTATGGGTTCTCTTCACCCACAGTATTTTGTCACAGCACTTTCGCTACCGGTCACCCAAAAGTATTTAGCAGCCATTCCTTCTCTAATGGTCATGTCATAGGTGGTCAAATCAAGTAAGAAGGACTAGAGCCATCAGAAGGTAATGATAGAATCTAACCTTGTAGAGTTGCTCTGTGATAGCAGACCCAATGACACCTGTATAGAAAGCAAGGACATAGAGCGAAACAAGAGGGGTGAAAGATTTGGGCCGCCTGTAAGGATCAACCATGTCCCAGAGAATTGTTTTTTCCCACTTCGAGTACAAATAATCTGCATATTTCCGCCACAAATAGCTTGCCATTATCCCTAGTCTTGTTTAGTTTCCTGACGGGCTGCATAAAAGGGAGTTTAAAGCTTACAAGATCGACTAGAAAAATGGTTAGGATGAAAAAAATATAGGGTGCAATGAAAACAAGTAGAACCAAGCAACCACTACAATGGCCCTCAACATGTAACCTTTCAAGAACAAAATCTTGGCCTACTGAACAAACAAGCAACAAGTACACAAAAAAGTACTTCAAAGAACACAATTTCAGCTAACAAACCAATCTTGGCATACAGAGCAAGCAATTAAATCTCCAAATTTCTCAATTCGTACTATGGATTTTTGGAAATTTATTTCAAATATTCAATTAGTTATTCTTCCAATTTCTCAGTCTTCTCCAACACTAAGAAGTTAAGCACGAGAAAAGCCCACAATGTTGGCTCAATTCTGATAACACGAAAAGCATTAGTACGTCTCATAATCTACTTGGAAAATTAAGACATCAAGACATTCCACTTCACTCTAAAGGATTTCTTTATACTGGGAAAAAGCCCCAATTGCCTCATCAAAGCCTTGCACTTTTTATTGTGTACACAATCCGCCCATACCTCTTTACTAATTACCTTTGTTACACACACACACACGTATGGGGTTATACGAAAACATGGAAAACTCTTCTTTTTCATCAATTTGGTAAAGAACCACAAATACCCCACTCCTAGATACGATATTTCATTCAGAACGACTAACAAACACCTGGCGTGCGTGGAAGCGGTGGGACGCAGACCAAGGTCGCCAATGCAGGCTATCCCAGTACACTATGCCATACGCACACATCGAACGAAATCCATGAGTAAGTGTGTAAACACAAGAATTTTTATGATTAAAATCAAAAGTTAAGATAAACTAGTGAAATACGCAGAAACACTGGATGCTCTTAAACCGGGCATCCATGGGTATATAAACAGAAATCAAGAATGATTTCTGATTATGTTCAAGTTTGGGAGAGAGAGAGAGAGAGAGAGAGAGAGAGAGAGAGAGAGAGAGAAGACGACGACGGTGCTGGGAGGTACCTGGTTGGCGACGCAGCGGATAGTTTCCGCGGTGAAAGTGGGGAATTTGATGAGAAAATGTTTTCTTTGAACTTTTTTTAAAAATTTTGGTTCCTAAATACTTTTTTTTTTCCCTCGGCCTTTCTCTAAATACTTTAAAGAAAAGCTAAAAACAAATCCGTTAAACACGAGAAATAACCATTGTTTTAAAGAATTAGTACATTAATTTATGGGGTGTTTCTGGTAGTGAAAAATTTGTAAAATTTTTATTTATGGTTGAAAAGTTGTTAAGTATTTCCGGTAGTGAATAAGTTGATGGATTTGTAAGTAGAGTTACTATAGTAAAAATAGTTTTTGTTGACAGTTTTTTTGTTAGTGAAAACGAGATGATAAAACCATAAAAAGCGTAAAATTTTTAATATTTTTTGTTAGTGGAAACACCCCCTAGTTCAACTGCATGCCAATGAGAGCTTCATTTGAGTTTACTTTAGTAATCACCAGCACAACCCTTGAAAGAATTGTAAGGCCCAAAACCATGAATTACATTAGTGATCACCGTGAATTACATGATGGGAAAAAGTGACGACGGTGTGCAGTTGCAGCGCCGTGGCGTGCTGGTTGCGGGTGGCTTCGTCCCAACAAGCCTTGTGGGTTTCTCTTTTACAATCGGTTAAATACTACAGTACATACTTTTTATGAATATTTCTGTGAGAGATTAGGCAGAGAAGATTTGATTTTTCATTTGCTGTACAACTGCCGGAACGTGCCCAGAACAAAAAATTGATAATTGGCCTAGGGCACCGCCACGTGGTACCCCAAGGGCATTAAATAACTACTCGCCCAGAACAGGCTGGAACAAGCCTCCTCATTGGAAGAGCACCACACCCACATGCCGAGTGTTGGGATCATTGGCGTGGCACCAACTTCGCATAGAGTGGTTATCAACATATCCAAGTCCAAAGTCGATTGCGCACCTGCCGTTTGCATCTTAGTGAGTTTTTGAAACTACTAATGCAAGGAATTTGGTGCTTTCTCTCTCTCTCTCTCTCTCTCCTCATGAGACATCAAGTTGTCCAAAATGACTGATATTATACTGAGCTCAATAAAAACCCTAGAACAGTAAGATATAGATTCACAAGACCGGTGACTTCCAGACTCCCAGTATGTACCAAATTCTCACACAACTAGAGCAACTACGAGTTCACTACATACTCTTCATACCATACTCTCAACCAAAAGTAAAATAAATAATACAAAAACAAAAGAAAACAAAATTGCCACGACTTGCTACTCAGCTGAAAATTTTATATCATTTGTGCGTCATTTGACGGAGGAAGAGCAGTTTCGATATTTGAAGGCATCAGAATGTTAAAACCATCTGCAGCAGTTGATATGATCATCCCGGGTATCTGTGAATGCCAGTGGAGTTCTTTCAAGTCTTTCTGACCCTGTTATAAACACTTATAAACGTGAGTTTACCCAAGACCTTGTAAATAATTCGTCGACATTTCTGATGAGGAGGAAGTTTGAAAGTATATAACCTGATGAACAAAGAGAAGTTGTGGCGGTATATCTGTAGGCGCATTAACTTGCTCTTGTGTCTTTGCTTTGAACTCAGCCTCCTCTTCCTCATCTCTTTCTAAAGAAAGGTCCCACACTCTGCAATGACAGGCAACCAAAATTGTAGGCATGAACCTCAATGCAGAAAGCTTGGGACACTTCCATTATCATTTGATCTTTTAAGTTTCAGCAACATATTGATTTATAAAATTTGAAGGTTTCTTACGTTAATTGATTGTCTGATGAAGAAACTGCCAAAGTGGAGGCTTCATGTGGACTCCATTCGATGGATGTGATGGGATGCTTATGGTATTCAAAATGAGCCACAACTGAATCTCCATCCTGCCACAAGTACGAATAGATCAATTAGATTAGACTTCAGAACAACCAGTATAAAAATCTGTCTTCAAAATATGAACACAAAGCAGAAAGCCCATGGTAAAAACTAAACCGCCTTAATATCAGTAAGAGAGGGGGAAGATATGACAAATCAAGGGAAAGTATCATGATCCAATTGTTGCATCAATTTGGACTGTAGTGTGAGAAGCAAGTACAAACTTGCGTGGGCTTAAAAAAGAAGGAAACAACAAGATCAGTAGTTCCTTCTAGCAATGGCCTTGTGGTACTATAACTTGTATAAGACGATGGAGATGAATTACATTTTGAAACAGATCATACAGGGAAACCATACATTAAGTCTACAATGATTTTACCTTGTTCCACACCATAATGTGGCACTTCTACGACAATAGAACCCATAAAAGACGTATCTTACCTTCAGTAATCTCAGATCACGGATAGAGAATGTTCCATCATCACTTCCAGATGCCAGCATACAGCTAGCCAGCCTAATCAAAACCAACAAAGAACAGATGTTGTCAGATTCACCTACCGCAGACAGGAGTTACCAACAGAAGAGAAATGTTAAAATACCTGTTCCAGGATATAACATTCACGTCTGCATTATGCGCCTTTATAGAAGCTGCTGGTGAATTTCCTAAACGAATATCCCATATGGCAATATTCCCATCCACAGAGCAAGAGGCAAATACATCAGCTTCGGTAGGGCTCCACTGCATAGATCAAAGTTGGAAAAGACGTGTTTAAAAGAGAGAACAATTCACAGAAATCATTGAGATAAATAAGTTAGAAGGTACAATACTATATGTCTAATCCTTATACATGACTAGCAAAAAGAACCATCATTTACATCCCATGTGCGCCACGTACTTGTAAATCTTCAACACTTGCGGTATGTCCAACAAAGGGATTTGTGCCGACATTCCATGTTGTACCAGACGTAGGTTCCCACAGATAAATACAATTTTTGCAGTCCCCTACAAAGGTGAAGGTGATGGTATCAGGAATCCAACGGAATATACAACTAATCACTGAAAAGAAATCAGATGAAAGACAAAAACAAAAACCATTCAACCCGTACCTGAAACTAGCCTACCAGGGACAAGAGGACTCCAGTCTATGGCATAGCCTTCATCTTTATGCCCACAAAACTTCAGTAATGGAGCCTGATTGGAAGCAGGGGGATCTTCCTGGCTAACTCCAGCTTCTGATTCCGCCAAAGCATTTAGATGAGAGCTGAAGTCCCATAACTAAGCATTTAAATCAGGAATCATGTAAGCATACAGAATTAGCAAATCATTTAACTGCTTCAATCAAATACAAGCCTTGATCCAGATTACTCAGGTCAAATCCCTACTAAACGTCACCATTTTATCCAGATGCCTCAATTCAAAGCCATACCCTTCGACGCGTGAATTTTTCAGCCCAGTGCATGACTTGTAAATTTCTACTCATGAGATTGGATTTAAGGTCTATGAGAAAACTTGCATGAGACTCTGAGGCACAACACAACGCTATTACATGTCCACAGAAATTCTACGAGACTATACTTGTTGCCAACTTGCCATAGCCAAGCAACCCAACAAGATAAGCTTCTGAAACGAAGAACACTTTGCATAACCTAATTTAGTTCACGTGAACAACTAAATTCATCATAACCTGAGGAACCTGTAGCCTGTAGCCTGTAGCTAATAACCTAAAGCTAATAGTCACATCGAATGCCTTGTGGATTAATGAATTTGCAAACACCCCATAATAAATAAATAAAATAGCATTAATGGAAAAACCGTACACATTTCCATCTGTATAAGTCTAACCTGGACATGACCAGTATCTGCCCAGGATGCAGTTATATGTGGATTTTGGGGCATGGCCCGGATCCGATTAATACATCCTTGATGACGCACCTTGCGCATCTGCAGATGAATAAAACATTCAATAATTAATTACATGTGGAGATAGTCATATGTTTGCATCAATGATTAAAATGTTAATCACGTTTTAGAATTCACGAAAACTAAGCATTGCCTGGAAAACTGGTGCCGCAGAACCACCATCCTTAACAACATCGTCTTCATCACTATCACTACTGTCGCTATCCATGTCAGAGCCATTAGCTGTAGAAGGGACTAACTCTCGGTTTTTCCCAGAAATGTTGGAAATTTTAAATATTCCAATAGAATTCAAGGAAGCTTTATCAGCCTGTCAAATAAAACATAAATTGAAATCTGGAATTGGTCTATTGGTTTGCAAAAGATAAATACAAAACTCCTCAAGTCTTAGCAAAAAGATAACAATTACCATAACTTGATAGCTGCAAAATCTTATACTCAAAGTGCTAAGAGATTTGCATCTTCAGCTCCACCTGAGTAGGAAGCTGAACAAGCAAATAGCTTCCTATGGTTCGAAAAAATTTCAATAACCAAAGATACGCTGATCGTAGGTAGTTAACTACTGTAAATCACACAAATTGAAAACAAATTCCAGTCTTCTTAACAATGGGAAAAACTATTCGGAAAATGTCACTCTGCAGAAACATAGAAAATGTGGTTTGATATCGTCCCAAGTAGAAGAAAAGGTAAAACCAGACTCGCTGGCCTATCTTTCTTCTAAATAATATATAGGATGATTACTACCTCAGATTTCAAAGGTCAATGAGGTTTTCAACAGGTTATTAAGTATTTTGCAGCGTCATTGGGTTTCGCAGAGTTGATTTCTGCACGTAGATTCAAATGGAAATAGATTTATTTCACTGCAATAGATATATATTTTGGAGATTGCTCAACATATTGGTGAATGGAGAGGGGCAAGAAATGGGAGACACCCTTGAATCCAGAAGGAGAGTAGATATAGAAAGACAGAAAATTTGAATCCACAAGCAGAAAAAAAAAAAAAGCAAAAAAAAAAGTGACGATGAAGACTAACAACTAGTGCAACTCACTAACACACTCCTGGTTTCACACAACTTGGCATGTTCTTCTGCATGTTGAAGTGAGGAGGAGATAAATCAAACGCTATACAATACAATCGCCAACTTCAAGCACCACATATGAAGACAATAATATCTACAAGACAACTAAAGGGATGCCTATGAAGCTCACCTGAGTGCCTGTAACACAAAACATTGTGTGTGGGAAAGATGTGCGAACCAGCCCTAGAGAATCACGCACGACATCAAAGCTGTCACAGTTTTCCGAAATGAAGTCAAATTAGCAAACAACAGTTCCCAAATAAATTATCACAAACCAAAAAAAGAAAGCTCTTCAAAGGAAATTCCCAACCATATTACCAACAAAAAAGTTCATCATTAGCTGTTTTTTTCTGGTACTGCCCCCGTTAGTTTATCACTCCACTTCTCGTTAAAACAATTCAACTTACCAAAAGAAGTTGATCATGTGCACATATCCATCTAAAATCCAACAAAAAATTACTGAATTTTAAGGTCAATAACTTGACCTTAATATATGAAACATTCCGGATGGTCACTTTGGCAGCTAACAAACCATGTCTTAATATAGATTTAAGTCAAGATAATGACTTTCGCACGGACACGAACATTGAGTTTCACTATTTTTAACACGCACCCCCTCAAGCTAATCTCGTGTATCCTAGATATACAAAAGCACGTATTTTTACATACAAGCATAAAAGTATCTACATTTGCGAGACCTTAAACACGGCCAGCCAATGTGAAAGGCGTGGAGCGAATTGTAAGCAGAAGGGTCACACTGAAGCTCCTCTCCTTCTTCGATCTTGTCCACGCCTGGTTGCCACACCTTCACAGGCATTGAAGGTTCTGAATTGGAAGACGAAGAGCCCTCTCCTTTACTCGACCCCTGCAATCCAAATACGCAAAACCAAAAATCAATTACTACAAATTAACTGTACGTAGCTGGAAAGTGAGGGAAATTAATTGAAACCTTGTTCTTCCGTTTGGCCTTCTTAGGGTTTTTCAGGCCTCGTGCCATTTCCGTGGGGTTTCCTTTCTTCTGTGTTTTGCGGGAAAAGAAAAAGAGGAGCGAGAAAGTGAAGGTGAAGCAGAAAGGCGAGGGTTTTTGGAGTTAGGGTTTTATGCATCTGAATTGTGCGGGTCGCGGATCAAAAAAAAAGAAGAGTACGGGTCGGGTTGGGATATCGGTTCAGGCCTAAAAGTAGCCCGTCCTAGTGTAGACTTTGGGTCACTGGTTTGCAGGCCCAATTACCAGGCTCTTGGGTTGGTTAAATAAATAAAGTTTTTCTCCAAAAAAAATTAACTAAATAAAGTTTGGCGGAACTATTTTTTTTTGACTAATGTAGGGGTTCTTCATTGAATACTGGTTGACTTGTGATATGGAATTTCTTTACCATTGCATCTTTAGTCACATAATCCGCTCGCGCTCTCACAAAGAGTAGTTGTTTGAGACGTTTTTGAAAGACGCTTTCATATTCACGTTTGCGCTCTTACATCTGCATGAGCATTTTGTGACGTAGCATTGCATTATGACAAATAGCTAAGCATCTTAGGGCTTGGTTTTTATTATTGGAGTTTTACTGCAAAATGAACTTAGTTAGCATCAACTTCAATCGCCACGAACCCTAAGGGTTTGGCCGAGTGGGAATGAGAAAAATAATAAGTATTTATTCTCTTATGAAGTTATGAGGTCACATGTTTGAATCCCATGGAGGCCAAAACATTCCAAACCTTGCAACTGCTATAGGATTTGCTTGGTCGATAACTTCAAGACCTCAAAATTAGTCGAAGTGCATACAAACTGGTCCGGTCATAAAAAAAAAACTTCAATTGGCAATGGAAGTTCATTGTTGCCATGCAGATGTTGTATTCTGTTGACTTATGAGAAAGGATCCTCCGTCATGTAAAATGAGATTCATCATGGTCTTACTTAAAAACACAATAAACACGATCTTATTAAACGATTCCAGTCTTTCAATCAAATCTTGAAAAATACAGTCTTATTTAACGATTCCAGTCTTATTTACAAATATGGTTCATTGAAATGAATATTGATGCCCGATCAACCTAATTTTTTGGATTTATGATGCATCAAGACCTCCAAAAAAGCTTTATGATCAGACCAATAAATACTATCCAACACAAAAAGTGGTCATCTGAAAAATCTACAACAGAGATTGTAATTCACCTCACATTTACAAAATTTAGAACAGAGATCACAATTTTCGATCATGAAGGCCTGTTTGTACATGCTTTATCACAGGTAACAAAAAGAATAAAGTGGATACAGCATATTTGATCCAGCACTGAGGATGATAGCTATAGATCCCAAGACCAGCAGCATTCTTAGCATTGGCAGTGAAGAGACAGTTGCATCTAATCACCAAGATCTTATCTGCAATATCACAAAGAGGGAATTTGAAGGTGCTTTTGGCTTACAAGTTCTTTTTTTTTTTTGTTTTCTTTTGCTGGTAGTCGCCATATACAAGTTTAAACCGTCAAATGGACGTGGGTCTCACAAGTCTGTATGCGCAGACTGAACGATTCATTTGCACTGACACTACTAAAAAAAAAGAATCGCTAGAAAAGGTCCTCAAATACCTGTCACTACTTGCAAGAAATAAATGTCTCCTATGCTTCCTTAAAACTAAATGAATTCTTTTGCTTACAGAGTCTATTTTGGAGTTAGGTGGATCCACATTCGGTACAATCCTAATACCACATAGTTCAAGAAAACTATGCAATAGTCATTCATATCAGAATAGCAAGCAGACCTGTGTTTTCTTTGCCTTGTAAGAAGAACAAGTACTCCAAAAGCTACCATTATTGCAACTTTTACTGCCTGAGAAGAAAAACACTGACAGAAAATTTAGCATTACCATCAATCTTTAGAATAAAAATCAGCTGGTAGATACATGATTTTAACTCCTGTTGGAATTATAATTACCTAGTGTGATTTTGTGTGTAAAACTACAATTCAGTATTTGCTATTCCAAGGTTAAATAGATGTGTAAATTAGTTGTTTACCTGTCCAAGTGGTCCATTAGAAGATTCAACTTGTGCAGAATTATCAAGCTGTGTTGTTCTCAGCTCATCAGAAATCTCGTCACCATTATTCAACACATTGCAATCTCCGGGTTGAATATTTGGCTGGAAGTAACGTTAGCACAGAAATTATTTGATCATCATATAATAACACAGAGAAGAAAAAGAATCTTCACCGTACCAGTGTCGCATTAAGAAGTAAAGATGACACCTATTTTCCAATATTGTAGCCAATCTATTCCTAAAGTTATCCTGCCTAGTAGAATCACTGTGTGGAAAACATTCCAACATGTAAAATTGAGAGATATATACCTTTTCCACATGTTCTGGCAATGAAAAACAGTTTCTTCCTTCAGGTGTCCTTTCTTGGATTCCAAAACCTTCAACTAAACCTGATACTACTTCTACGTGATCTGGGAATATCCAGGCATCAGAGCTATCATGAGGAAAATCTTCATTTTCAAATAAAGTTGCGGATTCCAACTTATCCTCCGAAACCCCTTGGATATCTATTCGATTGGAATAAGTAGAGCAAATTCGATTTCCATGCCTCTCCACGACTGTAGCTGCTTCAACCGCTGACGCTCCTTCCAAACCATTTGGTCTCTTTCTCGATTCATTTTCCACAATTGATTTGGTTTCTTCTACTTGGCTATGTGCGATACTTGGCTCCTTCAACTGCCCAGTGTCCAGAGATGATTTGGTCCTATTTAAGTCTTCATCAAAACCAAAATACTCTTCTCTTTTTGCTTTGTATGTATGTATTTGTTGGACCTCCCCAGACCTCCCCAAACCTCCCTTGGGCTTCATAACTGATTCATTTTCTTTGACTCGTATATGTGTGGTACTTGGCTCCTCCAACTGCCCAGCATCCCGAGACCATTTGCTCCAATTTAAATCAATATCAGAAGCAATATGCTCTTCCTTTTTCGCTTTGTATGGTTGGATTTGTTGTGATTCCCCAATTACAAAAGCATTCGTGAGCCTTTCAGAAGTCAGCTTGACTGGCTTCCTGATAACTTCTGAAATTTGATCCCCCTTATAATCTTTACCAAAACCAATATGCTCTTCCCTTTTCATTTCATATTTCTGGATTCGTTGCGACTCCCCAAATAGAGAAGGCTTCTTAAGCATTTCAGAAGTCGTCTTTCTTGGCCTAGCTAAATCCTCCAATTTTGGATCCTTAGATTGCAAGTTCACTGCTGGTGGTGGTTTAATACCAGGTCTGATATCCTGCTTTCAATAAACATATTTCAATCTACTGGAAAGAAAAAGTAATTCCCATGCAATTTTGTTTCAACTATGAAGCATCACAACATAAATACCTTAGCTAGACTACTTTCAAAGGCACTTATCATTTTCCTTACATTGCTAGGAGTTTTCCCAAGGGGATCCTGCTTCTCTGGTTGATCGGTCTGAAACATCTTCAGCTTGGAAGAAACTAAACTCTTCTTCGTAGCAGACGTAGGTTCTTGTAGTAAAACCGGTCTTTCGGGAAGACCAACTTGTTGTAACTTAGTCTCAATATTCTGCTGTGATTTCCTACTTAATACACCAAGATCCAGTTCTAGGCTTTTTGACATGGAGGCTGCCAATGAAGTCTCTTCGCTTCCATCTGTATCATTCTAAAACACGTGGGTTAATTGTTAGAAAAGCTCAGCATGCCTATTGAAACCTACCTTTGACAAAATAAGAAATGCTACATTAACGGGGCAATGTGATTAATCCTTAACTGGCTTAATTTGTCTCTCGTCAAAAGAAGTTCCTCCATCTCCAACTCGCATGGGTGGATTGCCAATGCTCAGTGCTTGGCTATGGGCAACACTTCTTTTTGAATCTTGAGAAGATGCAGCACTCAGATCATAAAGGGATATTTAGAATTAAGTTGCTATGCAACCATGTACTACGAGCTTATTGACATCTTGACAACCAGGAACTTCTCTCATTATTTGTTTCTTCGGCTTAGTTTAGTTATTTATTGACATGTATTTTGGAATTCAAGAAAGCATGATCAAACCTGAGACCTCATGGTTGATGCCCAAAGATGATGTGACGGTATCGCCAGTGGTACTAGCAGTTTCAGCACGTCTGAGACTCTTACTGAGCAGTTCATCACTTTTCTTCTTCATTGCAGATTCTCTCTACAAACAACTAGAACACACTCGTTGAATAGGAATTGCAATGAACCCCAACACGACAAACTGAAAATATTTGATTGAATCGGTGCCCACCGATTAGCTCCTTAAACAGCTAAGAAATGCCACCAATTGGAGAGCCATTTGAATATTTTATTTTAGAGCTATTCATAGAAGGAGCTAAGGCAGTTGTAAGATTGGTTCAAGTCAATAAACTGTGTTTGGGTCATGGATTTACTGAAAGATCTATAGAAGAAAAGGATAAGATAAGCAGCTAAATTTATTTCTTCAGTTTTCCTGTCATTCTGTTGCCTCAGGCAACTCCATAACTTAATGATCCGATCCAAACGCGTACATGAAAGCTCTCCGATCATGTAACACCAATTCTTAAAGTGAGAAGACAAGAGTAAAGGGAAATAGTACCATGGTACGAACTCGATTGCGCTCCTCTTCGCTAAGAACAAACTGCAACCTCATACGCACATTTCCCCCTCCTTCAAGGGAGATAAACTCATCCCATAAACCTCTTTCCACAACCGACATGATTTGAACAACTGTTAACAAAAAACAAGAGAACACGAGAAAACAGCCCCATCAGCCGACTGTGTGGAAGAAAGACCATCACATGCGCGTACATAGGTTATCAACGTTGGACTAAAAAGATTATAACTACACATTCAACCTGTTTGTGACATTTCATTCCCTTCGGTATCCTGAATTGTAATAGTCACATCGTCGCGAAGGGTTGTTAATGGGCTGTTCTAAAATCAACATAAATAGGAGTCATAGGACTTAATTACCAAAGCACACTACATCGAATGTTAACAAATGAACACGAAATATGGAAACATTACAAAGAGAAGTCCCCCTTGTCCTGAGTTTGATACTCTCTTTTCCCCATCGTAACTGCATTACATCATAGAATGCCTATTCAAGTCCGAACATTTGCACGCATCTAAATCTTGCAACAACCACCAAAATTAAATGGAAGCAATGATCTACTTACCCTTCGTCAACATTGATGAAGGTGGTATTGAAGATGGAAGGTCCTTGAACTCTAGTACTGGGGGTTAATCAACACAAAAGCTAAAGTCGATAAATAGGAAATATACATGTAACAAGGCTACAAATACTCAAAGATTAATAAAATTTCTTTGCCGTTCAAAAAAAAAACAAGGCTACAAACCCACGCCAAGTTAACATGAAATCTGCATCCTTGCACCCCGGAACTGGGTCTCTTGGTACTCATGTTTGTGTGTGTGTTAGAGTTGGTGAACGGAGGGAAGCTGCTATACCTGAAACCTTGATAGTGCCTGGCATTGATGATGTAGCTCCGATTCAAGAGCCAGTGATTGAATTCAATATGGTTGATAAAAGTTTGAGTAAGTAAGGTACTGAGCTATTTTGTGAGGTCTTAACCCAGTACTTCTGTGGCTGTTGGGGGTGTGCTTGAAGAAACAAACAAACTGAGAATGGATTGGATGGAAGAATGTGGATGTGGGTGCACTAAGAGAGAGGATCGTGGGGTCCATCAAGCTTCAGCCTTCAAGCTATTTATTGACCACCTCAGATGCTGGGGAAAACAAATCTCTATTTTGTCTTGCCTGTTTTACGACCAGAAATGAACTATTTACCACTACAATCTGGAGAAGATCAAGCGATTCAAGCCAAAAAAGGAATGTAATCACTTGAAAATAACGTTCTTGCAAGTGCCTCATAATTTTAGAAAGTTGCTCAATCTGATATCAGAATGGATAAGCTACGTAATTGTAACCTCACTTGCCCAACTACTCTTCTGTCTACTGCAACTACTATTCTGGCTAGATTTTTGTCCCAATTGAAAAAATAATGTGTTCATATCTCAATGCACTCTTAGTCGTACCATTTACCTCTACATTCTCACCG